>CAXKVI010000001.1:106841723-106929859 GCA_964058755.1 Campiglossa producta | reverse complement strand
GCATGTTTTTTCGAATTCCCATTTTTTCTTTCAAAAATTGTCAAAAATGCAAATATCCATGTACAACAAAGATAGATACAGATTCTTAACGGAAATTGAGTGGTCTACAAAAAAGGTTAAACAACTTTTTTTTTATAAAGTTACTTTTTCAAAACTTATTTAGAATTAAATTTAAAAAAATCATGTTTCAATCTTTTTTTGGTGTTTTTGGTCCAATTTTTTTACTAAATTTTGTTCATTGATATTTCACATGATTAATTATCATTATATGATCTCATATACGTTCAAACATATTTTTGCTTAATATAGCTTTCTCTGCGGGGGTGTAGTTCTACACAGGGTTACAAATTTGAACCTAAATTTTAAACTTCTTTGGACTACATATATGACCAAACCAAATTTGGATTCAAATTCAATCTAGACCAGTTTTCATGAAAAATGGCTAACTGAATCGTGTTTTAATTAGAAACCAGAAATGTTTAACAATTTTTTAAAGATAAAATAAATTTTTTGTCCGTTGGCGGGAATTCTAACCAAGACTCCCCGCATCATGCCCGTCTGCTCTACCACTGAGCTACATCGCACACATAAATGTTGTTGGCAAAATTCAATCTTGAATAAGCTTTCAAAAGTAAATTTGAATTTTCAAACCCAAAAGTTTAAATTTTAGACCGAAAAGTTTTAATTTTCAAAACAAAAAAGTTTTTAATTTAAACCGAAAAACTGTAATTTTCTAACCAAAAGTTTTAAGTTTAGATATTTGGACGGTTTGAAATATTGTACAAAAAAGTTTGAAAAATTGATTAAACTTTGAAAAATTGATTAAACTTTTTACGGGTTTAAAATTTAGGTTCAATTTTTTAGCCGTGCAGTCTTCAAATGGCGCAGCCACAAAAAAAAAAAAGTTGACGGATCTGTGACCTCAATACATTAATTTTCATGTATTTTGGGGAGCTAAATCCAAATCCGTGATAAGAAGTAGCCGAACAGGTCGCAGTTCTTCACTAACCTTCACAAAAAAATAATGGACCTTTTTGCACGGTTAGGGCCGAACCTCGGGCCTGTTGGTAAATTCTGATATCGAACTCGGATTCAGCATCCAATTTCCCTTAAGAATATGTATTTAGCTTTATTCGATGTTGATTTTTTCATGTTTCGCAAGTTTCGCAAGTTTTCAAACCAAAATCAGGAACTCTGAGAAAATTTCAGTCTAGGTACCTTTTGTAGTGAATTCAATTTCTTACAAAAATATGTTCAGGTAAATGGTGTTTTTCAGCAATGATTTGTCGTTTTTATACCACATTGGAGGTTAAGTCTGTAAAATCTAAAGTTGCGATGATAGACCTCTAGACTTTAATATAAAAATCTGAAAAATTACAGTAATTGCTTTCACCTTTCTTAAAAAGAAAACCAATATAAGTTTTGAAATTTTTGGCCCAGTCTAATATACATACATACATAGATACCTGCCAATAAATCTTACTTTATATTGACTTATATAACAAGGGCCAGCCTTCTTTTTTTATTTGTCATTGAATCTATTACACTGCGCAACACGAAAAAAAATACCTGGGACGAGATAGCATTTTTCTGGTAGATCTCCATGAAATAAGAAAAACGGCGTACAAGAAATTGGCCGGACACCCTCAAAAGCTTGAGTTAGAGGTCAAAACCGGTTTTTCATACGTTTGCACACTTATGACCCTGTATCTTAGGTGTATGGATGTAACAGCCATGGATCGCGTCAATATGGATGTAACGTGTGACACCCCTGTTATGGAATTGACGTTTTTCGATTTTCATGCAATCAAAATTTTTGCAAACATGTCATGAAAACTAGTTTTCACATATACAGTTTTATATCTAAGGGGTGGTTTAAACCCCTAAAACCACCCCCTGGCTGCGCCCCTGTTCAGAGATATTGCGCTCAGGATGGGCTGCTACCACCATCTCCGAGTTGGCGGATAACATGCTTTCCGCGCTGGATGACTATCTGGCCTACACTGTAGTGCACTAGCCCATTATTCCTTTTAAGGGGCTAAGTGCCTTCTTATTCATGGTGAAGACCACTTGTCTATAAGGCCCTACCGCATCTCCGACCAGAGTGGCACTCCAGTCCTGCGTCGGGAGGGACGGATTCATTATCCGCAGCATCGTGATAATTCTCTCAGGCTCTGCAGGGATGGCAGGAATCAATGCTCTTGCCCTTGGCCCAGCCGGAATGTCCTTCCAGTCGACAACCTCGATTTTTGCACCTTCGTAGACTTCACCCAGTCTTGCAGCTATTGCCTTGTACAGTGCAACAGTTTTTGCGTCAACGCACCCGACAATTTTGATCTGTCCCTGGTGCCAGCCCGCATGCATGACCCCCGCCGAACCACTTGGAGACGCCAAATAAACGTCGATGACAGCGTTTCCGAGTGCATTCCGGGGTTACATCAGCAAAGCTCGGTTTGCCCACTCCGAGGGTGTTTTGATGCCGCTTGGGATGGGGTTTTAACTCCACGTCCAATCTATGGCGTTTGAAAGGGTTTACGTTTACCCTCCTTGGCACATAACTGCTTTGGAAGTCCGGTATCAGAGATTATGCTAACTCCACACACTTCCTGGAGCTCGGCGACAGCGTTTCCTGCGGAACTCCCTCATATTTCTTCAGTATCCTAGCAGCAAATCGTTTTTCCAGGTACGCAGAGCGGCGGGGAGATGTCTCTTGGGAGTCCGGACCCATATCGAGCGGTTGGTGGATGTTCAGCATGCGCCGTTGTCCGCTTAGCTGCGTAGGCAGCCGCACTGGCGCTGGCTCCCATCAAGTCAATCTTACTTGAAGATTTATAGGTTGACCGACCCCATACCGCGGTAAGGCCATAGTTACTCTCCGAGGCGGCCCGGTATCAGAGAGGCTCCGTTCGATTACAGCCACGATTTGCCTCCCGGCTGCAAACGTCCAATGGTCAAGTGGTGGCATAACACCCTGGATTGGGAGGGGAAGATCTTTGTCGTCGCGCAGAGAGGCTAGGCTTCTCTCGTGGTGTAGTACCGGGCGGCGCTATGATCACAAGGGCAGCGTAGCCCTGTGGCTATCGATTTAAGCCCTCGTACTGCGGCAAGGTGTCCACTAGGGGGGATCGACAAAAAAAGTTTTTCCAGTCCACCCCTAGGATTAAAGCTATTTTGAAGGCGATCCCAAAAAATTTTTCTTTTGGCCACGCCCCCTGATGGGCTATTTACTTTTTTGACACCACGTCGTCATTTTAAGTCCGATTTTAATGAGCCGTACACCGTTGTTCATGGCTTGGAAGCCGCCACAATTCTTACCTTAATCATTTTTTACTCCGAGTTTAACAGCCTCATTCTCTTTGACGATATCGTGCCCAAAACAATCATCGTCGGTGTGTTGCCATTCTGAATGGCGAACGATGGCCAACACGATAGCCAACCCCATAACAGCTGACTCTTACGTAACGATGGGGGGTTAATCGGTATTCTCTTTGACAATTATCGGCTGTTGAGCCGAAAACGAAGTGTCAAAAACAAACAATAGGTAAATTGCATTCGTTATTGATATAAAATGGGCGCTGTAAGCAAAAGTAAGTTTAATTAAAAAATTCACTATTATTTTATTTAATAATTTCCTGAAACCAAATGAAATTAAATAAAAAAATAAAAGATAACAAAAATAATAAAATTATTTAAAGTATAAAATAACATAAAAATGTAATTACAATATAACGAAGTAAAAAACATAAAAAATAAAAATAAAAGGTAAAAGAACTAAAAAATAAATTGAGACAACATAATATAAAACAGAGTGAAATAAAAAAAACCAAATAAATTAATTTAAAATAAAATCAAATAAAAAAATAAAATATAATAAAAATAAAGGAAAATCGAATAGCATTAAAAAAATAGCTTGAAATAAAATAAAACAAAGTAAAATAAAAGCAAAATAAAATAGTATAAAACCCTGGTTGCAAATTTCACATTTCATTTCGTTTTGTTGGCGATCAACGTAAGGCTAGCCGAAAATCGGCAACGTAACATTCAGAATACCCATAGCTGACGATATCGGCCGGGCAGCTATCGTTCGCTAAACAGAATGAGGCTGTTAATTCTAGTAGTGACTGTCGGTATCTCGTTTCACATCATATGATGTGATGCTGGAATTTGAACTCGGAGTAAAAAATGATTAATGGTATGGATACACACACGGAGATTACCTCCAATAAATCTTCTTTAATCAGATCCAAATTTTACGCTGATACACACAAAATTGAAGATTAACAATCAGCGCACTAGATGGCTTTGGTTGTAGTACTTGCGGTTTAAAATAGACGTCGCTCTTTTTTGGTGACATCTAGTGTCCAGTAGCGTTGAACTCGTAATTTTGGTAGTGGTAGTTGCGATGTTTGTTTATTTATAGATGACAGTAGCGGTCAAATTGTTATGATATCTGCTCAAATGCTCTTAATTTTTGGGAGTTTATAATGAAGATTATGCTCAAGTTAACTCCCGAAAGCGGAGATAATTCGGATTTGCGCTAATGTATCAGCCGTATAAGGTAAGAATTGTGGCGGCTTCCAAGCCATGAACAACGATGTACGGCTCATTAAAATGGACCAGCAGCAAACAATTTGCAGCCTAGATAAATAACCACAAAAATATGGTGCAAGAACAACCAAAGAAGTAATCCTCAATGCTGTTAATCTTCAATTTTGTGTGTGTCAGAGTGAAATTTGGATCTAATTAAAGAAGATTTCTTGGAGATAATCTCCGTGTGTGTATCCATAGCATAATACACATTCCCTGCAAAAATCGTTGGATTATGTGTTCCAATTTTCTGATATTGGAGTACTCCAATAGTAATCCTTTGTATACCTCATCGGCCCGCCTTCACCTTTTTGAAAGCCGATCATTGCTCCCGCCTTATCGACGAAAATCACGACACTATCGCTCTGACAGTATATACTCCAAGAAGTAACAACATTGGAAGACATTGCTAAGTACTCTGACTGTAGGTACTCCATGGAGTAGCAGAAACAAAGCGAAGATTGGAGTAGGTCATTGTGTATCAATAACAAGTGTGAACTCTTCTTTTGACAACCCACATTAAAATGTCGGTTTGTTTACATCCTGCACATATTAAAATGTCGCCAGCACCGAATAACAGAAAAGCAATGGCGTGTTGTTTAACATCCTGCACACATCAACATGGCGGTCTCCTATCTTTTACCTAATGGTAGAAAGAGATGGGAAGATGGAAAGAAGAGAGAAAAAAGGAAATTAAAAACAGGTGACTAAACTCACTTTGAAGTTTTCACGACTATGTCTATGATATCACACTTGTTATTAACCACAATCTCAAACAGGTGTTAAACTCATTTTGGAATTTTGACGTTTATCGTCAAGTGAATTCACTTGGTATTTATGCACAATGGAGTAGGTGGTCCAGTCCTAGGACATCGCAATGTTAATTTAGCACAATTTTATATGAAAAAGGATTACATTTGGGGTACTCTGATGCTCCAATTGGAGTACTCTTTGGATAGGAAATAGAGTACTCTCGATTTTTGCAGGGTTCTCGAAGTCATGAGCAATGCTATGGATACACACACGGAGATTTTCTACAATAAATCTCCTTTAAGCAGATCCAAAAGTTACCCTGACACACACAAACTTGAAGATGTACAACATTTTTGGGCGCTTGATGTCGCTGAGACAACAAAAGTTATGATCAAGTTATGGGGTAATATTTACCGTAATTTGGTTTTTCCAGCGACATCAAGCGGCTGCTAGCGTAATTATGGCAAGAAAGCCGCGTGGTAAGTAAAGTTACTTTTGGCCAAGGCCAAACGACTAAACTTAATATAGAACGATTGGGATTTTTGAAAATTTCAAAACCCCAGCTTTACGGCAAGTTAGTACAATATCAAATACTATACGATGATGAAGTTTTGAAGATCCTACTTCAACGGTATGTTCATTGAAAAACGAATTAAACAACACCGAAAACAGACCTTCGCGTTTCTTAAATAGAGCGACTAACGCCAAATAGGTCCATAATTAGGATTTTCAGTTTTTATTACCGCGATCTCAGCTCCACCTAGCGGAACTTTTTTTATTGAAAAATTTCTTTTCATGGTAGTAATACATGTTCCGAATTTCAGTCAAATCGGACCATAAATGGGGTTTTTAAAAATATAGCGACCCACGCGCCACCTATCGGATTTTTTTTTTTTCATAACATTGCATTGTCATCGGAATTACATATGGGTGCAGAATTTCAGCTCAATCGGACACCGGGAAGTGTATCAAATTTAACTTGCAAGATTCCATTACAGACAACCGTCAAGTGAATGTAAATAAAAGCTTCTATAAAAAATAAAATAAAAATGGAGCCGAAAATGTGTGTTCGTTGGTAACGAAGATGTGCCGACCGATTTTTTGGAAATTAATACATGAATGCCCTTACCTATTATGGTTGTCGTAAGGAAGACTTGGTGAAAAGCGACGTAAAAATGCATTGTTCTGCGTTTTGCAAGGTTTTGAAGAGGTCTTTAATAATTTTTCCCAAGATGGCGGCGCATCTCTTTAACAAAAACAAACATTTTACGATTTATTTTTTACTTCGGAATGACTTGCGAAGCAGGCGCGGGTAGGCTAGTTTTTTTTATAAAAATGATAAGCGCGACCTCTAAACAACCTTTGTTTGTTATTTGTTTCGTTTAGCACCCAACTGCTAATAAATTAGCTAAAATAATGGGGGAGGCCTCAAAAGACTGGTTTTGGCCTCAGGATCACGAATCCTGAAGCGCTTTTTTAATAAATCAAAGTTGCAAGTTTTCATGTGGTTGTTTTTATTTTATTAGGCTGTACCTAAACACGTGCGAAAAAATGCGTATTCAGGCAACCACCCGCCAACTCAGAAAGGTTTTCTTCACATAAATACCATGGATTCCGCCCCAAATTTTGTATCGGACCTCATTTTTCGGTTTTTTGACCATAACTTTTCACTGAAACAAAAAATTAAAAAAGCGCTTCCGGATTCGTGATTTTGAGGTCAAAACAAGTCTTTTGAGCCCCCTCCCACAATTTTAGCTAATTTTTTAGTAGTTGGGTGTTAAAGGAAACAAATACAATTTGTTTTTGTAATAAAAAATAGCAGCTTCTTTTTATGTCACAAGGAACAATATTTCGAGGAAGCGTTTCAGAATTTCCAAAAAAGTTCATATTTGTGAACCACTCTAATCATTGTTTATAGTTTGGCAACTTATTTTCTTCTTCTTACGAATTTGAGTGGAAGGCACTGGCTGAGTGACTCCAAATGAAATGGAATGAAGGAAAAGTGTGAAGCCCAATAAGCCATTTTGTTTGACATCAACCTGAGACGCATTTGAGATGAAACCTTCAACGTCAATTCTCACTTTTTGAAAACTTAATATCAATTAATCAATCAATAGCAGATCAACTTTTTTGCCAAATGAGTATTAACTTGAGGTATAATTAAATATAAAAATTATAATATAAATGTCTGACAGTTTCTGCCTCCACAGTTTTTATACATACGACCCCCTCTACCATTCCCTAAAATAAAATTTGTCCAAATCGTGGTACATTATTCTAAAATATGACCCTCATTATTTGCCAAACGTTTGAGAATATATTTTTCTGTGCTTATGGGGAATATGCTGTGCGTGTGTATTAGTGTGTTTTTTGTGAGTTGCGCTACTATATAAGGTATACTATGACTCTAATGCATAGGTAAGAGATAGTTTGATTTCTCAGCAATAGACTTCGGCAGTTCATGAACTAATTAGTTCATTGAACTAGAACACGGAAGTGATCGCGCGAACTAGTTTAAAATTTCAAATGAACTACTTGAACTATTAAAAAAAAATTGTCAAATTTATTGAGAATGGGAAAATACCGAGACACCAAAACGAGTGCTAAAGTAAAGTCCCTGCTAACCAAGGCTAGCCATGGTGAAAGCAAAATCCCAAACTAGTGCTGTGCAATTCCAAAAATGACTGTGGGTTAGATTAAGCATCCAAATAACAACGCATAATTCGACATTATTCGATAATTTTCGACACAAATTAGCAACTCCAACCCAGTGATTTCCCAAAATTTTATCCGCTAGTGGTTAGCAGTGTTTGTACTACCGAACAAAACGTGGTATTAGTTTCCTTTAAGAGACAACTGCACAAATCAGTGAAAACTGGAGGAGGAGGCCAAAAAGGCATCATTTGATACCCCTCCCAACCTCATTGTGTATCAAAAACAAGTGTGAACTCTTCTTTTGACAACGCACATTAAAATGTCGGTTTGTTTACATCCTGCACATATTAAAATGTCGCCAGCACCGAATAACAGAAAAGCAATGGCGTTGTTTAACATCCTGCACACATCAACATGGCGGTCTCCTATCTTTTACCTAATGGTAGAAAGAGATGGGAAGATGGAAAGAAGTGAGACAAAAAAGGAAATTAAAAACAGGTGACTAAACTCACTTTGAAATGTTCACGCCTATGCCTATGATGATATCACACTTGTTATTAACCACAATCTCAAACAGGTGTTAAACTCATTCTGGAATTTTGACGTCTATGCAGAAGAGTTTACACTTTGTATTGATACACAATGCCCAACCTTTTGGGATGCGTTTTAGCAGTTATTTCCTAAGGGCAACAAATACAAATAATTGAAGTAAATGAACTAAGAACAAATTACATGAACTAGTTCAATTTGGTGAACTAGTTCGAAATCTCTGATCACTTTAATGAATTAAAATTCCGAAATCTATAATACCCCTTTTACATTATGCAAGTCTTGAATTCAATTCTGCCGCGTCATAGGCGAAGGGGGTGATAATCGAGGGGAAGAGTACACTTGAAAGCGTACCGTCAACTCGTTTCAAGTTTTTCTTGCTATCTCTTTCACTCCTCCTTGTACCCCCATATTTTGTTTCATAATTGCTTTCAAGAAAAATTGACAAGTGTAGACACGAATAGAGAACACAAAAGAGAACGCCAGCAGAGTTGAAAGCAATACTTGACAAATGTAAAACCGGAGTAACTTTTCTTGGGTTCTTTCATACAGTTTCATTCGATAAGCTCCCCCCGGCGTACGCCCTTGGTTGTTAGTATTTAAATACGATTAACAAAGCGGCACTTGGACATAGACACGCACATATCTCAGTGATATCAGCAACAAATTGGTTTTTCCCATTTTTTCTTTACTCCTATTTCAGAAAAGAATTCATAATTGCCAAGAGTTGTAGCAGCACCACTATCATCATCATCATTTATTGGCGCTTAACCGCCTAAGCGATTTTGGCCGTTTCGTATCAAAGCACGCCAGTCATTCCTTTTTAGCGATAACCGACGCCAATTGGAAACCCCAAGGGAGTTCAAGTCATCCTCCACCTGTTGTTTCCATCTCAGTCGAGGCCTCCCCCTTCCTCTGCTGCCGAATTCAGGCGACGATAGGAAAACCTTCTGTGCTGGAGCTTCTTTGTCCATTCGCATAACATGGCCCAGCCAGCGGAGTCTTTGGGCTTTAATTCGCTGGACTATGGTCAGATCTGCGTAGAGCTCGTACAGCTCATCGTTAAATTTCCTTCGATACTCGCCGTTGGCATCACGGGAAGGACCATAAATCTTCCGGAGAACTTTTCTCTCAAATACTCCAAGGGCCATCTCATCTTCTCTTGACATTGTCCATGAATCTGAGCCATACATCAGGACAGGTATGATGAGAGACTTATAGAGCGTAATCTTTGTTCTTCGAGAGAGGACTTTGCTTCTTTACTTCTCAATTGCCTACTCAGTCCAAAGTAGCACTTGTTGGCAAGAGTGATTCTCCGCTGGATTTCTAGACTGATATTATTTTCGGTGTTAATACTGGTTCCCAAATAGACGAAGTCTCTCACAGTTTCAAATTTGTAACTATCAACAGTGACATGGCTGCTAAGGCGCAGGTGCGCCGATTCTTTCTTTGATGACAGCAAATACTTCGTCTTGTCCTCGTTCACGGCAAGACCCACTTTTTTCGCTTCCTTATCCAGTCCAGAGAAGGCAGCGCTTACGGCGCGGTTGTTAAGGCCAATGATATCAATATCATCGGCATACGCCAGCAATTGCACGCTCTTGTAAAAGATTGTACCATTGCGGTTTAGCTCTGCTGCTCGAATTATCTTCTCCAGCATCAGATTGAAGAAATCGCACGAAAGGGAGTCGCCCTGTCTGAAGCCTCGTTTGGTTTCAAATGGCT
Source organism: Campiglossa producta (assembly GCA_964058755.1). Lineage (NCBI taxonomy): Eukaryota > Metazoa > Arthropoda > Insecta > Diptera > Tephritidae > Campiglossa > Campiglossa producta. Next base: position 106,919,590 of record CAXKVI010000001.1, on the reverse strand, counting down.
CAGAGAGGTCCTTCCCGATTCTAACGGAGCTGTTGGTATTGCTCAACGTCATTTGGCAAAGCCGTATAAGCTTTGCAGGGAAGTCAAATTCAGACATGGCGGCATACAGGCAACTCCTTTTTACGCTGTCAAAAGCGGCTTTAAAATCGACAAAGAGATGGTGAGTGTCGATTCTCTTATCATGGGTCTTCTCCAGGATTTGGCGTATCGTGAAAATCTGGTCGATGGTAGACTTACCAGGTCTAAAGCCACACTGATAAGGTCCAATCAGTTTGTCTACGATGGGCTTCAGCCTTTCACACAACACGCTAGAAAGAACCTTATATGCGATATTAAGAAGACTAATTCCGCGGTAGTTGGTGCGGTTAGCGGGATCGCCTTTCTTGTGGATTGGGCAAAGCACACTTAAATTCCAATCCGGAGGCATGCATTCGTCTGACCATATTCTGCATAAGAGCTGATGCATGCTTTTTGCCAGCTCTTCGCCTCCGTGTTTGAACAGCTCGGCGGGTAGTCCGTCTTTTCCAGGCGCTTTGTTGTTTTTGAGCCGGGATATAGCTATCCTCACTTCATCATAGTCAGGTGGTGGGACGACTTTTCCATCGTCAGGGATTGGGGTATCGGGTTCGACGTCTCCCTCGCAATTTAGCAGTGAGGAGAAGTGCTCCCTCCATAATTTAAGTACACTTTGTACGTCGGTTACCAGGTCGCCATTATTGTCCTTACAGGAGCTTGCCCCGGTCTTAAAACCTTCCGTCATCCGCCGGATCTTTTCATAGAATTTTCGGGCATCATTCCTGTCAGCCAGCATCTCAAGCTCCTCACACTCACGCCTTTCGGCCTCACTTTTCTTTTTTCTGAAAAGGCGTCTCTCTTCCTTCTTTGCCTCACGATATTGTTGCCATACACTGCGGGTTGCGCCCGTTCGCAACGTCTCCTTGTAGGCAGCGTCCTTTTTTTTCGAGGCAGTTTTGCATTCCTCATCGTACCAGTTGTTCTTGCGGGCTCGCTGGAACCCTATAGTGGCCTCAGCGGCGGTACGCAATGAGTGAGAGATATGCTTCCATTGCTCGGTTATCGTAGAAGGAGTCCTTCTCTGCGTCGTCCGTCTCCTCTGTCGGCGCATAGGCGCAGATAAATGTTATGTTGAAAAACCTCGCCTTGATGCGGATCGCAGCGAGACGCTCGCTCACAGGAGTGAACGCTAATACTTGGCGGCGAAGTCTCTTTCCCACCACGAATCCTACACCACGCGCTTTGCCGCGTGTCTGGCCACTGTAGTATACGTCACAAGGTCCGATGGTCGTCTTTCCTTGTCCCGTCCATCGCATTTCCTGCAGGGCGGTGATGTCAGCCTTTGCGTTCATGAGGACATCAACCAGTCGGGCAGCGGTACCATCCCTTGAAAGGGTCCGGACATTCCAGGTACATGCCCTAATATCCTTCTCGTAGTCCTTATTTCGTTTTGCCGGGTCGTCAACATTAAAGGGGGTTCTCATCCGAGGCTTTATTAAAATTTTCAGTGGACTAAATTTTTTACGTGGCGGGTCCCAAACCCAGCGCACAACCCGTCTCCGGGATTTTGATAAAAAATATTCACACATTTATATAGCGAGCCGCTTGCTACAAGACAGACACCCGCTTGCAGCCGCACCACGTGGTGAACAGACGCTGCGAAAAAGACCTCGGTGAGCCCTTAAACCAAGTATGTCAGAGTGGCCCCACCGGGGCTCCCTCTCTTTCTGCCGCGAGCCTAGGTAGCTCCCGTTGCCCAGAGTGCACGAACGAGGACGCAAGAGTCGGGATTGAGCAAGGTCACTTAGCAACCACACTCCATTACACTACCCCTTTTACATTATGCAAGTCTTGAATTCAATTCTGCCGCGACATAGGCGAAGGGGGTGATAATCGAGGGGAAGAGTACACTTGAAAGCGTACCGTCAACTCGTTTCAAGTTTTTCTTGCTATCTCTTTCACTCCTCCTTGTACCCCCATATTTTGTTTCATAATTGCTTTCAAGAAAAATTGACAAGTGTAGACACGAATAGAGAACACAAAAGAGAACGCCAGCAGAGTTGAAAGCAATACTTGACAAATGTAAAACCGGAGTAACTTTTCTTGGGTTCTTTCATACAGTTTCATTCGATAAGCACCCCCCGGCGTACGCCCTTGGTTGTTAGTATTTAAATACGATTAACAAAGCGGCACTTGGACATAGACACGCACATATCTCAGTGATATCAGCAACATATTGGTTTTTCCCATTTTTTCTTTACTCCTATTTCAGAAAAGAATTCATAATTGCCAAGAGTTGTAGCAGCACCACTATAAATTAAACATTTTGGGGCATATTCATAGTCGAGACAAAGTAGGCACTAAAGTTAGCGTGAGGTTTTTTGACAGATAGCCCGATGGAAACGGTATCAAAAAGCTGACGCTAACTTTAGTGCCCACTTTATCCCGACTATGAATATGCCCCTTTATTTTTGTATTACACAGTGTTATAGTGAAAAAACACTCATCATGCGACCTAGCTAAGATTGTTTATCTTGTCGAGTGTAACACGAAACGGTATTTGAAAAATCACCTGTACTTTTAAATTGTTTGTTATCGTTAAAAAACCGTTTTTTCATGTTTGTCGGCACATAAAAACTCCTAGAGGGGCTATTTTTTAACCGATTTTAATTTTTCCAACGGTTTTGTAAAGTTAAATAATGTTATTCTTAATATAAAAACAGTAGTTGGTTATTTTATAAGGTATAAGAAGAAATTTTTGCACCTAAATCTGAAATTTTCGTAAATTTTTTTTGTTTTTTCGAGTTTGACGCCATTTTTTTGGTACAATTCGAAAAACATACTTTAGTTAAAACAAATATTATTGTTCTACTATTAATTCTCAGTAAAACTAGACTTTATTTATTGATAAATGTTAAAAATTGACGAAGTTACAACGTTTTTTCGAAAACAAGAATTTCAGAAGTAAAGCTCATAATATTATTTTTATTGAATCCATTGTTCCTAGTATACAGAAAAATTTAACTTTTTCAAAATAGGTTCGAGTTAGAAATGATTGCTTGATCTTTTTCGTTTAAAGGACGAATCATCATTTTTGCAGGGAATGTGTATTATGCTATGGATACACACACGGAGATTACCTCCAATAAATCTTCTTTAATCAGATCCAAATTTTACGCTGATACACACAAAATTGAAGATTAACAATCAGCGCACTAGATGGCTTTGGTTGTAGTACTTGCGGTTTAAAATAGACGTCGCTCTTTTTTGGTGACATCTAGTGTCCAGTAGCGTTGAACTCGTAATTTTGGTAGTGGTAGTTGCGATGTTTGTTTATTTATAGATGACAGTAGCGGTCAAATTGTTATGATATCTGCTCAAATATTCTTAATTTTTGGGAGTTTATAATGAAGATTATGCTCAAGTTAACTCCCGAAAGCGGAGATAATTCGGATTTGCGCTAATGTATCAGCCGTATAAGGTAAGAATTGTGGCGGCTTCCAAGCCATGAACAACGATGTACGGCTCATTAAAATGGACCAGCAGCGAACAATTTGCAGCCTAGATAAATAACCACAAAAATATGGTGCAAGAACAACCAAAGAAGTAATCCTCAATGCTGTTAATCTTCAATTTTGTGTGTGTCAGAGTGAAATTTGGATCTAATTAAAGAAGATTTATTGGAGATAATCTCCGTGTGTGTATCCATAGCATAATACACATTCCCTGCAAAAATCGTTGGATTATGTGTTCCAATTTTCTGATATTGGAGTACTCCAATAGTAATCCTTTGTATACCTCATCGGACCGCCTTCACCTTTTTGAAAGCCGATCATTGCTCCCGCCTTATCGACGAAAATCACGACACTATCGCTCTGACAGTATATACTCCAAGAAGTAACAACATTGGAATACATTGCTAAGTACTCTGACTGTAGGTACTCCATGGAGTAGCAGAAACAAAGCGAAGGTTGGAGTAGGTGGTCCAGTCCTAGGACATCGCAATGTTAATTTAGCACAATTTTATATGAAAAAGGATTACATTTGGGGTACTCTGATGCTCCAATTGGAGTACTCTTTGGATAGGAAATAGAGTACTCTCGATTTTTGCAGGGTTCTCGAAGTCATGAGCAATGCTATGGATACACACACGGAGATTATCTACGATAAATCTCCTTTAAGCAGATCCAAAAGTTACCCTGACACACACAAACTTGAAGATGTACAACATTTTTCGGCGCTTGATGTCGCTGAGACAACAAAAGTTATGATCAAGTTATGGGGTAATATTTACCGTAATTTGGTTTTTCCACCGACATCAAGCGGCTGCTAGCGTAATTATGGCAAGAAAGCCGCGTGGTAAGTAAAGTTACTTTTGGCCAAGGCCAAACGACTAAACTTAATATAGAACGATTGGGATTTTTGAAAATTTCAAAACCCCAGCTTTACGGCAAGTTAGTACAATATCAAATACTATACGATGATGAAGTTTTGAAGATCCTACTTCAACGGTATGTTCATTGAAAAACGAATTAAACAACACCGAAAACAGACCTTCGCGTTTCTTAAATAGAGCGGCTAACGCCAAATAGGTCCATAATTAGGATTTTCAGTTTTTATTACCGCGATCTCAGCTCCACCTAGCGGAACTTTTTTTATTGAAAAGTTTCTTTTCATGGTAGTAATACATGTTCCGAATTTCAGTCAAATCGGACCATAAATGGGGTTTTTAAAAATATAGCGACCCACGCGCCACCTATCGGATTTTTTTTTTTTCATAACATTGCATTGTCATCGGAGTTACATATGGGTGCAGAATTTCAGCTCAATCGGACACCGGGAAGTGTATCAAATTTAACTTGCAAGATTTCATTACAGACAACCGTCAAGTGAATGTAAATAAAAGCTTCTATAAAAAATAAAATAAAAATGGAGCCGAAAATGTGTGTTCGTTGGTAACAAAGATGTGCCGACCAATTTTTTTGAAATTAATACATGAATGCCCTTACCTATTATGGTTGTCGTAAGGAAGACTTGGTGAAAAGCGACGTAAAAATGCATTGTTCTGCGTTTTGCAAGGTTTTGAAGAGGTCTTTAATAATTTTTCCCAAGATGGCGGCGCATCTCTTTAACAAAAACAAACATTTTACGATTTATTTTTTACTTCGGAATGACTTGCGAAGCAGGCACGGGTAGGCTAGTTTTTTTTATAAAAATGATAAGCGCGACCTCTAAACAACCTTTGTTTGGTATTTGTTTCGTTTAGCACCCAACTGCTAATAAATTAGCTAAAATAATGGGGGAGGCCTCAAAAGACTGGTTTTGGCCTCAGGATCCCGAATCCGGAAGCGCTTTTTTAATAAATCAAAGTTGCAAGTTTTCATGTGGTTGTTTTTATTTTATTAGGCTGTACCTAAACACGTGCGAAAAAATGCGTATTCAGGCAACCACCCGCCAACTCAGAAAGGTTTTCTGCACATAAATACCATGGATTCCGCCCCAATTTTTGTATCGGACCTCATTTTTCGGTTTTTTGACCATAACTTTTCACTGAAACAAAAAATTAAAAAAGCGCTTCCGGATTCGTGATTTTGAGGTCAAAACAAGTCTTTTGAGCCCCCTCCCATAATTTTAGCTAATTTTTTAGTAGTTGGGTGTTAAAGGAAACAAATACCCTTTGTTTTTGTAATAAAAAATAGCAGCTTCTCACAAGGAACAATATTTCGAGGAAGCGTTTCAGAATTTCCAAAAAAGTTCATATTTGTGAACCACTCTAATGCATAGGTAAGAGATAGTTTGATTTCTCAGCAATAGACTTCGGCAGTTCATGAACTAATTAGTTCATTGAACTAGAACACGGAAGTGATCGCGCGAACTAGTTTAAAATTTCAAATGAACTACTTGAACTATTAAAAAAAAATTGTAAAATTTATTGAGAATGAGAAAATACCGAGACACCAAAACGAGTGCTAAAGTAAAGTCCCTGCTAACCAAGGCTAGCCATGGTGAAAGCAAAATCCCAAACTAGTGCTGTGCAATTCCAAAAATGACTGTGGGTTAGATTAAGCATCCAAATAACAACGCATAATTCGACATTATTCGATCATTTTCGACACAAATTAGCAACTCCAACCCAGTGATTTCCCAAAATTTTATCCGCTAGTGGTTAGCAGTGTTTGTACTACCGAACAAAACGTGGTATTAGTTTCCTTTAAGAGACAACTGCACAAATCAGTGAAAACTGGAGGAGGAGGCCAAAAGGCATCATTTGATACCCCTCCCAACCTCATTGTGTATCAAAAACAAGTGTGAACTCTTCTTTTGACAACGCACATTAAAATGTCGGTTTGTTTACATCCTGCACATATTAAAATGTCGCCAGCACCGAATAACAGAAAAGCAATGGCGTTGTTTAACATCCTGCACACATCAACATGGCGGTCTCCTATCTTTTACCTAATGGTAGAAAGAGATGGGAAGATGGAAAGAAGTGAGACAAAAAAGGAAATTAAAAACAGGTGACTAAACTCACTTTGAAATGTTCACGCCTATGCCTATGATATCACACTTGTTATTAACCACAATCTCAAACAGGTGTTAAACTCATTCTGGAATTTTGACGTCTATGCAGAAGAGTTTACACTTTGTATTGATACACAATGCCCAACCTTTTGGGATGCGTTTTAGCAGTTATTTCCTAAGGGCAACAAATACAAATAATTGAAGTAAATGAACTAAGAACAAATTACATGAACTAGTTCATTTTGGTGAGCTAGTTCGAAATCTCTGATCACTTTAATGAATTAAAATTCCGAAATCTATAATATCCCTTTTACATTATGCAAGTCTTGAATTCAATTCTGCCGCGTCATAGGCGAAGGGGGTGATAATCGACGGGAAGAGTACACTTGAAAGCGTACCGTCAACTCGTTTCAAGTTTTTCTTGCTATCTCTTTCACTCCTCCTTGTACCCCCATATTTTGTTTCATAATTGCTTTCAAGAAAAATTGACAAGTGTAGACACGAATAGAGAACACAAAAGAGAACGCCAGCAGAGTTGAAAGCAATACTTGACAAATGTAAAACCGGAGTAACTTTCTTGGGTTCTTTCATACAGTTTCATTCGATAAGCTCCCCCCGGCGTACGCCCTTGGTTGTTAGTATTTAAATACGATTAACAAAGCGGCACTTGGACATAGACACGCACATATCTCAGTGATATCAGCAACAAATTGGTTTTTCCCATTTTTTCTTTACTCCTATTTCAGAAAAGAATTCATAATTGCCAAGAGTTGTAGCAGCACCACTATAAATTAAACGTTTTGGGGCATATTCATAGTCGAGATAAAGTAGGCACTAAAGTTAGCGTGAGGTTTTTTGACAGATAGCCCGTTGGAAACGGTATCAAAAAGCTGACGCTAACTTTAGTGCCCACTTTATCCCGACTATGAATATGCCCCTTTATTTTTGTATTACACAGTGTTATAGTGAAAAAACACTCATCATGCGACCTAGCTAAGATTGTTTATCTTGTCGAGTGTAACACGAAACGGTATTTGAAAAATCACCTGTACCTTTAAACTGTTTGTTATCGTTAAAAAACCGTTTTTTCATGTTTGTCGGCACATAAAAACTCCTAGAGGGGCTATTTTTTAACCGATTTTAATTTTTCCAACGGTTTTGTAAAGTTAAATAATGTTATTCTTAATATATAAACAGTAGTTTGTTATTTTATAAGGTATAAGAAGAAATTTTTGCACCTAAATCTGAAATTTTCGTAAATTTTTTTTGTTTTTTCGAGTTTGACGCCATTTTTTTGGTACAATTCGAAAAACATACTTTAGTTAAAACAAATATTATTGTTCTACTATTAATTCTCAGTAAAAATTGACGAAGTTACAACGTTTTTTCGAAAACAAGAATTTCAGAAGTAAAGCTCATAATATTATTTTTATTGAATCCATTGTTCCTAGTATACAGAAAAATTTAACTTTTTCAAAATAGGTTCTTAAGCAGATCCAAAAGTTACCCTGACACACACAAACTTGAAGATGTACAACATTTTTGGGCGCTTGATGTCGCTGAGACAACAAAAGTTATGATCTAGTTATGGGGTAATATTTACCGTAATTTGGTTTTTCCAGCGACATCAAGCGGCTGCTAGCGTAATTATGGCAAGAAAGCCGCGTGGTAAGTAAAGTTACTTTTGGCCAAGGCCAAACGACTAAACTTAATATAGAACGATTGGGATTTTTGAAAATTTCAAAACCCCAGCTTTACGGCAAGTTAGTACAATATCAAATACTATACGATGATGAAGTTTTGAAGATCCTACTTCAACGGTATGTTCGTTGAAAAACGAATTAAACAACACCGAAAACAGACCTTCGCGTTTCTTAAATAGAGCGACTAACGCCAAATAGGTCCATAATTAGGATTTTCAGTTTTTATTACCGCGATCTCAGCTCCACCTAGCGGAACTTTTTTTATTGAAAAATTTCTTTTCATGGTAGTAATACATGTTCCGAATTTCAGTCAAATCGGACCATAAATGGGGCTTTTAAAAATATAGCGACCCACGCGCCACCTATCGGATTTTTTTTTTTTTTTCATAACATTGCATTGTCATCGGAATTACATATGGGTGCAGAATTTCAGCTCAATCGGACACCGGGAAGTGTATCAAATTTAACTTGCAAGATTCCATTACAGACAACCGTCAAGTGAATGTAAATAAAAGCTTCTATAAAAAATAAAATAAAAATGGAGCCGAAAATGTGTGTTCGTTGGTAACGAAGATGTGCCGACCGATTTTTTTGAAATTAATACATGAATGCCCTTACCTATTATGGTTGTCGTAAGGAAGACTTGGTGAAAAGCGACGTAAAAATGCATTGTTTTGCGTTTTGCAAGGTTTTGAAGAGGTCTTTAATAATTTTTCCCAAGATGGCGGCGCATCTCTTTAACAAAAACAAACATTTTACGATTTATTTTTTACTTCGGAATGACTTGCGAAGCAGGCACGGGTAGGCTAGTTTTTTTTATAAAAAAGATAAGCGCGACCTCTAAACAACCTTTGTTTGGTATTTGTTTCGTTTAGCACCCAACTGCTAATAAATTAGCTAAAATAATGGGGGAGGCCTCAAAAGACTGGTTTTGGCCTCAGGATCACGAATCCGGAAGCGATTTTTTAATAAATCAAAGTTGCAAGTTTTCATGTGGTTGTTTTTATTTTATTAGGCTGTACCTAAACACGTGCGAAAAAATGCGTATTCAGGCAACCACCCGCCAACTCAGAAAGGTTTTCTGCACATAAATACCATGGATTCCGCCCCAAATTTTGTATCGGACCTCATTTTTCGGTTTTTTGACCATAACTTTTCACTGAAACAAAAAATTAAAAAAGCGCTTCCGGATTCGTGATTTTGAGGTCAAAACAAGTCTTTTGAGCCCCCTCCCATAATTTTAGCTAATTTTTTAGTAGTTGGGTGTTAAAGGAAACAAATACCCTTTGTTTTTGTAATAAAAAATAGCAGCTTCTTTTTATGTCACAAGGAACAATATTTCGAGGAAGCGTTTCAGAATTTCCAAAAAAGTTCATATTTGTGAACCACTCTAATGCATAGGTAAGAGATAGTTTGATTTCTCAGCAATAGACTTCGGCAGTTCATGAACTAATTAGTTCATTGAACTAGAACACGGAAGTGATCGCGCGAACTAGTTTAAAATTTCAAATGAACTACTTGAACTATTAAAAAAAAATTGTCAAATTTATTGAGAATGAGAAAATACCGAGACACCAAAACGAGTGCTAAAGTAAAGTCCCTGCTAACCAAGGCTAGCCATGGTGAAAGCAAAATCCCAAACTAGTGCTGTGCAATTCCAAAAATGACTGTGGGTTAGATTAAGCATCCAAATAACAACGCATAATTCGACATTATTCGATCATTTTCGACACAAATTAGCAACTCCAACCCAGTGATTTCCCAAAATTTTATCCGCTAGTGGTTAGCAGTGTTTGTACTACCGAACAAAACGTGGTATTAGTTTCCTTTAAGAGACAACTGCACAAATCAGTGAAAACTGGAGGAGGAGGCCAAAAAGGCATCATTTGATACCCCTCCCAACCTCATTGTGTATCAATAACAAGTGTGAACTCTTCTTTTGACAACACACATTAAAATGTCGGTTTGTTTACATCCTGCACATATTAAAATGTCGCCAGCACCGAATAACAGAAAAGCAATGGCGTTGTTTAACATCCTGCACACATCAACATGGCGGTCTCCTATCTCTTACCTAATGGTAGAAAGAGATGGGAAGATGGAAAGAAGTGAGACAAAAAAGGAAATTAAAAACAGGTGACTAAACTCACTTTGAAATGTTCACGCCTATGCCTATGATATCACACTTGTTATTAACCACAATCTCAAACAGGTGTTAAACTCATTCTGGAATTTTGATGTCTATGCAGAAGAGTTTACACTTTGTATTGATACACAATGCCCAACCTTTTGGGATGCGTTTTAGCAGTTATTTCCTAAGGGCAACAAATACAAATAATTGAAGTAAATGAACTAAGAATAAATTACATGAACTAGTTCAATTTGGTGAGCTAGTTCGAAATCTCTGATCACTTTAATGAATTAAAATTCCGAAATCTATAATACCCCTTTTACATTATGCAAGTCTTGAATTCAATTCTGCCGCGACATAGGCGAAGGGGGTGATAATCGAGGGGAAGAGTACACTTGAAAGCGTACCGTCAACTCGTTTCAAGTTTTTCTTGCTATCTCTTTCACTCCTCCTTGTACCCCCATATTTTGTTTCATAATTGCTTTCAAGAAAAATTGACAAGTGTAGACACGAATAGAGAACACAAAAGAGAACGCCAGCAGAGTTGAAAGCAATACTTGACAAATGTAAAACCGGAGTAACTTTTCTTGGGTTCTTTCATACAGTTTCATTCGATAAGCACCCCCCGGCGTACGCCCTTGGTTGTTAGTATTTAAATACGATTAACAAAGCGGCACTTGGACATAGACACGCACATATCTCAGTGATATCAGCAACAAATTGGTTTTTCCCATTTTTTCTTTACTCCTATTTCAGAAAAGAATTCATAATTGCCAAGAGTTGTAGCAGCACCACTATAAATTAAACATTTTTGGGCATATTCATAGTCGAGATAAAGTAGGCACTAAAGTTAGCGTGAGGTTTTTTGACAGATAGCCCGTTGGAAACGGTATCAAAAAGCTGACGCTAACTTTAGTGCCCACTTTATCCCGACTATGAATATGCCTCTTTATTTTTGTATTACACAGTGTTATAGTGAAAAAACACTCATCATGCGACCTAGCTAAGATTGTTTATCTTGTCGAGTGTAACACGAAACGGTATTTGAAAAATCACCTGTACCTTTAAATTGTTTGTTATCGTTAAAAAACCGTTTTTTCATGTTTGTCGGAACATAAAAACTCCTAGAGGGGCTATTTTTTAACCGATTTTAATTTTTCCAACGGTTTTGTAAAGTTAAATAATGTTATTCTTAATATATAAACAGTAGTTTGTTATTTTATAAGGTATAAGAAGAAATTTTTGCACCTAAATCTGAAATTTTCGTAAATTTTTTTTGTTTTTTCGAGTTTGACGCCATTTTTTTGGTACAATTCGAAAAACATACTTTAGTTAAAACAAATATTATTGTTCTACTATTAATTCTCAGTAAAACTAGACTTTATTTATTGATAAATGTTAAAAATTGACGAAGTTACAACGTTTTTTCGAAAACAAGAATTTCAGAAGTAAAGCTCATAATATTATTTTTATTGAATCCATTGTTCCTAGTATACAGAAAAATTTAACTTTTTCAAAATAGGTTCGAGTTAGAAATGATTGCTTGATCTTTTTCGTTTAAATGACGAATCATCAATTTCACATATAAGTGACCAGTAGCCCGTTTCTATAACGTTTCGTTATAATAAAGATCGATTTGCTATCGCAAGGCTCGTATCGCTTTCGATATGAACTCACCTTGCGATAAAATAGTGGTGAGTTTTTATCATATCGATGGAATGCACGAAATGGAACATAGCATCTATCATTAAAAGCAAAAAAGTATAATAACAAAGTGCAGTGAATTTCCAAATTGTTAATAATTAAGGTAATTGTCTACTTAAGCTTTCAACTGCTAATTAATTAGCTAAAATTATGGAAGGGGGCTCAAAAGACGGGTCTTGGCCTCAGGATCACGAATCCGGAAGTGCTTTTTTAATATTTTGCTTCTCTGAAGAGATATTTGCAAACAAAGTTGCAAGTTTTCATGTGGTTGTTGTAATTTTATTAGGCTGTACCTAAAAACGTGCGAAAGAATGCGTACCCTGGCATGTTGCCACGGTTCAGGCAACCACCCGGACTTGGGATGGCGTAGCCCAGGGTTATTTCTAATAAGCGCGGCCGACAGCCTCCAACTCAGAAAGGTGTTTTTGCACATAAATACCATGGATTCCGCCCCAATCTTGGTATCGGACCCGGGTCATTTTTCGGTTTTTTGACCATAACTTTTCACAAAAACAAAATATTAAAAAATTCCGGATTCGTGATCCTGAGGCCAAACCCCGTCTTTTGAGCTATCTGACATAATGGGTGGTATTAATAAAAACAAGCAATTTCTCTCAGTCAAAACTCCGAGTAAAGTAAAGACATGAAGTACTTGCTCCAAATTCGTATGAATAAAAATTAATCCAAGTTTGCTTTTCTTTTGACGGCATTTGACAATTAAAAAAAATGTCGGAATTTAATTTTTTGACGTTAAAAATTTTTTTTTTTTAAAGCAACGGAAATGGATGATGCAATGGAAGAGTTTTGGGTGACCGAAGAAGGCGAGTGCGATTTTTCTTATGGTAATTTTCTTTGTGATATAAATTTCTCTTTTATACGTGTTAATAATTAATTGTGTCGTTTTAGAAGAGACTTATTTGATTGATGATGTCGCATGTGGATTTAGTAAAGAACCACAAACAGTACCACGAGGAAAAGAGGTAAGCGACCTCAAATTCGGGCAAGCTTTGGCGTCGGTTGGCAAGGTGTTACTTGCGAAATCCCAAGCACCTGCAGTTAAAGTGCAGAAAAGAATTGCCGCCGAAAAAATGTGTAAAACGCTTATAAATGCATCATCTGAAGCGTATACTCCAAGCCAAATATTCAAAAAGGTCTCTAATTTAAAGCAGCGCCTAAAAGTAAAAGCAGATATGAAAAGAACTGGTAACCTCCCACTTCATTTAAAAGAGTCTGAAAAACTCCTCCTTGATTTACTACACGCCGAGGATAACCATCACACCACTAAAATGTAAGTGATTCTTTTGCATTTCACATGATTTGTAACTACTAAAGTGATATTTTAGGTGGACTTGAAATAGGTGTATCTCAGTCCAACAACAACAAGAAGAGGTCAAGTGATGAGAGCAATGAAAACTTCACTGAAGACATTTCAGATAACCCGCAACCATCGGTGTCATCTTCGAAAAGAAATCGCGCCTGCTCTGAAACAAAAGCGGTAAGTATGTAGGCAGTAGGTTGTAGTATGTAGGCAGTAGTGTGTAGTGTGTAGGCTGTAGGTGATATGTGTCTGTGTGTGTATATACGTGTACTTGGTACTCACGCCTTTTTTTTTTCTAAAAGTAGATCATTACTGATAACAATAACGAGTTGCAGCGTTCCGTCTTAAAAAACCAAATGGAGCTTATAAACACCCATAAGAGGATGATCACATCACAAGAAGAATGGCATCGAGAGGAGCACGAAAAGAAAATGGAATTATACGAATTGAAGACAAAAGTTTTGAAGGAAAAATTATTATTTTATAAAAAAAATTAAAACATATTATAAATTATCTAAATTCAAATAAACATCCTAACCGCGACTAGATTTTCCTAAAGTTTTTATCTCAAAGTGCGGCGTTTTCTTACCAGTTTTTGGATGTAAAGATAAAGATTAATATAAAGATAAAGATATTTATAAAGATATCTTTATATTTATCTTTATCTTTATTTTTTCTTTATCTCCTGCTTTATATTTATCTTTATCTTTATTTTTTCTTTATCTTAATGTTTAAGAAAAGGTAAAGATAAAGATACAAATAAAGATGAAGAGATATGTATCCTAATCTTTATCTGCACCTTATCTCCAAGATATTTCCTATCCCAACTTTCCTTCTCTTCTGCTACTTTTCCTCTTTCTCCGCCTTCCCTTTCTTATTCTACTCCTATAACTTTATTAAAACAACATATATACATAGGAATGTGTGTACACATTTTAATTAGGCATCCTTTGTAAATAGTTTGCTATTCCCATTCGTCGTTTTTGTCCGCGTTTGTAGTCAGAGTTATTGGTTGCATCCACTTCGGGCACCTCCAAGTCTTCATGGCTTTTGACCTCAACCAACGGCTGAAAATCTGGATCTTTCAGATGTTTCGCCACGTTGTGAAGAACGAAGCAAGCAACAATTACTAGGGGAATCCTCTCCGTGACCATCCGAATTTTTGACTACAAAATAGGAAATCTTTGCTTCAACTGGCCGAACATGCGCTCGATTAAGCATCGCTGTGCATCATGTAGGGATCCAGCCCATTTACAATCAACACTTGTGAACATTTCGTTTGCATCGGATGTCGCTTGGACATTAAATGATGTCAAATTTTTACGATTTATGTACACTGGGTTTCTTTATTAAGATATGAGTGCAATCGATTGCACCAATGGCACACGGAAATGTGAAATGCGTTTGCCAAAGCTTTTTTGCGTATTCCAATTCTTGTGAATCCGAAGGAAATTTCACCCATTCCGAGGCCTTTTCTACAATTTTTTGGCAAACATACCAATTTGTTATGCTGACAGTACTTTGATGAATGCCTAGATCTTCGCCCACACCAACCTGGAAATATGTAGATATGTTTTTTTTTTCAACCTGAAAATATGTTCTTCTCAGCAAATAACCCTTTACCTGAAAGCCTGGGGTCGAATCGTTACATACGATCACGAATCGAAAATTATACGAAAGACAATTCCGTGATACGTCAGACGTATGAACTAAATAGGATCATCACATACGAGAGCTAACGTATCGTAATTTATTTTTAGTTCACAATAGAATTCGAAATCACATCACTGTGGATTGCATTTTTGGGTCACAATTGTTGTGGAACTGTCAAAATATTTACAATTAAAAAAAAAAAAATTAAATTTTAAAAATGGATTTGCATTTACTATTTTATTTGAGTTCCAGTGAAAGTGAGGAAGATGAAAAAGTAGCACGGAGGGTGCTTAGAGATAAAAGCAATCCTCTTGCTTTGTCAAACACAGCATAAGTACTCAACATATAAAGTTGTTGAACAAAATAACATTTGCTTGTTTTGCAGGTTCTTGAAACGGTTTAGGTTATCCAAAGAGGCTTTCAATTACGTGCTTAACACTTTACATTTGTTACACTCGGATGCAAAAGAAGTGCCGCCAGTATTACAGCTTGCTGCCACACATTCTCTCCTGGCAAGTGGTGGTTATCAGCATTGTGTTGGTAGTGACTATTTAGTCGGTATGGGCCAGAGCACAGTGTCGAAGGTGACATCCCACGTTGTTCTGAAAATGGAGAGCAAGTTATGTCCGCAGCACATACGTTTTGAAGCAAATGACTCTTCTAGATGCAAGGAATGGTTTGTGGAGAAATATAAGATACCTGGAGGTAAGTAAAAGTTACTTTAAATTTTTAATTACTTATTAAAGCGGGCTACTCACCTGCCAAGAAATGTCAAACTCCATATAAAAAACGCTCAAGAAATGGTCAAGAACTGTTTTCACACGTCAGATTTTCTTGAGCCAATACTCAGCTCATAAGAAAAAATACTAAAATTTTCTATAGTTGGCAATGCCGCTTTACCTCAAGAAATAAATATGCTCGTATATATTTCTTGAGGTAAACACGCAGATTCACGGCAAAGGTGAGTAAATATTTCACTAAACATGTTTTATACATTTTTATAAGAGTAATTTGCAAAAAAATGGAAAATTTGATAAACGTCAAAATTTCTTGACCAGGCACAAGAAATATATGCTCCATTTTTTCTTGAGGTATTTCTTGGCAGGTGGGTAGCCCGCTTAAGACATGAATTCTTGAATATTTGCATTGCAGTTGTCGGTTGCGTTGATGGCACACACATCGGCTTACAAAGGCCTTCAGTTGACGAGCAAATGTATTTCAACAGGAAAGGGTACCATAGCATGAACGCCATGATAGTAAGTTGCTTTTGTACGTAGTCAAATCTTAACACTAACTAGAAATTTTTTGCCAGATAGGCGATCACAATTCTAAAATTTTGGCAATCAACTGCCGGTACGGTGGGGCGGCCCATGACTCATTCGTTTGGAGGCATTCAAATCAAAGACGAGTTTTGGAGGAACGATTTGAGGCAAACAGACGTGAAAATGCATGACTTTTAGGTACGCTAGCATGCTTTTAGTGTTTAATTACTATTATCGAGCCAATTTACATTTTAACAGGAGACTCTGGCTATCCACTTGAACCGTGGTGTATAACGCCTTACAGTAACCCTTCCGATGGGTCGGTCGAATCCGTTTTTAATGACGTTCACTCAAAGGCAAGATGTATCATCGAACGAACCATTGGTATCTATAAAGGGCGTTGGAGAATTTTAGGATATGGTAATAGAGAAAGGTACCATCCTACAAAAGTGGCAAGGTTCGCAAATGTATGTGCAGCGTTACATAATATCTGCATTAAATTCAAAATTGATTACAACGTACGAAGTTATGAATCCGACCAAAGCAACGAAGTTGACCCGGGTGAAGCCAATCATCTTACCGCAATTGGTCTGGCAACAAGAGACCAAATTAAACACTCGCTTGTCAACTCCACATAGATTTTAAAATAACCAAAGTAAAAGTGAATCTGTAAAAGTTAAAAGACTGAGATAAGAAACTGTAAACTATTCATAGAGTTAAAACAACATATTTTTCAAGTGTATGAACTCATTTTAATTTCATGTCATTTATATCATATTTTTAAATAAATAAGTCTTATGTTCATTACGTACATGTATACATGTTTAAAAAAGAAAAATAAACGCATCTTCGGCAACGTTGCTTAATACTTCAAAATAAATAAAAATAGAAATTCAGGTACAAGAAAAAAATCACTTCATAACATTTCTTAAAACTAATAACTCAAGGTTCACTTTTGTTTTTTATTTACACTTATTGCTAATGCTTCTAGCTCTAAATTTTTTATTTCAAGGTCTACTTGCCTTGAGGCTTGTGGTGCGCTATGCTTTTCTTCTTTAATTTTGAGCATTCTCTCCTGCACCGTTAATAACTTTTCCTGGACCTCCACTAATCTGTCCAATTTACCACCCAAGCTATTTTGGAATTCAGACACCTTGCTCATGTTTTGTTGGAGCCATTCCAACATTTCATTGGTCACACGCTTTCGCCTTGCTGTGTTTCTCCTGGAGGATGGACGCTGGGTTGGCGTTGTGGCTTGTCTTGATGGGCCCGGCGAGTTCCTGCTGCAGCTGGAGGAAGCTGATCCGTCGTCACTGCCACTGCCGCTGTTACTGCCACCCTGTTGACTCGCGTTTCTGGAATCAGCTCGCTCATTTCCAAATGATCGCGTAGTAAGATTGCCTTCTATTGCGGCTTCCAGTCCAGCAGCTTCTATTATGAGCGGATCCATGACATAATACCGACATTCAAAATACCGAAAATCAAAATGCCGACATTCAAAATACAGACAAATCAAAATGCCGACATTCAAAATACAGACAAATCAAAATGTCGACAAATCAAAATACAGACAAATCAAAATACAGACAAATCAAAATACAGACAAATCAAAATACAGACAAATCAAAATACAGACAAATCAAAATGTCGACAAATCAAAATACAGACAAATCAAAATGTCGACAAATCAAAATACAGACAAATCAAAATACAGACAATTCAAAATTTATTTATTTATTGAACAGTATATATTTAAAATTTATGAGATAACAAATATTAATAAAAATCAATTTTTACATTAAAGTCAAATGTTTCGCTATATTTTTCAAATATTCTTTAGGATTATAGTTTATCCTTTCTTCAACAATTTTCTTGATACAGTTATCCCTTTTTTCCAGACGTTGCCGTTTAGGAATGCCTTCTCCACTTTGGACCTTTTCAATTTTGGTTTCAACTATAATTTGTTCCTTTATTAAGTTGGAAATTAGGGTGAATATATTTCCATGGTGTCCAGCTAAACAGGAAAGCCGTCGATGCCATGCCTCAACATTGTTTTGTGTTCTTGGAAGATCATCCAAAACGCTTTCACAAACCGACCAGTAGTTAGGAGAATATAGCGGAGCTTTAACCTTTTTTTTGATGTTTTTCCCAATATGTAGCTCTCTTCAAAATATTTCCCAATTTTTACAAAATCGTTATCACCATTTTTGAAATATTCATAGTAAGCCGGTATTTCCTCGGGTGGTACAAACGCGAGGGCTTTCAATTGCCGAACTTTAAGTGAAAACTGCTCATTTCTACCGTATTTATTTTGAAGTCCTTCTTTTTGCACACGGCGCCAAATAATTTGGCCTAGATGATGTTTAAAAAAGAAAAATAAACGCATCTTCGGCAACGTTGCTTAATACTTCAAAATAAATAAAAATAGAAATTCAGGTACAAGAAAAAAATCACTTCATAACATTTCTTAAAACTAATAACTCAAGGTTCACTTTTGTTTTTTATTTACACTTATTGCTAATGCTTCTAGCTCTAAATTTTTTATTTCAAGGTCTATTTGCCTTGAGGCTTGTGGTGCGCTATGCTTTTCTTCTTTAATTTTGAGCATTCTCTCCTGCACCGTTAATAACTTTACCTGGACCTCCACTAATCTGTCCAATTTACCACCCAAACTATTTTGGAATTCAGACACCTTGCTCATGTTTTGTTGGAGCCATTCCAACATTTCATTGGTCACACGCTTTCGCCTTGCTGTGTTTCTCCTGGAGGATGGACGCTGGGTTGGCGTTGTGGCTTGTCTTGATGGGCCCGGCGAGTTGCTGCTGCAGCTGGAGGAAGCTGATCCGTCGTCACTGCCACTGCCGCTGTTACTGCCACCCTGTTGACTCGCGTTTCTGGAATCAGCTCGCTCATTTCCAAATGATCGCGTAGTAAGATTGCCTTCTATTGCGGCTTCCAGTCCAGCAGCTTCTATTATGAGCGGGTCCATGACATAATACCGACATTCAAAATGCCGACATTCAAAATACAGACAAATCAAAATGCCGACATTCAAAATACAGACAAATCAAAATGTCGACAAATCAAAATACAGACAAATCAAAATACAGACAAATCAAAATACAGACAAATCAAAATACAGACAAATCAAAATGTCGACAAATCAAAATACAGACAAATCAAAATGTCGACAAATCAAAATACAGACAAATCAAAATACAGACAATTCAAAATTTATTTATTTATTGAACAGTATATATTTAAAATTTATGAGATAACAAATATTAATAAAAATCAATTTTTACATTAAAGTCAAATGTTTCGCTATATTTTTCAAATATTCTTTAGGATTATAGTTTATCCTTTCTTCAACAATTTTCTTGATACAGTTATCCCTTTTTTCCAGACGTTGCCGTTTAGGAATGCCTTCTCCACTTTGGACCTTTTCAATTTTGGTTTCAACTATAATTTGTTCCTTTATTAAGTTGGAAATTAGGGTGAATATATTTCCATGGTGTCCAGCTAAACAGGAAAGCCGTCGATGCCATGCCTCAACATTGTTTTGTGTTCTTGGAAGATCATCCAAAACGCTTTCACAAACCGACCAGTAGTTAGGAGAATATAGCGGAGCTTTAACCTTTTTTTTGATGTTTTTCCCAATATGTAGCTCTCTTCAAAATATTTCCCAATTTTTACAAAATCGTTATCACCATTTTTGAAATATTCATAGTAAGCCGGTATTTCCTCGGGTGGTACAAACGCGAGGGCTTTCAATTGCCGAACTTTAAGTGAAAACTGCTCATTTCTACCGTATTTATTTTGAAGTCCTTCTTTTTGCACACGGCGCCAAATAATTTGGCCTAGATGAAAAAAACAGCCTTTGTATATTACATCCGGAAAAAAGTTTTTGAAAGATTTCACGCTAGCTTTTTCGAAATCAGTTAAAATTATTTTTGGATTTAACGAAATGTTGTTATCACATGCAAATTTAAGTAATTCATATACAAACTCGTTGTAGCATTTATCACTTTTCTCCGTCATCAGGCAATAAACAAGCGGTACAATTTCGCTGCAAGAGTTAGTGCCTATGCGTCCATGGATTGTAAACAGTTGTCTCATGAGAGAAGGAACAACTTTGAACGTGCCATCCATTATCCATATCTTACTACGACCAAGCAAGCGTATGTTTTCCGCGGTTGCCATGAGTACTATACAATTATTGTCGAATTTTTTAAGCGAAACCAAAAAATTGTTTCCCTCAACTTTTTGCAGCTCGCAAGGAATTTCCAATTCGTCTAAAGATTTTGGTTGCTTCAAATGCAGCTTACGTCTTTCTCTATTTATTTTTTGATTTTGAGCAGATGCGGTGGGTAAATATTTCCTCGAAATCTTGCTGCATTGGGCAGTAGCCTTAGCTATAATTTGGCAAGGCTTTTCAGAAAAATTGGCTGCATTCTCTTTTAAAGTTGTATTTGCTTTCCTGACTTCGGCGTGGGATGCCATGGGATCGTGGGTATGTTCCACGGTGCTTTTTATTAGTTCGTGTGACCCGTCGTCTTTCACAATTGTTGTTACCCGTCCCTTGCACGCAAATGCATTTCGTCTATCGCAAAGCCAATACATCCTTTTGTCGCGCTTTTTATCGACGTTATACATATAGCCATCATGGCACAGCTTCATGCCACCTTTATTTGATTTAAGAATCTCCATACTCATACTTTAAAGCTAACAAACATAAGAACAGTTATAAATAAAATTCGTAAAAAGTTGATGAATAATATTACAACGATTAGCAAAATCTTACCTTCAGAAATCTATCAATTTCACAGGAAAATCACAAAATGTGTATATGAAAATTAAAACAATATTAAAGCGTTCCTGTCAAAGGTAATGCGATATTTCTTTTAACCAGCGGAAATAAATATTTTTTTTTCATGGCCTACTTTATATTCGAATGATAAAATTTTGCAAATACTTTTTTTCATGGCCCACTTTATATTTGAATGATACAATTTTGCAAATACTTTTTTTCATGGCCTACTTTATATTTGAATGATAAAATTTTTCAAATATTTTTTTTCATGGCCTAATTTATATTTGAATGATAAAATTTTGCAAATATTTTTTTTTTCATGGCCTACTGGATCTTCGAATGATAAAATTTTGAACAGTTTTTTTGCTTTGTACCGATATATTTTTTAACCAGCGACAAGCAGAAAGAGGTAAAAGTGCAGTTTCCGGTCCCCTCCGAAATTCAAGCAAGGGCGCCCCAAAAAAATAACCCTGGGCTACGCCAAGCCAAGTCCATACTTTTTTGTGCAGAACACCTTTCCGAGTTGGCGGCCTTCGGCCGCGCTTATTTAAATAACCCTGGGCTACGCCATGCCAAGTCCAGGTGGTTGCCCTGATCCGTGGCAACATGCCACGGATCGGACTCTTTTGTGTAATCCATACTTTTTTTGTGCAGAACACCTTTCCGAGTTGGCGGCCTTCGGCCGCGCTTATTTAAATAACCCTGGGCTACGCCATGCCAAGTCCAGGTGGTTGCCCTGATTGCCCTTTTGTGTAATCCATACTTTGTTTGTGTAAAACAACAACCACAATAAAACTTGCGACGCATTTTCAATTGCAATTTCTGCATTTTGAATTGTCTGCAATTTGATTTGTCTGAATTTTAGCTTGTCTGTATTTTGATTTGTCTAAATTTTGATTTGTCAGTATTTTGATTTGTCTGTATTTTGATTTGTCAACATTTTGATTTGTCTGTATTCTGATTTGTCTGTATTTTAATTTATTGTAATTTTGAATTCTGTCTGTATTTTGATATGTCGGTATTTTGATTTTCGACATTTCGAATGTATCCCATTATGAGCTCTTCCGCCGAAGTTATAGGCCTTTCACTGTATGGCCCTCCTCCAGTTTTTTTTTTTGGACAGCAAATTATCCGACAGCTTCTTCTTGACTTGGTACTTTTGATCAGCATAAACCTACGAGCAATCGAAAACATTATCCACTATAATTCTATGCGGATTTGATATAAGTACCTTCCTCCACATCTTGGCATCTGTAGTAGGTGGTCCCTCAGAATTTAAACGCCTCAAAAGCGATTCCCAAAGTTTGTTCGAAATGTGTCTGCCCTGTGTTGTATTAGGAAAATGGTTTTTCGCTAACTTGGGGTGGTCCGCCATAAATTGCGCCATGATTTCCTTTTGGCTTGGGTTTAGTTTATTATAATTTATCCTAGAATAGTTAAAAACAATTAAACTTTTTATCTAATTAAATATTTTCAAAATTTACTTAGATTTTTCATCAATTTATTGCGTTACGTTTGGCAGTTTATGATCGTATGACAATAACAACGATCGAGTATGTTCACTCGCTCGTTCACGGCTGTAAGGATGCCATATTACGATGAAAAGAGTACGTTCACGTTTGTAACAATCCAAAAAGTGCCATTTTCCGTGACGAGTTATACGATAACGTATGTACCAATCCGAAAACCAACTTTTTACGTGACGAGTGATACGATCACGTATGTGACGATTCGACCCCTGGATCCCCAATATGGCGCAAGAAGGATTTCATTTTTTGCACATTTGAGAGTGCACCTCCGCGTCTTTCCAAATACTCAGGCAAAAAATTTTGCGCTAAGAAATCCACGTTTGTACGGGTAAAACGATATAATTGTTTAAAATTTCTATCGTCTCCAATTGTCTTTTCTTTGTAAAGTTTTTTAGATATAGGCTCGCTGACGGATACTAGCGGTAGTATTGGTATTATTTCTAGATCCATTACTAAATAAATAATTTTAAAATGTGCGAATCTAGAAAATCCCTCTGGTTCTAAGGAAAAAATATGTGAAGTAACTTCTTTGAGTCAGCTCAATAGCAGACTCAAAAATTTTCGAGTAGGTACTTAAATATGTGAATTTTATTCATATGAATCTGAGTAACTACGATTTTTCGAACATAGCAAGTTCTTATTTGACTTTTATATAATATGAAATCAAGCAATTATTCAAAATCACAGCAATTACTCAAAAATTTAGCAAAGTAAGCTTTTATTAATACGACCCAATTTTAGGTAATTTATTAGCAGTTGACCCCTAAAGGAAACAAACACCTTTTCAGCCTTCATTAGCTCCAAAAGTTTTACTTTTTGTTTTGTTTTTTGTAATTTTTCCACTCCTGCTTTTTTTCTATGAAATGAAAAATCAATTAGAAAAGAAAAAATCTCAATTAGTTACCAACGGACTTCGCTCATTTTCGTTTTAACGTATAATATCACGACCTTCGGAGTTAGTGATATGAATAACGCAAGAAATATCGAAAATACATACTCACCACTCATACAGAAACACTACCTTGCGATAACTATGAATCAGGGTTGAATTTTGCGATACAATTCGTA
This sequence comes from Campiglossa producta, assembly GCA_964058755.1. Classification (NCBI taxonomy): domain Eukaryota; kingdom Metazoa; phylum Arthropoda; class Insecta; order Diptera; family Tephritidae; genus Campiglossa; species Campiglossa producta. Next base: position 106,895,872 of record CAXKVI010000001.1, on the reverse strand, counting down.
TAGCAAGGATACATAAACGGGCTACAGCAGTAATTAGCTAACATTCTCACTTGGTTCTTTCCTGCAAACCGTTTTTCAATCGTCAATATCACTTGATGAAAACGTTCTCCTTGTTCGTCGCTAAATTGACCGAGATTGTCTGGGAAAAATTCCAAATGGAAATGGGTTCAAACCAAGCGCTTTCCACGTAGGAGCATTTGAAAAAAAGGTTGAACGCTTCAATCACTGCCATATTTTTTCTCAGCTCTACGCGATGTTGTCTATCGACAAATAAACCGCAGGCATAACAAAAGTTGTAGCGTTTATCACACATCTTACCTTAATATGTAATGACTTATATTCAAACTTAGAACGTATTACACTTTAAGACCCTCATACAGTTCCGTGTGAACGTGAGCGTGAATGAGTGGAGACTTTCTATTCCGTACACAAAGGAAAATAATTCCAAATCAATTCTTTTGTGCGTTCACGTACATCTGTCAAATGACTTCAACTCTCCAAAAAATGTAAAAAAAAATCACAGTTTGGCGTGGTAATTGCCAAATTTGAACACTCACTTGCGAAGGGTTTGTGTCACTTTGCGTTCGCACACAATTCACCGTGAGATAGTAAAATAAGCATTTCAAAGCATATTTAACACTTTCACTTAAGTTTAAATGCAGTAATATCAAAGATATTTTAGTTGTTTATCCACTTCATCATCATTTATTGGCGCTTAACCGCCTAAGCGATTTTGGCCGTTGCATATCAAAGGACGCCAGTCATTCCTTTTTAGCGATAACTGACGCCAATTGGAAACTCCAAGGGAGTTCAAGTCATCATCCACCTGTTGTTTCCATCTCAGTCGAGGCCTCCCCCTTCCTCTGCTGCCGAATTCAGGCGACGATAGGAAAACCTTCTGTGCTGGAGCTTCTTTGTCCATTCGCATAACATGGCCCAGCCAGCGGAGTCTTTGGGCTTTAATTCGCTGGACTATGGTCAGATCTGCGTATAGCTCGTACAGCTCATCGTTAAATTTCCTTTGATACTCGGCGTTGACATCACGGGAAGGACCATAAATCTTCCGGAGAACTGTTCTCTCAAATACTCCAAGGGCCATCTCATCTTCTCTTGACATTGTCCATGAATCTGAGCCATACATCAGGACAGGTATGATGAGAGACTTATAGAGCGTGATCTTTGTTCTTCGAGAGAGGACTTTACTTCTTAAATGCCTACTCAGTCCAAAGTAGCACTTGTTGGCAAGAGTGATTCTCCGCTGGATTTCTAGACTGATATTATTTTCGGTGTTGATACTGGTTCCCACATAGACGAAGTCCCTCACAGTTTCAAATTTGTAACTATCAACAGTGACATGGCTGCCAAGGCGCAGGTGCGCCGATTCTTTCTATGATGACAGCAAATACTTCGTCTTGTCCTCGTTCACGGCAAGACCCACTTTTTTCGCTTTCTTATCCAGTCCAGAGAAGGCAGCGCTTACGGCGCGGTTGTTAAGGCCAATGATATCAATATCATCGGCATACGCCAGCAATTGCACGCTCTTGTAAAAGATTGTACCATTGCGGTTTAGCTCTGCTGCTCGAATTATCTTCTCCAGCATCAGATTGAAGAAATCGCACGAAAGGGAGTCGCCCTGTCTGAAACCTCGTTTGGTTTCAAATGGCTAAGAGGGGTCCTTCCCGATTCTGACGGAGCTGTTGGTATTGCTCAACGTCATTTGGAAAAGCCGTATAAGCTTTGCAGGGAAGTCAAATTCAGACATGACGGCATACAGGCAACTCCTTTTTGCGCTGTCAAAAGCAGCTTTGAAATCGACAAAGAGATGGTGTGTGTCGATTCTTTTATCATGGGTCTTCTCCAGGATTTGGCGTATCGTGAAAATCTGGTCGATGGTAGACTTACCAGGTCTAAAGCCACACTGATAAGGTCCAATCAGTTTGTCTACGATGGGCTTCAGCCTTTCACACAACACGCTCGAAAGAACCTTATATGCGATATTAAGAAGACTGATTCCGCGGTAGTTGGTGCGGTTAGCGGGATCGCCTTTCTTGTGGATTGGGCAAAGCACACTTAAATTCCAATCCGGAGGCATGCATTCGTCTGACCATATTCTGCATAAGAGCTGATGCATTCTTTTTACCAGCTCTTCGCCTCCGTGTTTGAACAGCTCGGCGGGTAGTCCGTCTTTTCCAGGCGCTTTGTTGTTTTTGAGCCGGGATATAGCTATCCTCACTTCATCATAGTCAGGTGGTGGGACGACTTTTCCATCGTCAGGGATTGGGGTATCGGGTTCGACGTCTCCCTCGCAATTTAGCAGTGAGGAGAAGTGCTCCCTCCATAATTTAAGTACACTTTCTACGTCGGTTACCAGGTCGCCATTATTGTCCTTACAGGAGCTTGCCCCGGTCTTAAAACCTTCCGTCATTCGCCGGATCTTTTCATAGAATTTTCAGGCATCATTCCTGTCAGCCAGCATCTCAAGCTCCTCACACTCACGCCTTTCGGCACCCTGCGGGTTAGGGGTTTAGAATATGCCCGAGGTAGGCATACAGGTCGTAAGAGGCGACTAATATGCACATAGGTAATGACGTGCTACTCGATGGTTGATCTACGGATATGATTCCTCTCACCTCTCATTACCCATCTTCTTCTTCCTCACGGATGGAGGGATGACATGACCTAGAAGGTTTCACTGGTCATACCAAATCGCTACCACGACAGTCGGGCAGTACCGCAAGGGAGTACCGCAGCGTACCGGGGTCATATCCGGCCAAGGACTGTCAACTTCGGCATCACTCCCCAAAACCTTCGGGTAGTGTTTTTCTGGTAACAACAACAACAACAACGCCTTTCGGTCTCACTTTTCTTTTTTCTGAAAAGGCGTCTCTCTTCCTTCTTTGCCTCACGATATTGTTGCCATACACTGCGGGTTGCGCCCGTTCGCAACGTCTCCTTGTAGGCAGCGTCCTTTTTTTCGAGGCAGTTTTGCATTCCTCATCGTACCAGTTGTTCTTGCGGGCTCGCTGGAACCCTATAGTGGACTCAGCGGCGGTACGCAATCAGTGAGAGATATGCTTCCATTGCTCGGTTACATCGTTAGGTCGGGGATTGCCCTCTGCTAGCAGGTGTGAGAGTCGAGTTGTGAAATTATCAGCTGTCTGTGTCATGCGGAGCTTCTCGACGTCAAACTTTCCTTCCGTTACTGTGTGCACTTTCTTCGTTGCACAGAGGCGTGTGTGTATCTTGGCTGCGACAAGATAATGGTCAGTGTCAATATTGGGACCACGCAGTGTACGCACGTCCAGAACGGTGGAGCTATGTCTGCCGTCAATCATGACATGATCAATCTGGTTTCTTGTTCTTTGATCAGGTGGCTTGGTGTATTCGTTTATGCTGGAACCTAGTACTACTGATGACCATATTGCGGGCAGCGGCTAAGTCAATCAACCTAGTGCCGTTGGGTGATGTTATATCGTGGAGACTAAATTTTCCAACTGTAGGACCAAAGACTCCTTCCTTGCCCACCTTGGCATTAAAGTCGCCGAGCACGACTTTGATATCATGTTGGGGGCAGCGATCATAAGTTTTTTCAAGTTTATCGTAGAAGGAGTCCTTCTCTGCGTCGTCCGTCTCCTCAGTCGGCGCAGATAAATGTTATGCTGAAAAACCTCGCCTTGATGCGGATCGCAGTGAGACGCTCGGTGATGTCAGCCTTTGCGTTCACGAGGACATCAACCAGTCGGGCAGCGGTACCATCTGTTGAAAGGGTCCGGACATTCCAGGTACATGCCCTAATATCCTTCTCGTAGTCCTTATTTCGTTTTGCCGGGTCGTCAACATTAAAGGGGGTTCTCATCCGAGGCTTTAATAAATTTTTCATTGGACTACATTGGATCCACTTACGGATGATTTTTTTTAGGAAAAGTGGAGTAATATCAACATATTACACAAAAGAAAATTGTTCACGCTCACCCACGTTCACGCTCAAAAATAAGTGTATATAGGGCTTTACTAGATAAACAATGTCTGCTAGGTCGCTTACCTTACCTTTACACAAGTTAAGCTAGTCCTGTTGCTTATTAAATGTTCGAAGAGATTTTTCCAACACAAGAAAAAATATGAAAATTCACAAAACGTTTATTTAATTCACCTATATTTTACGAACTGACCAATAATATTTTTCAAAATTTTAATTCAAATGACCGATAGTCCAAGCCAATACAACTAAGTAAATGTTATATGTTGATACAAAGTAGAAAATAAGAAAAGTAGTTTTTTAACATTATGTATTACTTAAGTGAAACACTTAACTCTTTATTTTACTTAAAAACTTAATTTATTTAAACTTTAAACTTAAGAATTGACTTTGTATCTGCTTAACCTTAAAAGTTCTGTTTAGGGCAACTTTACCTTAAGGCATCAATGGAATCACTTGTTGCTGTTGTTGTGCTGTAAAGGTCGCTATCAACCATAGGTTGCTATGCAGTAAGTGTTAAAAAGGTTGAAATTCTTGTTTTCGAAAAAACATTGTTACTTCATAAATTTTTTACATTTTTCAATAAATATAGTCTAGTTTTACTCAGATTTAATATTAGAACAATAATATTTGCTTTAACTAAAGCATGTTTTTCGAATTGTACCAAAAAAATGGCGTCAAACTCGAAAAAATGAAAAAATTTTACGAAAATTTCAGATTGAGGTGCAAAAATTTCTTCTTATACCTTATAAAATAACAAACTGCTGTTTATATATTAAGAATACCATTATTTAACTTAACAAAACCGTTGGAAAAATTAAAATCGGTTCAAAAATAGCCCCTCTAGGAATTATTATGTGCCGACAAATATGAAAAAACGGTTTTTTAACGATACAAAAAAATTTGAGGGTACAGGTGATTTTTCAAATACCGTTTCGTTTTACACTCGACTAGATAAACAATCTTGGGTAGGTCGCTTGATGAGTGTGTTTATTTTTTTTTTTTTTTTTTGTAACAGTGTGTTATTAATGCTCACTATGGGTAATGATAATTCCTAGGCTGAACATGAAAATTTTCTGTAGTATCATTATAATCAATATCCATTGGTTGTTGATAATTATCAGTGTTGCCAGAATTTTTTCAGCAATCCGGCTAAATGAAAAAAAACGGCTAAAAACGACTAAAAAAATGATTTCGGCGAAAAAAATTATAATTTTGGCCGGAAAAACGGCTAACAATTTTTTTTTTTTTTTTTTATTCGCTTTTTTTCATTAAAACATATAATATAAATGTTTTATAATACAGTCCTTATCATAATTATAGGACACCTCGTTCTGACATGTTCTAGGCCCTTATGTAATTTTATTTTAATTTAAATTGTTTGCTAATATAATTCTAAATTGAAAACAGCAAATGTCTCCGCTCTAAGCGTTTACTCTGATCTTTTTAAGTTAAAAAACTGTTTGGTAAAAGTAAAGTATTTCTTCAAATATTTTGATTCAAAAACCCCATTTATGCACAAGTGCCATTTGTAGACCGTTCAATTCTAACAAAGTGTAAGTTTTAAGTATCTCCAAATTCTATTTTAATTGCTATAATTTTTGTTTGGCTATGCTTACGCACTTTTCTTCATATATGAAGACCTGCATGGATGAAGGGGGTATGTCGCATTCTCACTCAATTTCTGTTTTTGGCATTGGTGAATAGTGTTTATGCAGATCTATATTTCTGTCTTATCAGAATCTGCCTATCGTGAAAATTGTAGAAGATAATTCATGGATGAAGGGGGTATGTACACAACTTTTCAATATGAATTGTGGAAGAAGGGGGTATGTTCCGATTTTTTCATATAAAACACTAAATATAAACTTATGCTTTTTATTGCATATTATGCAACGTCTTTTATGGTTTTGCATAATTTTTTTGTCAGTTTTCCATAAAGATTCGAAAAAACCTCAAATGCAAAACTTTAAAGCCGATTTTCTCGTTTCATTCAAAATGCGGCATACCCCCTTCATCCATGCATGTCTTCATATACCAAATCAACATTTTTAGTTCTATGGAAAAAAATATAAAATAGCTTTTTTGCCAATGTAGTAAACAATTTTTTTTGAAATAAACTTAGTTCAACACATCTAACATTTATGATAGCTCAGAGCAAGATATAGAAAATTGTGATATAGAAATATTGTAAAAATGTAGGTATATACATTACATTTTTCTCACATTTTTTTTTTTCATTTTATGTTATTTCTCTTTCAAAAGGAAATAACGCCCGTTATAAAAAAGAAATAACGCCCGCGGGCACTATTTCCTTTTAATTGGAAATAAAGCCCGCGAGCGCTATTTCCTTTTGTAGCGGGCGTTATTTCCCTTTTGAAAAAGAATGTAATATCCGATCTTGCTGATTCCGACAAATGATTCCTGTATTAGAAAATGGTGGACTAGTTTGCGTTCAAACAGACATACAGACGGACAGACGGACATGGCTAAATCAACTCATCTCGTCATCCTGATCATTTCGGTATAATTATTGATGGGTTCTTCTTCTCATACTTACAAATATCGGACCAAAGTTATAATACCATTTCATCTTCATGAAAGGTATAAAAAACTTACATTTATATTTGTTATATCTATTACGTAGATGTGACTATATAAAAGGTACAACGAGCAAAATTTTAAGCAGAGCTCACCGCTTTAAAAATAACTGACTTAATGAAAAGTCGCAATAAAATAAGGCATCAGCTAACGAATAACTATATTCAAAATAACATATACTTTTATGACATTAAATGAGAATATTATGAATAATAATAATAATGTGAGAAAAATGGAGGTATGTATGAGGACTGAACAAACAAAACGCCTTATTTCCACTTTCAAAAATTTTTCAGAAACCGAAAAAAACGTTGACAGAGTCAAATAGCCACAATTTAATGTTTTAATTTAGCGTTATTAAAAAAAGTCAGCTACGCCCAACTGTGGTCAAGGTAGTAACGTGAAATTCTGTAAGTATTGCTATTTTTATATTTGAAATGTTGCTGTTGAAAATCATCGAGATGGGATAAATATTTCACATAGCCCCCATACAATCGATTGTTCCGATAAACGGATTTTGGTAGATAACTCTTGTAATTATTTAGGTAGGAACGTGAAATTTCGTAACTATTGCTATTTTAGAATGTGGAATGTCGATATAACACATCGCCCCCATATAATCGATAGTTCCGATAATTTAGGTATGAGCTAAAGTTAAATTCACACAGGCTGTACTGTGATCGAACAGTGAAAATCGTGACGCTTATTCATGAAAGGTATTAAGCCTGCGGCACAGTCGAAGACAGCTTTCCTTACTAGTTTTTTTTTTTTTAAATTTTTTGTTTGTGTAGTTGTAGTTTTTTAAATTGACAATTTGGAAATATGCTCTTTTGTTTGAAACAGCCAATTTTATACGGGATCCCATGGGATTTTTTGCGTTAAAATAAGTGGGCGAGGCTTATATCGTGCTGTAGATGTTTATAGACTGAAAAAAAAAAAAAAAAAAGTAAATCAACAAAATAAACTGTTTAAAAAAAAATATATTGACCTTTCAACTTTTTTTCGGTCTATCAACATCTATGGCACGATATAAGCCTCGCCCAGTTGTTTTGGTGCACAAATTCCCACGCACAAAAAAATTAGAAGAAATTATTTCCGTTTTGCACGAAATTTTGATTTTGACGGATCATTTTTATAGGAAATATGACGTTTTAGTAGTTTCCATTGAATACATCATGTGTAATTTAGTCTGAACCACCAGATTACATCAAAACACTGAAAAAGTGAAAAATGGAAATAAGGCGTTTTGTTTGTTCAGTTCTCGTATATACATTTTACAATATTTCTATATCACAATTTTCTATATCTTGCTCGGAACTATCATAAATGTTATATGTGTTGAACTAAGTTTATTACAAAAAAATTGTTTACTACATTGGCAAAAAAGCTAAAAACGGCTAAAAAGAAATAAGAAAACGGCTAAAAAACGGCTAGCGGCTAGATTCAAATTTTTCCGACTAAATGAAAAAAACGGCTAGATCTAGCCGGAAAACGGCTAAAATGGCAACGCTGATAATTATTAACATTTTGACCAACAACTTTTGAATTTGTTTTATAATTTGGAGAACTATAACTAAAATTTTGCTGTTGCATATTGCGATTAGGATACAATTGATTTTCATCAGCTCTATAATTCCCGTTTGCATTATTATAATTTTGACTACGAACGTTAAAATTTTGGAAATTATTTGGATTATAATTTTTTTTAATATTACTATTATTGTTGTTATACCTAAGACTCTGATTAGTTTGAAAATTATTTTTTGAAAAATTATATGCAGTTTTTGAATTTATTAAGTGTATATCTTTTAGCAAATTATTTTCTAGACAAAATGTGTAGGAAGCTTTTATAGACGCAATATTATTTTGAATTAATAATGTTTTTATACTAATTGGTAAAAAATTTACGTAAATATCAAAAATTAACTTCTCATTATTTTGTGGAGTGTATAAAATATTGGGATCTAAACTATATTTAGTATTCATCAAACTTAAAATATTTCTTAATTTATTACTAAGTTCTTCAATATTCTTCGCTTCAACATTAGGAGCATCCCTTCTTAGATTGAAATAGCTTCGTTTTACTCCAAAGTCTTCTTTTAGTTTTCTTAGTATCTTCCCATGTAGGATTTAATAAGGTTTCTATTGATTTTAACGCCTTACCTTACAGTCCGTTGCTCAAAACTGCCTTTACCGTGTCTTGAAAGTCTATTTGCGTTAACTGTAATACCGTTGCAAGGTCTCTTAAATAATTTGTAAGGGTATATAGTTATATATATACATGAACACATACCTACATACCTACATGTATATAAAATATAGCATAATAACTAAATACATAAATAATAGAAGGAAGAGAAAATCAACTTAGTTAATAATGTAAATTACTGTTATTTAAATTTTTACTCTTGAACTTATTTTTAAGAAATAAAGAAATCAGTTTTATGTTTCTTTAAAAAAATATTTAAGTGTTTAAATAGTAAAAATATTATATTATGGTTTAATTTTGTATAAGGAAAAGAAAACTTAGCAAAACAAGTGTTAAAATACAAAGTGATTCATCATACATCACTTAAGTGCAAATTGCGCATTTAAATTCTGTTTAAAACATTCAACTAAACCTCAAGAAAAACTCTTCAAAAAGAGAAAATAATAAACAATTTTTTTACAAAAGTGAGCTGTAAGGCTTGACCGAAATACAAGTGAAAAGAAAATCTTTAAAAGTGAGCTGCCGAACCTTCGACTAGAACAAAAGAAAAGTAAAATCATCAAAAGTGCGCTATTGGACTTCCACCTAAAACACAGAAAAAAGTAAAATAAAAAATCATCAAGTGAGCTGTCTGACTTTCCCCTAAAACAGAAAAAAAAATCATCAAAAGTGAGCTGTCGGACTTTCACCTAAAACAGAAAAAAGTAAAATAAAAATTCATCGAAAGTGAGCTGTGTCAGACCTTCACCTAAAACGCCAGAAAAAAAAAAGTTATTCATCAAAGTGGGCTGACGGACCTTCCACTATACAATTAAATTATGCTTTGACCTGTTACGCACGAAAAAAAAAACAACATTAAGTGAAAGAAAGGCAAAGAGATATTATACTCACATTATTAGATTTATAAGAAGAGCTCAAAAGTAGCAATAATTGCAAAAAACCAAAACAACAACAAAACTATAACAAAGAGCGAATGCATACGAATCCATCAGTCGGTTTGAGCACGGAACCTTCCAAATTACAAAAACAAAACCACGAAGAAGAGATGAGTTCATTGACGCGAATTGGCAAGAAGTGAAACAGCAGCTTATTGAGAAACAACAACAACTGCATAGCGAACATCAAGTCAGCTAATTTTTAAGTATTTTGAGAGCAAGAAAAACAACAAATACATGCAGGTAGTGAATACATTTTGATTAACTGGTACATATGTAGGAACATACAAACAAACACTATTTAAATTTTTCATTAAGTATTTTGACAGTAAGAAAAACCACAATTACATTTGGTGGCACATACATAAATACATTTTAATTTGGTACATAGTTATAACTATGTATACACTTTTTAAACCTTTCATTAACTTAAAATTTAGTATAGTATAGAAAAACAACAAAGTGAAAATAACAACAAATACATATCGGTAGTAAATACATAAATACATTTGGTACATGATTTGGTACATAGAACCATACATTATTATACTTTTCATCAATTTATAATTCAGTATAGTATATTTAAATTCAGTTTCACTATGGATGCTTTAGAGATATCGAAATTTAATTTAGTATTAGCTTATATTAAAAATATTGAAAACCTTGATGGTAATGATCCTAAACAGTTACCAGACTTTATAGAACAAGTTGAGAATATTATGCCAACAATTTCAGAATTCAAAGAAGTTGATGGTAATGTGCTTTTTGGCTACGTAAAGAACAAATGCGTAGGGAAAACCAAAGAAGCTTTTTTCATTTCATATTCAGAAAATTACATTTCATATTCAGAATTTTCATTTCATATTCAGAGAATTACAATTCATATTCAGAATTTTCATTTCAAATTCAGAAAATTACAATTCATATTCAGAAAATTACAGTTCATATTCAGAATTAAAGTTTCTACCACCCTAATGTAACAACCTAAGGTCAGATTATTGAAGACCGTAAAAAATCATAAATCTTTTGGGAAGAAAGTATTTCGGTTCAATCAATGGAACCAGAAATATAACACAATTTATTTTTAGTCTAAAGCCATACAAGAAAAGTAAATTTTATTTATTTTCCTCGCTCGCGAAGCAGTTAGTGAATTGTTTATCTAATTTTTTCTGTTTTATGTTTTGCCCTTGACATCATAATCAATTGTAATTTTACTTGGTGCGTGTTAAAACCTGCCAAAACTTTAAAAATGCGGTTTGTTGATTATGATTTAAAAAACCAACTGCCAACTAAACGCGATATTATTAACTTCGGGTTATATCTGCGTCATAGAAGTGATCGGCGTAGAAAGTTGGGAGTATATAAGCAGGACATTTTAAGGAAAGTGCGTCTTTTGTGGCAACGTGCAGGTAATCCAATTTTATCAAACAGTGTTACCCGTAGATAATTAGATAGAGTTGTGAATAAGTACTATAACGTAGTGAAACATCCATCGAAATACGATGAAACGGATTGGAATACATTATTTGTGATATCGCGTTGCGTATGTAAAATTGAAAAAAAAAATGATCTTTTTCACAGCATATCCTTGTCATTCCCAAAATACCGAGCGATTTGTTCATACAGTTCTTGAATCTGCAATGGCGGTCACCGATGAACAACGCATGGGCCACATTTTATCTAAGGTCGAGAGCCGGCAGAAATACAGCAAGCTTGAATCCCGACAAATAGGTTGTTAAATTAGGGGGGGTAGAAACTGAGATATGGTGGGTAAGTACCACAAGGAAACGAATGAGCGCAACGAGCTTTTTTTTAGGAAAACCCACTCCTTGAGACAAAAAAATTGGTGTATCACACTTTAAAATCCGACAATAAATGCCGAAGATATGAAGAAAAATGCAATTGGGACGACATCTAGGGTTTCCAGAAAAAAATTATTATTTTTTTTAAATTTTTTTCAAAATCAGTAGTACCAGGTTCCAGCATAAGCGAATACACCAAGCCAAATGACTGTCCCCTGATCAAAGAGCTAGAAACCAGATTGATCATGTCATGATCGACGGCAGACACAGCTCCACCGTCCTGGACGTGCGTACCCTACGTGGTCCCAATATCGACTCGGACCATTATCTTGTTGCAGCAAAGATACGCACACGCCTCTGTGCAGCGAAGAAAGTGCGCACATTAACGGAAGGAAAGTTTGACGTCGAGAAGCTGCGCATGACACAGACAGCTGATAATTTCTCCACTCGACTCTCCCCCCTGCTATCAGAGGCCAATCCTCGCCCTACGAATGTAACCGAGCAATGGAAGCATATCTCTCACTCATTGCGTACCGCCGCTGAGGCCACTATAGGGTTTCAGCGAGTCCGCAAGAACAACTGGTACGATGAGGAATGCAGCCTCGGACAAAAAGTACGCTGCATACAGGGAGACGTTGTGAACGGGCGCAACCCGCAGTGTATGGCCTTTTCAGAAAAAAGAAACGTGAAGCCGAAAGGCGTGAGTGTGAGGAGCTTGAGATGCTGGCTGACAGAAATTATGCCCGAAAATTCTATGAAAAGATCCGGCGGATGACGGAAGGTTTTAAGACCGGGGCAAGTTCCTGTAAGGACAATAACGGCGACCTGGTAACCGACGTACAGAATGTACTTAAATTATGGAGGGAGCATTTCTCCTCACTATTAAATTGCGAGGGAGACGTCGAACCCGATACCCCAATCCCTGACGATGGAAAAGTCGTCCCACCACCTGACTATGATGAAGTGAGGATAGCTATATCCCGGCTCAAAAACAACAAATCGCCTGAGAAAGATGGACTACCCGCCGAGCTGTTGAAACACGGAATCGAAGAGCTGGTAAAACGCATGCATCAGCCCTTATGCAGAATATGCTCAGATGAGTGCAGGCCTCCAGATTGGAATTTAAGTGTGCTCTGCCCAATCCACAAGAAAGGCGATCCCGCTAACCCCATCAACTACCGCGGAATCAGTCTTCTTAATATCGCATATAAGGTTCTTTCTAGCGTATTATGTGAAAGACTGAAACCCATCGCAGACAAACTGATTGGACCTTATCAGTGTGGCTTTAGACCTGGTAAGTCTACCATCGTCCAGATTTTCACGATACGCCACATCCTGGAGAAGACCCATGATAAAAGTATCGACACTCGCCATCTCTTTGTCGATTTTAAAGCCGCTTTTGGCAGCGCAAAAAGGAGTTGCCTGTATGCCGCGATGTCTGAATTTAACTTCCCTGCAAAGTTTATACGGCTTTGCCAAATGACGTTGAGCAAAACCAACAGCTCAGTCAGAATCGGGAACGACCTCTCTGAGCCATTTGAACCAAACGAGGCTTCAGACAGGGCGACTCCCTTTCGTGCGATTTCTTTAACTTGATGCTGGAGAAGATAATTCGAGCAGCAGAGCTAAACCGCAATGGCACAATCTTTTACAAGAGCGTGCAATTGCTGGCGCATGCCGATTATATTGATATCGTTGGCCTTAACAGCCGCGCCGTAAGCGCTGCTTTCTCTGGGTTGGATAAGGAAGCGAAAAAATTGGGTCTTGCGGTTAACGAGGACAAGACGAAATATCTGCTGTTATCAAAGAAAGAATCGGCGCACCTGCGCCTTGGCAGCCAAGTCACCGTTGATAGCTACAAGTTTGAAACGGTGAGAGACTTCGTCTATTTGGGAACCAGCATTAACACCGAAAATAATATCAGTCTAGAAATCCAACGGAGAATCACCCTTGCCAACAAGTGTTTCTTTGGACTAAGTAGGCAATTGAGAAGTAAAGTCCTCTCTCGACAAACAAAGATCACGCTCTATAAGTCTCTCATCATACCAGTCCTGATGTACGGCTCGGAATCATGGACAGTGTCAAGAGAAGATGAGATGGCCCTTGGAGTATTTGAGAGAAAAGTTCTCCGGAAGATTTATGGTCCTTCCCGTGATGCCAACGGCGAGTGTCGAAGGAAATTTAACGATGAGCTGTACGAGCTTTACGCAGACCTGACCATAGTTCAGCGGATTAAAGCCGAAAGGCTCCGCTGGCTGGGTCATGTTATGCGAATGGACAAAGAAGCACCAGCACAGAAAGTTTTCCTATCGACACCCGAATTCGGCAGCAGAGGAAGGGGGAGACCTCGACTGAGATGGAAACAACAGGTGGAGGATGACTTGAACTCCCTTGGGGTTTCCAATTGGCGTCAGTTATCGCTAAAAAGGAATGACTGGTGTGCTTTGATACGAAACGGTCAAAATCGCCTAGGCGGTTAAGCGTCATTATGACGCAAGCCAAGATTAGATTAGAAGGAGAGACGCTCTAATAAACATGCACATCTGATCGAGGCGGTATATATGAACAAACAAATGCACTAAGTAAACCAAGAGCGAGTCTTACTGCTATGAATTTAATATTAGTGTCAATGTCCAATAATATTAACTCAGATGATAGGCTTGAGTCCACGGCAATGAGGACGCCTCCAGCCCTGGAGTTTCGGTCACGCCGATAAAAAACATATTTATTTGAGAAAACCTCAGAATTAAAATTATCTGGCTTTAACCAGGTCTCTGTAAAAGCTGCTACCTGTGCAGTAAAAGTGAAACTGTTAAGATAGAAAGGAACCAATATTGATCGTAAACCACGAACATTTTGGTAATTAACGACAAGACGGGACGAGTCGAAAATTACTTTTTTGCTGCTCTTACAGTGACGATAATTTAGTTTTTTGAACTTTCTGATTCTGTTACAGCCGTCTTTTTTCTGAACAAATGTACAACAGAATGCTCCGGCCAAAAATCAGACGAAAGTACCGTATCAAAAAAAGGCGCCAGGAACAAATATTCGAAATGATGAAATATCTCTTTCATAGCTGAAATTAAACTTATAAACATTGACGCTTCTACTAGGTGCAATACCAAGTTTTGAGCAAACATAGTTCATGATATGGCGGCCGCCGTGGTGTAGCGGTTAAGTGTTCGGCCTTCTACACCAAGTCGTGGCGGTTCGATGCCCGGCAAAAGTAACATCAAAAATTGTTTAGAAAAATAATTTTTCTAAACGGGGTCGCCCCTCGGCAGTAGTTTGGCAAACTCTACGGGTGTATTTCTGCCATGAGAAGCTTCTCAGCAAAAAATGCAATTGCGTTGCAAGCGCCGTGCGGCGTCGGAAAAAAACTGTAGGTCCCGCCAACTTGTAGGAAAACACAAAAGCAACACACCACAAGTTGCAAAGAGAAGCTCGGCTAAAAATCTCGTTAGAGGTTATGATAACCTGTTGGTATATCGCCGCCATTAGTATATAGTTCATGATATCGCTCTCAGCCAACGATGAATGTAGTCTCGTTACATGAATCTTATCGCTTACATGAGAGCGATCAGACTCCCCTGCTGTCCCCATATCGTCGAAGTCTGCCTTGTCCCGAAGGCTGTCTCTCAACGACGAGTTCAGAGCAGCTGCGCGATTTGGCGTAGCGGGTGCCCTGCTGTCTGAAGCTTCAGAGATATTGCGCTCGGGATGGGCTGCTACCACCGTGACGTCGAGGACTTCCCCGTCCAGCAGGCTGTCTTCCATCTCCGAGTTGGCGGATAACATGCTTTCCTCGTCGGACTCCTCGGTTCCCTCTTGCGGTACTTCGATTTCCGAGTCCCCCGGAGCAGCCGCGATGGAAGCGGCTGTGCATCGCCACGGTATACGTGGATGACGATCTGGCACCCTGTAGTGCACTAGCCCATTACACCTTTTAAGGGGCTCGAGTGCCTCCTTATACATTGTGAAGACCACTTGTCTATCAGGCCCTACCGCATCCCCGACTAGAGTGATACTCCAGTCCTGCGTCGGGAGGGACGGATTCATTATCCGGAATCCATGCCCTTTCGCTTGGCCGAGCCGGAATGTCCTTAAAGTCGACTACCTCGATTTTTGCATCTTCGTAGACTTCACCCAGTCTTGCAGCTGCTGCCTTGTACAGTGCAACAGTTATTGCGTCATCGCACGCGTCAATTTTGATCTGTCCCTGGTGCCAGCCCGCATCCATGACCGCCGCCGAACCACTTGGAGACGCCAAATAAACGTCGATGACAACGTTTCCGAGTGCATTCCGGACGTTCCGCCACTGGTCCTTGGGGATGGCCAAACGGTCGTTGCCTCTGTCAAGAATGTCCATAAGGATCCCGTCCTTGGTTAAATCAGCAAAGCTCGGCGGTGTTTGGATGCCGCTTGGAATTGGGAGTCCGGACCCGTAGTTTCCATCGCGGTCTCCCATTTGCTGACAGCCCATTCACTGCTTCTCTTTGCTTTGGATCTCTGAGGCCAGGTCGTGAGACCATTGCCACAGGCGTTGAGAGACTGGTTTTTATACCAGCGGTTGATGGAAGTTCAGCATGCGCGTTTGTCCGCTTAGCTGCTTAGGCAGCCGCACTGGTGCTGGCTCCTATCAAGTCAATCTTACTTGATAAAGATTTATACGTTGTCCGACCCGTAGTTGCCATCGCTGTCAGTCCCCCGGTTTATTTTGAAGTGAAGGTTGTCCTCCGGCTCTGTGCTTTCACTATCCAGTATAGCTCTCCTCTGCAGAGGAGTGAACGTAGTTGTTGATTGTTAAAAGTTTTGTTTCATGTTTTTCATCTTGTTCGTACGACCCATCGCCGGACAAGGCCAGCTTAGGGTCAAGGAGAGAGTGAGGGGAAAGTGTGTCGTCAGCCGCGGTAGAGCCCCATACCCCGGTAAGCCCATAGTTACTCTCCGTGGCGGCCCGGTATCAGAGAGGCTCCGTTCGATTACAGCCACGATTTGCTTCCCGGCTGCAAACGTCCAATGAGCACGTGGTCGCATAACACCCTGGATTGGGAGGGGGAAGATCTTAGTCGTCGCACCAAAGAGGCTTGGCTTCTCTCGTGATCACAAGGGCAGCGTAGCCCTGTGGCTATCGACTTAAGCTCTCGTACCGCGGCAAGGTGTCCACCCTTCACGAGGGACGATCTACCTACTCGCTTCCATTTCAAACCATTGGTGTCGATTTCGCTGGTCCATTCCTCGTGAAGACCTCCCCCTTTGACGAGCATCTCACTCCAAGGCATACGTATTCGTCTTAACGTATGTGGCACAAAGGACATCCCAGATTCGAAAAAACGTCAGTAACGCAACGTGGAGATATTTTTGCAGATCCAACAACCCAGCTGACTTAGGTACTCGAGGAACCACTCCCAAGGAACTTGCCGAAAGCTCCCTTTGGTGGAATGGTCCGGAATGGCTTACTAATCCACTAAGTCTCTAGCAAAAGCTTACCAAACCAGGTATCTCCGCCAGAACAAAGAAAAGTTGAGACATTCCATATCTCGGAAAGCACCGATCTCCTAGATCGCTTCTCCTCCTACCCCAGAGCAGTCAGAGTGGTAACTTACATACTCCGGTTTATAAGCAAGGCTAAGAAATTGCCCGCTTCCCCAACGACAGGTCTTACTCATGAGGAAATTAACCAATCCAAAGTTCGGCTGATCCTGAATGCTTGACAAAAACACTATGGTCAAACTGTAGCAACATTGATCTCAGGACAACCCATTAGCAAGAAGGACTCACTCGTAACCCTTAACCCATTTGTGGACAAATCGGGACTACTTCGTGTTAATGGACGCCTCACCTATGCAGCCCTCAGTTATAATGAGCGTCACCCCATAAAAATACCAGACAATTCCAAGCTCTGCTCTCTTATCCTCAGTTATCTCCACAGATTATACGTACACGCAGAAAAGCAGCTGATGATCCGCATGGTACAACAGGAGTTCTACATCCCTCGCCTAAAGCAAAAACTTACCAAACCAGGTATCTCCGCCTGAACAAATAAAAGTTGAGACATTCCATATCTCGGAAAGCACCGATCTTCTAGATCGATTCTCCTCCTACCCTAGAGCAGTCAGAGTGGTAGCTTACATACTCCGGTTTATAAGCCAGGCTAAGAAATTACCCGTTTCCCCAATGACAAGTCTTACTCATGAGGAAATTAACCAATCCAAAGTTCGGCTGATCCTGAATGCTTAACAAAAATACTATTTTCAAAATGTAGCAACATAGATCTCAGGACAACCCATTAGCAAGAAGGACTCACTTCACTCGTAACCCTTAACCCATTTGTGGATCGGGACTACTTCGTGTTAATGGACGCCTCACCTATGCAGCCCTCAGTTATAATGAGCGTCATCCCATAATAATACCAGCCAATTCCAAGGTCTGCTCCCTTATCCTTAGTTATCTCCACAGATTATACGTACACGCAGAAAATCAGCTGACGATCCGCATGGTACAGCCTAAAGCAAAATATTAAAAACTTGCATATTCCACTGCAAGATATGCACTCTCTATAAACAGAACATGAAGTGGCAAATGATGGCCGCGCAGAACGATCTACCTACTCGCTTCCATTTCAAACCACTGGTGTCGATTTCGCTGGTCCATTCCTCGTGATGACTTCCTCCTTTCGACGAGCATGTCACTCCAAGGCATACGTATGCGTCTTCGTGTGCTTCTCCACCAAAGCCATTCACCTCGAACTGTGTTCCGACCTCACAACTGAATGTTTTAAAGCCGCTTTCGCTCGGTTCGTCGGCCGTCGAGCCATACAAGACAAAGTCATGTCAGACAATGGAAAACATTTATACATAGGAGCACAAAGAAGCCTCAAAAGGGAATTAATATCGTTCCTCGAAGAAGTGTCAATAGACACTGCCGACAAATATGCCATAAACGATCTCTCTTGGCAGTTCATTCCACCGTACGCCCCTCATATGGGTCGACTTTGGGAAACAGCAGTCAAAAGTTTTAAAATCCATTTCACGAAAATCGCAGGATCTCAGAAATTCACCTTCGAGGAGTTAAATACGCTCCTGATTTGGATAGAAGCGGTTTTAAACTCTAGACCACTCTTCCCGATGTCACAAGACCCCTACGACCTGCAAGCTCTAACACCAGCCCATTTTCTACTTCTCTCAATTCCTGAACCGAAGTCTGATAGTATCTCGTTAATCAACAAATGGCAAAGACTACGGGTACTCCACCACCAATTCAGCAAACGTGGGAAATCAGAGTACCTCCATGAACTACACTAACGGTATAAATGGAAAGCACAGGAAAGCAATCTACATGAGGGTGACATGGTCGTAATCAAGGACGATCTCCTACCCCCAATCGAGTGGCGGCTAGGTCGGATCACCAAACTCCATCCAGCCCAGATCAAAATGTTCGCGTAGTAGACATCCGCACCCAGGGCGGAACGGTTACCAGCAACAGAGCAAAACTTTGCTTATTACCATCCCCACTCAATGGCTTTAGGGCACTCTAGACCCGCAGCGCAGCAGCAATATCACAGCATCGAGCGAAGTATTGATAAAAGACCAGAACTAAAAACCACATACTATCAGGTTCCTGAAGAATACCTAACCCTGGACCACATGGATACTGCAAATTCCCAAGATATCATAAGTTATGGTAAATACCTCTCCTTTTACCTCCCACATCATGCCGTGATTAAACCCGAAAGTAAAACCACTAAAGTGCGCGTAGTTTTTAATGCCTCCAAGCTCTCGCACTCAGGCCTCTCACTCAACTACGTACTATACACGGGACCCACTCTTCAAAACGACCTTATGGTCGTTATACTCAAATGGCGTTTGTTTAGATATGTCTTCAATGGCGACATCGAAAAAATGTATCGCCAAATATACTTCCACGAAGAAGACCAAGATTTCCAAAGAATATTATTCCGCAGATCCCCCGAAAGGCGAATAGAAGACTTTAAACTCAAAACAGT
This sequence comes from Campiglossa producta, assembly GCA_964058755.1. Taxonomy (NCBI): domain Eukaryota; kingdom Metazoa; phylum Arthropoda; class Insecta; order Diptera; family Tephritidae; genus Campiglossa; species Campiglossa producta. The sequence goes on along the minus strand of CAXKVI010000001.1, from coordinate 106,876,344 downwards.
TACCTTTGGTGTAAACTGTGCCCTTTACTTAGCCATAAGAACCCTTCATCAGTTGGCCCAAGACTCAGAACAAAAATACCCAAAAACATTCAAAATTTTAGTCAACGAAGCATATGTGGACGACATCCTCTAGGCGGATATGATGCAATCTCAGTCCGAGAATCGATATCCCAGACTATCGATATTCTCAAGTCAGCAGGATTTACCTTGAAAAAGAAAACTGCAAACCACAAAGCATTGTTGAGTGATATACCCCAGTCTGACCTCCTAGACTCAGACTTTCTCCAGTTTCAAGAAACAAGCTCGTGGAGACATATTTGCAGCTCCAACAACAGAGCTGACTTAGGAACTCGAGGAACCACTCGCAAAGAACTTGCCGAAAGCTTTGGTGGAATGGTCCGGAATGGCTTACTAATCAACCAAGTCTCTATGGCCTTACCGCGGTATGGGGCTCTGCCGCTGCGGACGATTCATTCCTCTTACTCTTCCCTTGACCCTAAGCTGGCCTTGCCCGGCGAGGGGTCGTACGAACAAGATGAATATTAATAATAAAAACACTAAAACTAAAGATACAACTACGTATACTGCATAGCAGTAGAACGCAACGTCGGAGTACAAACTTCATTTCAATATCAGCCGAGAGATGGACAGCGATGGCAACTACGGGTCGATTAGCTCTGGATAACAAGGGGGCAATCCCCAAATCAAGTACCGGTACAAACACAGTGAAGCCAACAACGGCTGATGCTAAACCTCCAGTAAGTGCCGGTACCGAAACCAAGTCCTGGCAGTGGTCTCACAACCTGGCCCCAGGGATCCAAATAAGGGAACGACTGCGATGGCAACTACGGGTCGAAAACCACCCCAAAAGACATCTCCCAGTCGCTCTGAGTAGTTGGACAAAAGAGCGGCAGCAAGGATCCTGAAGAAATACGAGGGAGTTTCACAAGAGACGCTATCGCGGAATGCATGAAAGACGGTGGAGATGGCTGTCCTTGAGGATCCTCATAGGCGTCATTGACCGAGGTAACGAAAGCTGGGCCATCCCTAGGGACCAGTGGCGGTACGTCCGGAACGCGGTCGGTAATGTCCTTCTTGACATTATGGATGAGTCTCCGAGTGCCACGCCAAGGGATTCTGATTCGGGATGGCACCAGGGCCGAATCAAGGTATTCGCTTGCGAGGATGCAAAAACTGTTGCACTGTACAAGGCAGCAGCTGCAATACTGGGTGAGATCTACCAAGGGGCAAGAATCGAGGTTGTCGACTGGAAGGACATCCCGGCTCGGCCAAGGGCATGGATTCCTGCTATCCCTGCTGAACCTGAGAGAATTCTCAGGATGCTGCGGATCATGAGCCCGTCTCTCCCGACGCAGGACTGGAGTGTCAATCTGGTTGAGGATGCGGTAGGGCCTGATAGGCAAGTGGTCTTCACCTTGAATAAGGAGGCACTCGAGCACCTTAAACGGTGTAATGGACGAGTGTACTACGGCAAGGCTCAGATCGTGATCCACGTATACCGCGGCGATGCACAGCGTGCTGCTATTTCGGCTGCACCGGAGGACTCGGACATCGCAGTGCCGGAAGCGGAGTCGAAGATGTCCGACTCGGAAAGTATGGTATCTGCCACGTTAAATGGCGAAGGAGCGTTAAATGACGATACAGCGAGACTTAGACAAGTGCTCTCAAAAACTCAAACAGCCACAAGCTATTTGCGCAAACCTAACGGATCCTGGACCAGCACGGAGGGGGAACCCTAGAGCTGCTCTTGAATACGCACTTCCCAGGGAACTTGCATGAGGAACCCTTAGCACCTACAACAAACCTGGCTGTATACATACCCATCATGGAGTAAAAGGTTAGGTGGGCGGTTAAAAGCTTCGAACCGTTCAAGGCTGCCGGACCAGACGGGATTATTCCCGCACAACTCATAAACACGCTGGAGACATCAGCCAAATGGCTGGTATTTCTCTATACAGCCTAAGCCGGCGTAAGCTGGCCTCTTATTGGACTTATTGATCAACTACTAAGGGGTAGACGAATAGTTACATCACTGGGCTCGGTTGACTTATCACGCTATGTCACAAGGGGAATGCCTCAGGGTGGTGTTCTCTCCTCGCTTCTATGTAACCTCACTGTCAACTCGCTGCTGCGAGACACAAGTTGGGGGCGGGAAGGTAGTGGCATATGCAGACGATTTAGCTATTGTATATAGGGGCGAATTCCCACAAACCCTGTGCGACTTTATGCGAGTAGCACTGCGAGAGGTTTCCTCATGGTTCTCGCGCTGCGGACTGAGGATCAACCCGGGAAAAGTAGAACTGGTCCGCCACACTAACCGCTATAAGATACCACCGCTAATACTGCCAAAACTGAATGACGTGCGCCTTGGCTTCGTAAGCCAAGTTCTTAGGCACAGTTCTGGATAGGAAACTAACCTAGAAAGAGAATGTTCTTCAGCGCCAGAAGAAAGCGTGTATTGCACTCTACACTTGCAAAAGAGCCATTGGAAAGAAATGGGGGCTCAGCCCCAAAATATGCAAATGGATCTACACTGCAATCATTCGACCAATCATGCTCTATGGAGTTGTGGTATGGTGGCCTGCGCTGAGCAACGCAACAAACCTTAATCTGTTAGGTAAAGTACACAGATCTTGCATGATCTGTATAAGCGGTGCATTACGAACAACGCCCAATGAAGCACTCCAGGCCATTCTTGGCATTTTGCCACTCGATCTGGAAGGGCACCGGGTAGCAGCAGCATCGCCTCTGCATCTAAGGGAAACGTGAGGCTGGGGCGCAAGTCCTACTGACACGCCAGTATTTTGGGATCCTCTAGCTTTCTTCCGCTGAGCACAGATCGCTGTGCGACCACAACAGTCAGAGATAGCGGTTTTAAAATAAACATTCCCAGCAGGGAAGAATGGGAGAGCACGGATCGGAGTCCCGCCACTCATTGAGGCACTTCCATTTATACTGACGGCTCGAAGTTAGACGGCAGAGTTGTAGGAGGGGTTTATTCAAAGGATCTGATCTTGAGCTCTCCTTCAGACTACCTGATCACTGCAGTGTCTTCCAGGTGAAGTTTCAGCAATCATGGACGCCGCGGCTTGGATAGGCCAACACACTATCGGACAGGATATTTTTATTCTCAGCGACAGCCAAGCGGCCATCAAATCCCTTGGCTCTTACTCGTTCAACTCTGAACTGACGCTGTCAGTCGATCTTTACAAGAGATGGCCCAACAGAACCGCGTGAACCTCACATGGGTCCCGGGGCATAAGGATATTGAGGGGAATTGTAGGGCAGACGAACTTGCGAGGCAGGGCACGACCAAGCAGGTTCTTCGGGATAAAGAGCGCTTAGGTATGCCGTTTGCCACAAGCAAGCTAATGCTGAAAGAGTACACACTCCACCAAGCCAACGAAAGATGGCTGCAATCTCCACGATGCCGGATATCCAAAGAAACCTGGCCGAAATGGGATCATAAAAGATCAAGACATATTTATGTATGCCCTAAGGAGAAGAGAAATCTCCATATTAATAGGTGTTCTAACTGGGCACTGCCTTATTGGTAAGCACGCAGAAAGACAAGGTGTGCCCTACCGGCGATGCTGTAGGAGTTGCAAAGATGCTGTAGGAGTTGCAAAGATGATGTGGAGCACCTCATCTGCAACTGCCGGGCTTTAAGTGGCGCGAGAATGCGCTTTGTGGGAGTGCCCTTCCTGGTTAGCCTACGCCAGGTCACGGAGCTGGACATAAAGGACCTGATGGCCTTCATCAAGTCATCTGAATGGTTCGAGGAAGAGTAACGGTGTCGGTTTAGGTACGTCAGTCCCGGGATTCTGCTATGTGGAGAATCCCGATAATACCGGGATTTTCCATACGGCAGGGTCCCGGAACTGACTTTCCTAGTGTCGGTGGTATCACAACGGGCCATTTAATACGGGCCATTTAATACGGGCCTAGGTGTGCCTCTGCGGCAGCCACTTGAACCTAACCTAACCCTATCTCGATTTATAAGCAAGGCTACGAAATTGCCCGTTTCCCCAACGACAAGTCTTACTCATGAGGAAAGTTCGGCTGATCCTGAATGCTTAACAAAAATACTATGGTCAAACTGTAGAACCATTGATATCAGGACAACCCATTAGCAAGAAGGACTCACTCGTAACCCTTAACCGATTTGTGGACAAATCGGGACTACTTCGTGGTAATGGACGCCTCACCTATGCAGCCCTTAGTTATAATGAGCGTCACCCCATAAAAATACCAGACAATTCCAAGCTCTGCTCTCTTATCCTTAGTTATCTTCACAGATTATACGTACTAGCAGAAAAGCAGCTGATGATCCGCATGGTACAACAGGAGTTCTACATCCCTCGCCTAAAGCTAAAGATAAAAACTTGCATATTCCTCTGCAAAATATGTACTCTCTATAAACAGAAGATTAAGTCTCAAAGATGGCCGCGTTACCCCCAGAACGATCTACCACTCCCAAGGAACTTGCCGAAAGCTCCCTTTTGTGGAATGGCTTAAGCAAAAGCTTACCAAACCAGGTATCTCCGCCTGAACAAATAAAAGTTGAGACATTCCATATCTCGGAAAGCACCGATCTTCTAGATCGATTCTCCTCCTACCCTAGTGCAGTCAGAGTGGTAGCTTACATACTCCGGTTTATAAGCCAGGCTAATAAATTACCCGTTTCCCCAATGACAAGTCTTACTCATGAGGAAATTAACCAATCCAAAGTTCGGCTGATCCTAAATGCTTAACAAAAATACTATTTTCAAAATGTAGCAACATAGATCTCAGGACAACCCATTAGCAAGAAGGACTCAGTTCACTCGTAAACCTTAACCCATTTGTGGACAAATTGGGACTACTTTGTGTTAATGGACGCCTCTCCTATGCAGCCCTCAGTTATAATGAGCGTCATCCCATAATAATACCAGACAATTCCAAGGTCTGCTCCCTTATCCTTAGTTATCTCCACAGATTATACGTACACGCAGATCAGCTGATGATCCGCATGGTACAACAGGAGTTCTACATCCCTCGCCTAAAGCAAAAGATAAAAACTTGCATATTCCACTGCAAGATATGCACTCTCTATAAACAGAACATGAAGTGGCAAATGATGGCCGCGCAGAACGATCTACCTACTCGCTTCCATTTCAAACCACTGGTGTCGATTTCGCTGGTCCATTCCTCGTTATGACTTCCTCCCTTCGACGAGCATGTCACTCCAAGGCATACGTATGCGTCTTCGTGTGCGTCTCCACCAAAGCCATTCACCTCGAACTGTGTTCCGACCTCACAACTGAATGTTTTAAAGCCGCTTTCGCTCGGTTCGTCGGCCGTCGAGCCATACAACACAAAGTCGTGTCAGACAATGGAAAAACATTTATACATAGGAGCACAAAGAAGCCTCAAAAGGGAATTAATATCGTTCCTCGAAGAAAATTCAATAGACACTGCCGACAAATGTGCCATAAACGATCTCTCTTGGCAGTTCATTCCACCGTACGCCCTTCATATGGGTCGACTTTGGGAAACAGCAGTCAAAAGTTTTAAAATCCATTTCACGAAAATCGCAGGATCTCAGACCACTTGTCTCAATTCCTGAACCGAAGTCTGATAGTCTCCCGTTAATCAAAAAATGGCAAAGACTAAGGATACTCCACCACCAATTCAGCAAACGTTGGAAATCAGAGTACCTCCACGAACTACACAAACGGTACAAATGGAAAGGACAGGAAAGCAATCTACGGGAGGGCGACATGGTCGTAATCAAGGACGATCTCCTACCCCCAAACGAGTGGCGGCTAGGTCGAATCACCAAACTCCATCCAGCCCCAGATCAAAATGTTCGCTTAGTAGACATCCGCACCCAGGGCGGAACGGTTACCCGCAACATAGCAAAACTTTGCTTATTACCATCCGCGTAACAAGTACTAACACTTTCTCCCCATATCTTGACTCTACAAACGTGGACGACATAGTTGGTACAAACCACGTTCCCGCGGGCCCGCCGGCATGTTGAAGACATGAGTTCCTGAAAAAGATCCAAAAATCATGCATTTTTTATACTTACCCCTTATGTCTAATGGAACACCATTTACTCACCCGTTGTATCTACCCGAATAAGGAACCCTATACTTCTAAAATCCTGAGCTACTTACCTAAGTCACTGGGATGAGAAAATAACATACATACATACTTACCCAATATATCAGCTGGCTGGTAGGATGCAATAGCTATTATTATTATTAGCTCGTTACACCCCCCGCTCAGCAGTTGGTCAAATTTGCGGAATATTATTTTCATATAAAGTGGATTGTTAACCTTACATATATAAACACATAGAGACATATTCGACGAAATAAAATTACCTTTCTATATATCTTAAAAAATAAAGAGGTGTTTTTACTTACGAAGGAAAACATTCCCCTCCCCTTGTTATTCACCAAGTCGTGAATAAATTGAAATTGAATGGGTTACAAAATGGTGTGTTCTTGAAGAACATTCATTCTCCGACCACCGGTACATAGAAATAGTTTTAGACTTTATTGTAGAGCAACCAATTATGAAAGGCAATCCACGCAACACCAACTGGCAGCTACACATCGAAATATTAGCCAGAGACCTACCAGTACTACCCCCACAAGCCCCCTCATCAGTTGAGGAGCTGGAGGATCTGGTAACGACATACATTACGGAGCTCTCAAATGCCCTTGAACAAGCACCCTGGACCAGCACGGAGGGGGTTAAAAGCTTCGAACCGTTCAAGGCTGGGGGGATTGTGGCATATGCATACGAGTTAGCTATTGGATATAGGGGCAAATTCCCACAAACCCTGTGTGACTTGATGCAAGTAGCACTGCGATAGGTTTCCTCATGGTGCTCGCACTGCGGACTGAGCATCAACCCGGGAAAAGTCGAACTTTTCCTTTTCACCAAGCGGTATAAGATACCACCGTTAAACCTACCAAACTGAATGGCGTGCGCCTGTATTTACTTGGCTGACAAAGCCAAAGCACTCCAGGCCATTCTTGGCATTTTGTCACTCGATCTGGAATGGCACCGGGTAGCAGCAGCATCGGCTCTGCGTCTAAGGGAAACGTCCGGCTTGGACGCAAGCACTAAATACTGGACATTCCAGTATTTTGGCATCCTACAGCAGTGATGGGAACTATCGAATAAAACTTATGATGCTATTCGATAGTTCAAAAATATTCATTCATTCGATAGTTAGCGAATTGATGAATGAATTTAGTATTTTTAGAATGAATAAAGGATTTTTTCAACTTCTGAAACATTTAGTAGCATTTTTTTATTGATTACTAAATTCTCATTCGTTACTAATTTTTCACACACGAATGATTTCACAACTGAATGATTTTTGTACAAGTTGGCGAATGAATGTTTTTACGAGTGATTGTTTGTACCCCTGAAACAATTAGAACATTTTCATTCATATATTAGTAAATATACCCAGTCGGGACTTTCGTAGCCTGTCTAACAAAAAAGTAACTTTAAGTAAATCTATAGAAATGGGTCTATATCTAGCCCTAAAGTCATGCAAAAATCAATCAGTAGGAAATAATTTCTTTGTCTATGTTTCAATTTTTCGAAACTGACTTTTAGCTAACCTTAAAGTCATGCAGACACTAACCAATTGATTTTTATTTGACCTCAAAGTCATGCAGAAATCAACCAGTTCGAAATGAAATCTTTGATTTTCGCTTCCATTTTTTCAACCTGACTTATAGTTAACCACAATGTCATGCAGAAACTAACCAATTGCTTTTTAGTTGATCCTAAAGTCATGCAGAAATCAACCATTTGAGAAAAAAATTATTTACCTTCTCCCGATTTTCTGAGGCTGACTTTTACCTAACCATAAAATAATGCAGAAATCAATCAGTTTATACTTTGTTTTTGTTTGTTTGGGAGCTTTGAGAAGTTCAAATTGCCTTAGCTTTCAAAAAATTTTCATAAACAAATTATCTTAAAGAATTTTAACTCTTTTTAACATATAATTTTAATATAAGGCCAGTTCCGCAACAATAATTTGGTCTATATTCGTCAGGCACATTTCCTCAAGAATTCACCGTTTGAAGGATCGTGTCCTGAATAAAGATGTATAAATATGATGGCAGCTCAACATGTCAAGCTAGAGGTGAAATTCAGATACCAAACTCGTGCCACGCGTCATCTATAAGGATCCTTCCAAGCCTGGCAAGAACGAAATAATAATCCTATGGTGGCGATGATCTATGGGTGTCACGCTACATCTTACAACGTATTGCTAAAGAATACGGTATTGATGTGACCATGGAATGGCGCTGGTGCTTTTCACAACTTTTCGACCAAAGGCATGTGTGCCAATGGTGCCATGGAAGTCATTGAGGAGGCAATTATGAAATTGAGCAAACATCAAGAGCTGCTAGACTTTTTTGACATGTACATATGAGTGTTTTTGTTGATATATATGTATTTCTTAATTAGCATTAAGCAAATATATTTATTAATATCTGTGCAAAATAAATCCTGAAAAGTCCATATAAAAGGTGTTAAAACTGTTATCGATTACAATTTAATCCAAATTAGTCGATTTTTAGCCGTATGGAAAAGGCCAACAAAAAGTCATTCTAAAAGAGTGAGCTATAAACCTATTTCAAATTAAGTGAATTAAAATTACCTCAATATAGTTAGTTTAACTCTGCCTAAAAAAAATCGTATTGTAGTTAGCTAAAAGTCATGCAGGAAAAAGCACAACTGACTACCTCCTAGGCCATCGCCATGTAAAAATAGCCAGTCTGTTCTATACAAAGTAGTTAGCTTTTCAAACAGTACTGGCTGCTAAGTAGTCAACTTCAAATGCATTTGTGGTTAACCAAATTCCCGACTGGGTATTTATTAAAATCAAGTAATTTTACATATTCATAATCTTCGGTTTTCATTCTCCAACAACTACAATTGCTTTACAGGGTAGCATTTGCTTTGGCGTTATTACTAAATACACTATCCTACAGTTTTCTTCCGTTGAGCACAGATCGTTGTGCGACCATAACGGTTTTAAAATAAACATTCCCAGCAGGGAAGAATGAGAGAGGACGGATCGGAGGGATGTCGAACTTGAGCTCTCCTTCAGACTACCTGATCACTGCAGTGTCTTCCAGGCCTGGATAAGTAAACGCGCTATCGGTGAGGATATCGTTATTTTCAGCGACAGCCACGCGACCATCAAAGCTCTTGGCTGTTATTCGTCCAACTCTGAACTGACGCTCAGCTGTCGTCAATATCTTCAAGAGACGGCCCAGCAGAACCGCGTGAGCCTCACATGGGTCCCGGGATACTAGTATATCAACTTAAATGTTCAATGAATAGTTGATATATAAATTTTAGTCTTTTAAAAAGTCATCAACTTTATTTTATAAATATATTTTGTAGACTGATAAAATATTGTTGATTGTAGATTAGTAAAACAGAAATTCGAGTGTTGATATTGAAGAAGTGACGCTAGTGCTGGTAACTTTCTTGTTATTGGCGGCAGTTATCGTTGCCGTAGTTGTTGTATGAGAGATAGCTGCGTGTGCTGTACTGCTACTACCAGTTACTGCGCCCGCTTGAGAACGTGTCGTTAATGGCCTCTTTGCAGTTGATGTGGCTGAGAAAGCGTTGACTCTGGCCATTTCAAAGGTTGAAAAGTATCCATTGATAAGTTTGATTTCCTCTTTAAAAGCAGGTTCGTTAAATCAGGATCGCCAATATATCTACGTATATATAAATACGCCACATAAAAACTTTAGGAACCTCCTGTGAACGAACCGTTTGACCGATTTGAATGAAATATGAACCGATGGAAAGGAAATTGAAAAAAAACTGAGGTATAGGCGGTATATTTTCAGGGGCATCCCCGAAATTTAAGGATGGGGAGTACGGGGCTAGCGACCCCACGACCCCCTCCAGATTTTATTGGTCGAATTTTCGATCACAAGCGATACTAGTCAACTTAAATGTTCAATAAATAGTTGATATATAAATTTTAGTTTTTTAAAAAATCATCAACTTTATTTTACAAACTAGCACACCCGGCAGACGTTGTCCTGCCACAAATTTATTTTCCTGCATGTTTCTCTAACCCGATCCCTATATCTATTTTAATCCATATCCCTATCTCCTTCCCATAGGAGGAACCACGCCCCCACGCAGGGATTGATCTTATGTAACTCCTCACCAAATTTCAGTGGTCTAACATAAGTACTTCAAGAGATTTGAAGTATTTCATTGGTATCGGAGCTGCCACGCCCCCTTTTTCGTTATCCCCAGTTTTTCTGGAGGTGGTAGGGGTCTATCTCATATAACCCCTTACCAAATTTCAGTGGTCTAACGTGAATACTTCCAGAGATATCGACTATGAAGTATTTCATTTGTATGGAAGGTGCCACGCCCCGTTTTTCGTTATCTCCAATTTTTTTGAGGTGGTAGGGATCGATCTCGTACAATCCCTCACCAAATTTCAGGGGTCTAACCCGAATACTTCCAGAGATACGGACAATGAAAAATTCCATTTATATGGGAGGTGCCCCGCCCCCTATACATATCAAAATATTTTTTAGCCTGTGACCATCCCTGGAAGATATCCAGTGTGTGTGTAAAATTTGGTTACGATCGGCTTATTCGTTTAGCAGCCAAGTTCGTCTATAGGTACGGTGACCATCCGTTCTGTTTTTAGCAGAACAGTTCTGTTTTTAAGGAGCTTGTTCTGCGTATTTTTTTTTTCTAAGGAAAATAACAGAAATGTTCTGTTTTTAAGCAAATGTTCTGTTTTTGTTCTGCTTTTTTGTGCTCTGTAGCTCTGTAAAGTTAGTTTGCTCAATAATTTCAAAACTTCATGAAAAATTTAAAGGGTAAAGCCATGTGAAGTGTGCACATTTTGAAAACTATCGTTTCATTGGATAGTGGGCCAGACTCAAACCTCGTGCTAAAAATATTTCGTCAAAATTCGTGTCTTTGTTAATGTTATTGGAGTTTGAACTTTTGATAATTTTCTGATCATGATAATATTGAAAAATTATTTTCTCATAAACTACTGCAGATAAATCAATGAATTTTTTTTACTTACAGATAATTGTTCTTACCATATTATAAGTAATTTTATGCGATCTTATTGTTTAAAAAATTATAGTTTAAATCATTTTTTTTAAACAAATAATTTTTTTTTTTCGTTCTACACGCTCAAAAAAATTTCAAAATATGTAAAATAATGCGTAAAACAGTCACCTTTAATAATAAAGAAAAAAAATTTTTGTCCATTTATACCATTCCAAAGATATTGCAATTTGTGTCACCCCTTGCGATCAAATTGTTAAAATAATGAATGATGGGTGTGAAACGAAATAATGATATTTTAAAAATATATTTTTCAACAAATATCATTTTTTTTTTGTTCTGGAAAATGTTTATAGCCGGGTAGCGAAATTTTTACGTGAAGGCAATACCAAGCCTTAAATAAAAAGAGTTCTGTTTTTTCCAAAAAAATTTATGGTCACCGTATCTATAGGTACATAATTTGAATTTTATATATATACAAGAAATAATTTGAATTTTATATATATAGATATACTAGCATAATACGGAGTATACCTGATGTAATTGGACGAAATCGCTTCCCAACCACACCCACTTCCGACATGGAAAATTTCGAAAATCATATGTTCGGTTTACCCGAACTTAAACTTCCTTACTTGTTAAAGCTTAGTTTTGAAATTTTATGAAATCTTACTAATATTATAAATGTGAATGTAGCGATGTTTTGATGTCTAGACGTTTAATTCTGTTCCTCAATAGGGTATAGGCTATTATTTTTTTAATAAATAAAGATAAAGATTACTTTTAGATTTTTGTGTTTTTTCCATATAACTCTGAGTACACTTGACCTAAACTTATGAAATTATATGCATACAGGTGTAGAAACTTCGTACAATATGGGTATCAAACGAAACTGGAAGGTCCCAGGTCTCATTTGGACTTCGATATATTTCGATAAATTTATCGACAACTGAGTTATCGGTGAAAATGTTATTGAACAAAAGCCTTAAAATTACCCAACAATATGGGTATAAAACGAAGGGGCATGGCCCCAGGTTTCATTTGGACTTCTATATATTTCGATAAAGTTATCGATAACTGAGTTATCGGTGAAAATGTGATTGCCCGAATACCTTAAAATTGTCCTACAATATGGCTATCAAGCGAAAGGGCATGGCCCCAGGTTTCATTTGGACTTCTATATATTTCGATAAAGTTATCGATAACTGAGTTATCGGTGAAAATGTGATTGCCCAAAAGCTTTAAAATTGCTCTACAATATGGGTATTAAACGAAAGGGGATGATCCCAGGTTTCATTTGGACATCGATATATTTCGATAAATTTATCGACAACTGAGTTATCGGTGAAAATGTTATTGAACAAAAACCTTAAAATTACCCAACAATATGGGTATAAAACGAAAGGGAATGGCCCAGATTTCATATGGACCTAGATATATTTCGATAATTTTATCAATAACTGAGTTATCGGTGAAAATGTGATTGCCCGAATACCTTAAAATTGCCCTACAATACGGGTATCAAGCGAAAGGGCATGGCCCCAGGTTTCATTTGGACTTCTATATATTTCGATAAAGTTATCGATAACTGAGTTATCGGTGAAAATGTGATTGCCCAAAAGCCTTAAAATTGCTCTACAATATGGGTATTAAACGAAAGGGGATGGCCCTAGGTTTCTATTGGACTTCGATAAATTTATCGATAGCTGAGTTATCGGTGAAAATGTGATTGCCCAAAAACCTTAAAATTGTGATACAAAATGGGTGTGAAACGAAAGGGGATGGCCGCAGGTTTCATTTGGACTTCGATATATTTCGATAAATGTCTGGATATCCAAACATCGCTACATTTACAGTTATAATATTAGTAAGATAAGATAGTAAGATAAGATCTTGTAGACTGATAAAATGTTCATTTTGACTTGACATGATTGAATTGTAATAAACCCTAACCCTACAACAGGAACATCGAGGGAATTTGTAAGGCAGACGAACTTGCCAGGCAGGGCACGACCAAGCAGCTTCTTCGGGATAAAGAGCGCTTAGGTATGCCGTTTGCCACCTTCAAGCTATTGCTGAAGGAGTATTCACTCCGTCAAGCCAACGAAAGATGGCAACAGTCCCCAGGGTGGCGGATATCCAAACAAACTTGGCCAAAATCTAGACACATTTACGCCCTAAGAAGGAGTGAAATCTCCATATTAATAGGTGTTTTAACCGGGGACTGCCTTATTGGTAGGCACGCAGATAGGCTAAGTGTGCCTTACCGACGATGCTATAGGAGTTGCAAAGATTATAAGGAGGAGGAAATGGTGGAGCACCTCATATGCAACTACCTGGCTTTAAGCGGCACGAGAACGCGCTTTTTTGGCCACTAATTGACAATGAATGATATTTTTTGGGTATATATCATCGAGAGGCAACTACTACTTAATTACGCCAATTTTATTTTTTTTGGAAAGGTCTTGAAGTTTTCAAGACATGCAGCATAAACCAAAATGTAATATTTTGGTCTCCAGCGCCCTACAGAAGTACTGTGTGTAATTTGGCGGACCGATTTCAAAATCGCCCAAGTAACAAGGAAAATCGCATTTTAGGGATCAAAATAAGATACTTTGCCGAAGGAAGCATACCTCTAAAACCAATTCTGATGTCCCGACTTTGTACTTTTGACTTTGAGCGCCAAAGTTTGAAAAATCCTAAGTTGACCCATTTAGAGTGCCTAAATGTATGACCGACCCCCACTAACTTTGAAGGGCTGACCCACCCAGTGCCACACACCCTAAAACCCCACCTGATTCCCCATACAAACATTAAAAAAAAATAACCATTTTCAAAATAACCAAATTGGTTTTAGAGGTATGCTTCCTTCGGCAAAGTATCTTGTTTTGATCCCTAAAATACAATTTTCCTTGTCACTTGGGCGATTTTGAAATCGATCCGCCTAATTACACACAGTACTTCTGTAGGGTGCTGGAGACCAAAATATTAGATTTTGGTCTCGATGATATATACCCAAAAAATATCATTCATTGTCAATTAGTGCCAAAAACGATAAATCTATTGAAATGAAACAAAGTCCAAATGAAGGCTGTGGTCTTTCCCATCCGTTTGATACCAATTTTGACCGAACATCTTGACCGATAAATCTTTTATCGATAAATATATCGAAATGAAGCAAAGTCCAAATGAAAGCTGTGGTCTTTCCCATTCGTTTGATATCAATTTTGTGCGAATATTCCAAAGTTATCCCGAAACCACATCTTGGCCGATAACTCTGCTATCGATAAATATATCGAAATGGACCAATCTCCAAATGAAGCCGTGGTTTTCCCCTGTCGTTAGATACCAATTTTGTGCGAGTATTCTCGAAACTACATTTTGACCGATACTCTGTTATCGATAAATATATCGAAATGAACCAAAGTCCAAATGAAAACTGTGGTTTTCCCCATCCGTTTGATACCAATTTTGACCGAACATCTTGACCGATAACTCTGTTATCGATAAATATATCGAAATGAACCCAAGTCCAAATGAAAGCTGTGGTCTTCCCCTTTCGTTTGGTACCAATTTTGTGCGAATATTCCAAAGTTTACCCCAAACCACGTTTTGACCGATAACTCTGTTACCGATAAATATATCGAAATGAACCAAATTCCAAATGAAAGCTGTTGTCTTCCCCTTTCGTTTGATACCAATTTTTGTGCGAATATTCCAAAGTTTACGTAAAACTACGTTTTGACCGATAACTATGTTATCAATGAATATATTGAAATTTCATGATGCGTGTTGCAGACTTTATGCTCCTAAGAATTTGTCTGCAAAATTTCGTAAAGATCGGGGCATTGGTTCAGACGTTAAAGAAACACAAACATCCGCAGTCAGTCAAAAACTTACGTTTTTATATATTAGTACGATATAAAGTAATTTCAACAAATTCTTACTTGTTCGTTTTATTTCCTCGAACGTTCCTTTTAAATTTAAAAATTAAGCTGAAAGAAGCGATTTAAATTTGACGAAGGCAAGCTTCGTTCGATTTCTGGTTTTAACGAAATACTTATGTTATAATAAGGGATGCCATATTTATGAATTAAAGGAAACTTTAGTTAAAACTCTTCATATTTTATGCTGTTTATGGTAAAAAAATTATATTTGAAAATATGGTTCTTATTCGGCGACATCCCGGCCCTCGTGAATCGGTTGGATACCCGGAGATTCACGAACTACGTCTAGCACCGCTGGCTTAGAAGCAGGTCTCTGTAAATTTCCTGTGGCTGTCTTCACAATTGCTGATCGTACTTGCTCATCTGGTGCCGTAAAAATCTTCACTACGATGTCCCGCTTCCACTCACCACGCCTGTCGTTCTCATCACAGATAACGACAACATCGTCTACCTTCAGTGGCTCCACTCTTTGATACCATTTGTTTCGACGCGTCAATGTAGGCAGGTACTCCAAAACCCACCTCTTCCAAAATGTTTTCTTCATTTATTGGAGAGTTTGCCACTGCTTACGCTTTTTTGGGAATTTGTTCCCTCTTCCCATCTCCCAGTATCACAAACGAACTTCGAAGGCTTGGGAAGAAAAGTAGGTATTCTAAATAAAACAAGTAAGGAAGTCTAAGTTCGGGTGAAACCGAACATTACATACCCAGCTGTGCACATAAAATGCTGTTATTCTTTGTTTTGTATACCTAGTTTCGTAAATCTATCTCACACCGTTCTGAAGTTGTTAGCAGTCGAATTTAAAAATTGCTTGACTCATAAGTGGGCGGTGCCACGCCCACTTTCCAAAATTTTGAAAAAATTATGTAAAGAATATGAAAGTTGATGTATGTACCAAATTATATTATTATAGCGAAATCAGTTAATTAGATATGGACTTTTCAATATTTCCACCTCCTTTCAATATAACTTTTATGAAAAAGTAGGCGTGGTCGCGAAGCGATTTCGTTTATTTTCTATAGCTGAATTTACCACAACAATAGTATGTCCTCTACGAAATTTCATTATACTAGCATAAACTGTTCTGAAGTTATTAAGAGTCAAAATTTTAAAATTTCTTCAAATATACGTGGGCGGTACCACGCCCCCTTTTCAAAAATTTGTATAAAATCGGCCTTAGAACATCTAAATCAATACATATTGCAAATTTTATCATTGTAGCTGCTTCTAATATTGAATTAACCCATTTTATACGATTTTCGAAATTTTCGATATCGAAAAAGGGGCGTGGTTATGGTCCGATTTTACCCATTTTCAATAGCAATCTATTCTGAACCCAAATAAGTACGCATGCCAAATTTGGTGAAGATATCTCATTATTTGCTCAAGTTATCGTGTTAACGGACAGACGGACGGACGGACGGACGGACGGACGGACGGACGGACGGACGGACGGACATGGCTCAATCAAATTTTTTTTCGATCCTGATCATATTGATATATGGAAGTCTATATCTATCTCGATTCCTTTATACCTGTACAACCAACCGTTATCCTAACAAAGTTATAATACCCTGTGTACAAGTACAGCTGGGTATAAAAATAAAAAAATGGGGGAATTGATAAGTTATTTTGGGAGATGTTTCCCCAAATGTTTACAGGGGAATTTATATAAAATTATTATTATGATTTATTAACATAACTAAATAAATTAACTAGTTAAATAGACTAGTGAGCACTAGCTGCCAGGGCTAATTTTCAATAAATAGCACAGTGCTACAAAATTTACCAAAGTTAAAATACCTGGGACTAGATAGCATTTTTCTGGTAGATTCAATGAGATAATAAGAACTGCGTACAAGAAATTTGCCGGACACCCTCAAATACTTGAGTTAGGGGTCAAAAACCGGTTTTTCGTACCTTTGCACACTTATGACCCTGTATGTTAGGTCTTTATAAACCGATTTTTAATTTCTTACCCGATTTCGATAGAAGAGAATTAGTGGTAGTGTTTGCCCCAGAAACACATTTTATTTCTTCTTTTTTCGAGGTTGGTCAACTTTGGCCGCTATCCCTATGCACTATGTTATAAGAAGCCTATACAAACCTTGTGTGGTATTCAACGGCAAATTTTGTTACGAGTGCAATGCAAGTGGATTTTCTCAAAAAAGTTGAAAACTGACGAAGTTATTAAGATTTCCATGAAAACTTATGGTTTGATTTTATAAAACGAAACGCGACGCGAAGAGTCACGTTCACCCAAGTGAACCCCAATTCGTTGTTTATAAATCACTTCGTGACTGTAAGTGACTATAGGTGAATATGAGTACGTTTCATACGTTTTTTCGTAACATATAAGAACGCGAACTGACGCGAACAGTCATTTTAGTTGTCAAACTAAACACTTGCTTTTGGGCCGCGTTTGCTGGAATCACTTTATTTATTTCATATATTTTTTTAGCAATTTAAAAAAAAAATTAACAAACCAAAAAGAAAATAATTTGAGGCATGGGTAATTTGATGATAACAAAGCGTATATTTGTGAAAAACGCCAAAATTACGACAGAATTGAATTTTTTTTTCGAAAAATGTCCTGAGACAAAGTTGTAGATCAGAAAATTCTCTACAAAAATTATCGTTTTAACACATTCTAGGTGTTTGGGGAAAATCCTGAAACGTCTATACATGGCATGTATGGTATGCGCATAAAATAAGTAGAGCTAATGTCACAATCGCATTATTTCATTATTGAAGACTCATAGGGAAATTCAAGGCCGTCAACTTTGTTTTAGGTAATTTTTAGAAAAAACTTACCGTTTTCGAGAAAAATCAAAAAATAGAAATACTACAGGGCATCGTAGCTGATTTGTTATAAGCAATTGCTTTAACCCCTTCGGTGCAGACACAGTACTTCTGTGTCCGAAAAGCCGTCTGATGTGGACCCTGGAAAGTCCGAAACGCGTCATGGTATCCATCGCTGTGTAAATCTTTGTCAATTTTCTCTAAGTATCAAAAATTCAAAAAACTTAAAATTTGGACCCGAACAACTTATTTTAGAACACATGAATCGATTGGTTCAAAGCGGAGATTTCATTTAACCGCGGGCCTACACCATCTATCACATAACACCCTTCTATTACATACAACAATTTGCAAATTGGTTTGCAAATATATACATATTTCACATAAAAATAATTATGTCTCCTGACATGCTTCAACGCGCTTTGGTACTCGGTAGCTGCTGATGCTGAAGTTTTCCAATTTCATCGAAAACGAAGCGAATAAACAGTCACAAATGCAAACAAAACACTCAAACACAAACAAACCATCACTATAACAGTATTTTAACAAAATTTTATAATTTCTTGCTTTATTATCATTATTCAACAATAAAAATAAGGCAAGAGCACTAACACATTTTATTTTATTTTGTGGCTTGTTTACATTTTTGTTTGTGTTCGCTTCGGAATTGCCAACTACCGCGAACGCAGCCCTGTCAAACGCAGTGACTGCGCCGTGATAACGTAACTGAATGAACGCGAAAACTTACGTGCTTATAAATTACGAACTTGCGGGTGATGGTGAACGTGAGTGATCGCGTCGCGTCTAGTCACCGTGATTTAGAAAATCAGGACATTAATTAGGTTAGGTTAGGTTCAAGTGGCTGCCGCAGAGGCACACTTAGGCCAGTATTGATAGGCCCGTTGTGATACCACCAACACAAGGAAAGTTAGTCCCGGGACCCGGCCATATGGAAAATCCCTGAGTTGTTGGGATTTTCCACATAGCAGAATCCCGGGACTGACACTCCTAAACCGACACCGTTACTCCTCCTCAAAACTTAATTACAAAAAAAAGTTAGTTTGCCATATAATTTGAAAATTTACATATGCCTATAGGTACTTCTTTTTTTGGAACCTTCTAGGTCTTGTCCTCCATCCGTAAGGGAGGAGAAGATGGGTAATGAGAGGCATCATATTCGTGGATGAACCATCGAGTTTGTGAGCGCGATTCCTACCCATCAGACGTAACGCGTAGCGTTCGTCAGATAAAACCAATTTCTTTCGGATGGTCACCTCTACTATGACTTTGCGAACAAAGTGAAAATGTGTTTATGAAACAAAGCAGTTGGCAAATAAATGAGAGAGGCTACCGCGAACTTCCGCTGGATGGGCTCTTCCTTTTTCTTGTACAGCAGCTGGAGAGTTCACACGCGTTTTTCAAATCGGTATAAATCTAAAGTTTTTATACAAAATTTATTTAAATTCACCCGAAAGTATCGCGGGTAAAACTCAAGTAAATTAAAGTCGAGGAAGCATTTAATGGTATTTCGGCAGCGTGGTCCGGAAAAGGAGTTGTTTCTTCAAAAGCAGGCGTATCGGAGCAGATTTGCAGAGTGGAAGGCGATATAACTTGATTATATTATGGATACGACTAACCACTGAGAAGCCGCTACAAATTGGTAGCCTAAAATACTAGCTAAACAGACGAATTTACCATCTTCATAAAATGTCTATAAAAAAATGTACACTACGCCAGTACAATTATTGAAAAATTGCTAAAAAGCAATTGTTACTGTTAGCAGAGTGATCTAAATCTTGAATTATACCACAAGTGAAACGAAATTAAAAGTTAACTTAACCTTAATTTTATATTTTATATTCTTGAACGAAGACTCAAAGAAAAGAAAAGGAAAAACTTAAAGTTATAGAAGCCATAAGCGTGAGATGTTTCTTATGAGCATCACAAGAAATTATTTCTTAATTCCTAATTGATAAATTAGATTTTGAATCCATACAAAATTTGTTCTATGCCCTCTGCATACACGTGAAAAATAATACAATAAGTTTAGAAAATAAAATTTTTGTGACTTATAGGGGTTACTATACATGGAATTACCCCTCCCATTAATAAAGTTACACTACGCCTCTAAACGAACGTAAAATCGTAGTAAATTCATAGCGGGAGTAGTTGTAGAACGAAAAAATATATTTACATATATACATATGATTGTTAAGAAGAAGAAGCCTTAAGCGAATACTACGATCATTCATACATACATACATAAATAGTAAAGCTAGGTGTAAATTGAATTTTTTTTCTATAAATATGTTGAGATAGGTGAGTGACAATTCTAATACAAACATACATTTACATATAAATTACTCTTTTTCGTCGTTTGCACAACTCCGACCGCATCACCAGGCGCCTGCTGAAGAGGATCGTAACATGCAATGTAAGTAATTACTCTTAATTTTATTCCCTTAATTACGTATAATTAGATTTTTCGCTCATCATATTCTTTTTCCATCATTGCAAGAGTAGCTTGATTGATTTTTGTTTTGGGCAGCCCAAACTGGTTTTTGAGTCCAAGAGTGATTTTTATCACTCCAATGGTAACATATATAGTAGTAATTCTTTGATTTTCTTTTTTCGAATCCAGCTACTCTTCGGAGAGTTTTCTTTGTTTTGTTTTGTTCCAATTAAGCCAAACAGCTTAAAAGCATACATATGCAGAATTGTTGGTAATCTTGACACTTAAGCGTTGCTATGTAGCTATGATAATATCGACATATATATAGATTTAAAAATGTTATCAGCCCAAACTAATGAATTCATATAACTAAGCTAGTGATTTTTCATTCAAAAATCTTGTTAGGGTGACCAGAAGTTTGTTTCCTTAATGTAAAACTAATAATAAAAATTTGTTGATGCTAAAATGCCAAGAAGGCCTGATAATAATTGTAAAAATTGCTGCATTTTGCTTTTGAATAAAGAAACTTATATTTGTATTTGAAATTATAAAATGGAAGAGTAGAGAAATTATTTTAGTCGTGAGATGACCTAAATCCTTAGACTGGCGGTTTGGTTGGGATGGCGGTACGTAAGTATCTCTTGTTGCTTGGGCAGGGAAGAGAAGTCAGGGGAAAGACAGAGTGATCAAGACGGAATTCACCCGTGGTTGTCGGTCCGATTGGCGTTCAGTCCTAGGTTATAAGTAAGGTTTTGTGGACCGTTTTTTTTTTTTTGGAAAAGTGCATGATTTTTTTTGTAAGCAGTCTGGCATCGGCAACTAAGTGCGGCAATACCCACCCCAATCCGACGAGCTAAGTACCAGGATTAAACTAGCATGCCCAGCCGTTTACTTTTGGATGCTATAGAAGGACTCTATTACAAAAATGGCGCCCAACGTGGGGCCCGAAATGGAAGTTTTGGGCTTCTCTCAATAAATTTTTATATTCTACTACTTTCACCAGGAGTTGGAATTAGTTAACTAGTTTTGTCAAGGTTGAACTAACCACCCTATGTGATTGCAGTTGTTCACTCGTTGTTTCGTAGTTGGAATATTTCGATATAAAGTTTTATATCAATAGATACCAATACTAAATTTCGATTGTGCGTTTTATTTGGAAATATGTTATACATTTTTATGTTTAATTTCTTGGCTTAGGAATTATGAGTTACGGTTTAATTCCGATCTCACAACCACCAAGATAAAACAGTCTTTTTTATTTTTTTTTTCTTCTTCGGAACATTTTATAGGCGATAGTGAAAATCAAAACAATTGAATATTGTAACCCGATTCCTATTGGTTATCTATATTATGGACCGGAATTCATGCAGAACTACCCTTAGTGCTGTATTATTTCAAATACATTAACCCATTAACGCCGGGGTATAGAACCCGTGGACCGATTGTCATGATTTTTCATGGACCAGCTAATTTTGGCCTCTAGATGTGAAAAAATATTTTTTAAATTTTTTTTTATGCCACGCCCATTTCCTAACCTGTACTTTAAAAAGTACAGCCGGCGTTAGTATGTACACTCCTCAGTTTAAATTTGGGGGTCTTGCCCTAGGGAAGTGATGATTAAATCCGAATTTGTAACATCATTTCTTTCATAATTATAACACAATAGATCCTCAACTGCTTCTTGGAGACCTCTAAAGCTATTTTTCTTACGGAAAGTTTTTTTGTCCTGTACTACAGAAATTTCTGAATACGGTAGAAAAAAGCAAAAAATGAATACTATATACGCCGGCTGTACTTTTTAAAGTACACCAGATTTTGGAGCGTAAAAAAATGTATAAAACTGAACTTATCGCAAAAATATTGTTTTTAGTATTCTTACTAATGCTTTTCTATACACGTTTTCAATAAATAAAGATATTTAAATAGTCACAGTTTACTTTTTTATCACTTCAGAGATGTACAACTCTTAAAAGATAAATTTTTTTTCTAACTGATTGACTTTGACACATCACAGGTGACACAATGTGATCCCAATAACGGTAAAAAGAATTAATTGCTTAGAATGGACTGTCAACTAACCACAGGATTGGCAAATTAGTCGGAATCGATTAAGGTGTGTCCTAAAAAAATCTCGGAAAAGAGCCTAATTTGCTGTACTTTTAAAAGTACAGCCGGCGGGAAAGGGTTAAACCACTTGATCAACCTAAAATACTTTTCTCCTATTAAGACGAAGTCTAAGGTAAAATGGGAATCTCACGACACTTTATAAGAATTTAAAAGATTTTGTAAATTTTTTTTTGCTATTTGTTTGCATATATACAAATTTAAATCATAATATTTAAACAATGGCGGTTTACCGTAGTAGTGAAAACTTGGGGGATATCAATGAGCCTCCAAGGCTGTGCAGTATCTGTAATGAGGGTATTTCTGATACGTCCTTAGCAGTTACTCCATGTCAACATGCTTATCACCAAGATTGCATATCCAAATGGTTGGAAGAAAATAACGACTGTCCTTTGTGTCGGCAAACATGTGACACACAGTCTTTAAAAAGCTTTGCAGAGCAGGAGCAGTTACTTCAGGTCGAATCCTTAGGAGGTTCAGGTGCAATCCTGAAGGATACTAGGCAACGGCCTATCACTAGGTCGATGCGTGGTCATAATAGTTCTTTCAATTATTCTTTTAATAATAATCGTGGCAGAGGGCGTGTTGCGCAAAACAATCCACCCAATATTGACCAAAATGTTGTGCTAAATGTCGTTCATAACAGTATGCGTAGTCTGGAGGAGCGATTTTCGAGGCAAATACGCGAAGATGTAGGACGCGTTGTTTCAGAGTCACTGGGATTATACCTTCCGAACTTAAATATTTCAGAGCCTGTAAATGGGGCAACATCCAGCGGGGCGTAATGGATTCGCTTCCGGAACTGTTGAACATCAACCTCCGACACACTCGCGGAATCGCTCTCCCAGAGGCTATGCGGATGTGTCATCAACAGTCGCTGCAAAAGTTATATCAGGCTGGAAATTAGTATTCGATGGGTCTATGAAGGGAGGAACTGTTGACGAATTTATTTACAGGGTGAATGCGCTTACTAACACGACGCTTCGTGGTGACTATCGCATTTTATGTCAACATGTTCATTTGCTGTTTGAGGGCAAAGCAAAGCGTTGGTTTTGGCGCTATCACCATTCTGTAAGGGACTTGGAATGGATAGACATTTGCGATAACCTACGTAGTAATTTCAAGGATTTCCGATCGGATTTCGATATCAAAGAAGAGATACGTAATCGAAAGCAAAAAAGCAGTGAATCCTTCGAAAGCTACCTAGACGATCTTTTATCAATAGCAGATAGCTTGAGGAACCCACTATCAGAAAGGGAATTAGTTGAGACAATTATAAGGAATCTTCAGCCAGAGATTCGCTTAGAATTCTTACACCTAGACATAAGTAGTGTGTCAGAGCTTCGAAAAGCATGCCGTCGTAGGGAGAACTTGCTTGCTGAAACTCAACTCCGAACCAATTTTCAAAAACCTTTCGTTTCACAGCGGAGGAACATTTCGGAAGTCTATCCAGAAACAAATGATGATTGCAGGTATGAAGAATGTGCGGATATTTCCATTCAGACCTCGGACCAAGCAGGAGAAAAGGTCTGCTGGAATTGTGATGAGAAGGGTCACAACTACAAAAACTGTGTCAAGCCAAGGCGGGTGTTTTGCTACGGGTGCGGTGTCATAGTGTTTTTCGTACCAACCTGTCCGAAGTGCAATGATCCGAAAAACGGGATGTCAGCAACAAGCCACGACATCCCAGAAACACTTCGGATCAGCGCAAGTAGTTGAAAAGCCGGTTATTTTGAAAATATCGGATACCGGGAATGCACATATTCCCAAACTATACCCAATTATTCCATTTCATGAACGAGTTATAAATTATAAAAAGATTAGAGAGCAGATTTTTAGACGTCCACGGTCCGCTGAACGTGCAAGACAGTTCTGGGCCAAAGTAAAAGAATAGAAAAACAACCTAAATTCCATAAGTTCGATTTTTAATAAAGCTAATGATATACGACCATATGCGTCTGTACAGATATTGGGGAGAAGTATGTTGGGTCTATTAGACTCTGGAGCATCCGTTAGTTGTTTAGGGTCAGAATTGGCGAAGGAAGTATTGTCTGGGGAATACTCCGTTAAGAAGATTCGCTCTAACGTTCGAACTGCTAGTGGATCCCGTGAAGAAATTGTTGGCGTTATATCATTAATAGTTTCCTACAAGGGCGAAGAGAAGTCCATAGAATTCTACATAATACCTTCCCTGGTGCAGAACATTTATTTGGGGGTAGATTTCTGGAGAGCTTTTGGGATCGCTAGTAATGTGATTAACGAGATAAGCATTTCAGAAGCTGATCCAAATTCGCATGATTTATCGTCGGATCAGCGACTAAAGCTACAAATGGCTATTTCAAGCTTCCCGAGATTCGCGGAAAAAGGGCTAGGGAAAACCACCTTAGTCGAGCACGTAATAGACGTGGGTCACGCCAAACCCATAAAGCAACGGCATTTTCCGATATCACCAGCGGTGGAGAAGCAGATGGGAGAGGAGCTCGATAGAATGTTAGCCTTAGGGGTAATTGAGGAATCCAATAGCCCCTGGTCGTCACCTGTGGTTCTCGTACGTAAACCGGGAAAGGTTCGTCTTTGTCTGGATAGCAGGAAGGTCAACGCCTTGACGCTCAAAGATGCATATCCTTTACCTCACATCGAGGGAATTTTGTCCAGATTGCCTAGAGCTGAGTACATATCCAGTTTGGATTTAAAAGACGCTTTCTGGCAAATTCCCTTGGAGCGAAGCTCGCGAGAGAAAACGGCTTTTACGGTGCCCAACAGACCCCTGTATCAATTTACAGTGATGCCGTTTGGGCTATGTAACGCTCCGCAAACGATGTGCAGGTTGATGGATCGAGTCATACCGTATAACTTAAAAGAACAAGTCTTCGTGTATCTGGATGACTTGCTGCTAGTCTCGGAAAGTTTCGATTCACACATAGAGCTACTAAGGGAAGTCGCCAGCCACATAAAGAAGGCTGGACTCACCATTAACATTTCTAAGAGCAAGTTTTGCTTGAACGAAGTGCGCTACCTGGGTTATATTGTGGGTTTAGGTACTTTAAAAACCGATCCGGGGAAGGTTGAAGCGATAGTTAACTACCCTGTGCCAAGGACAATGAAGCAGCTACGGAGATTCCTGGGCATGGCTGGGTGGTACAGAAGATTTGTGTCCAACTTTGCTGAGGTAACACACCCACTGACCGAACTTTTGAAAAAGTCGAAAACGTTCGAATGGTCTGACAAAGCCCAGGAATCTTTTGACCTGCTAAAGGCTCGGCTGACTTCGGCTCCGTTTCTAGCTAACCCCGATTTTCAGAAACCTTTTATTATACAATGCGATGCCAGCTTACACGGAGTAGGCGCGGTACTTGCACAAGCTAATCCAGATGGAGAAGAGATGCCTGTGGCGTACATGTCCCAAAAGCTCAACAAAGCTCAGCAGAACTACTCGGTAACCGAGAGAGAATGTTTAGCTGCAGTGTTAGCGGTAAAGAAGTTTAGGCCGTATGTCGAGGGGCATACCTTCAAAATTATAACGGATCATGCGAGCTTACGGTGGCTAATGGATCAGAAAGACCTCAGCGGTCGACTAGCAAGGTGGGCGTTAAGGTTCCAAGCGTTCGGCTTTACCATCGCGCACCGGAAGGGCAGCGCGAATGTTGTCCCTGATGCGCTTTCTAGGATTTTTTCTGAGGAGATTGTTTCAGCTATTGAGGTCGATTATGTTGCAGACATCGACTTACTTTAACCTGCATTTGACAGCGATGAGTATGGAGCCCTTAGGCAGAAACTTTTAAACCAAGCGGAAAAATTTCCGGATTTTAAAGTGGTTGACAAATATATCTATCACCGAAATGAATTTTATACTGGGAACAAGGAGAGGGAAGACGCAGCCTGGAAGCTTTTTGTGCCAATGGCGCTAAGAAATGACTTGGTAAAGAACCTACATGATGGTCCAACGTGTGCTCATGGGGGTATAGCCAAAACCACGGAGAGACTACGGCGATACTTTTATTGGCCTGGCTTACATCGCACAGTTCAAGAGTATGTTGCGAAGTGTAGTGTGTGTAAGACTACAAAGCACCCAACTAAAGTCATGCGACCACCGATGGGGAAATTTACTCGAGTGGAAAGAATATTCCAAAGACTGTTCGTCGATTTGATAGGCCCCTTTCCACGCTCCAAAAGTGGGCATATAGGTATCCTGATTGTACTGGACCATATGTCAAAATTCACCTTTCTTTTTCCTTTAAAAAAATTCACGACCACCCCTATTGTAAACTATTTGAAGACTCAAGTGTTTGACGTTTTTGGTATTCCCGAGTACATAGTTTCGGACAATGGAAGCCAATTTAGGTCAAAGGAATTCGAAGCTTTCTTGACACGGTGTGGAATAAAGCACACACTGACGGCCATTTATGCACCTCAAAACAATTCGTCAGAACGAGTTAATCGCTCGGTTAACGCGGCTCTAAGGGCCTATATAAAAGACGATCAGCGTGAATGGGATGTTCACCTTAGTAGCATAAATTCCGCCTTACGAAACTCAATCCACCAAACCACGGGCTACAGTCCCTACTTTGTTGTTTTTGGGCAGCATATGGTTACCCATGGCGATAACTATGAGCTGCTTAGGGGAATAAATATGACAACAGAGGGTTTGGTTGAAACTAGTAACCGGCATGACAATATCTCCAAGGTAAGAGATATTGTAAGGGATAACCTCCACCAAGCATTCGAGCAATCCAAGCGCAGGTATAATTTGAGATCCCGACCAATTCAATATTCGGTTGAACAAGAAGTGTACCGAAGGAATTTCGCTCAGAGTGACATGTCCAAAGCTTTTAATGCTAAGTTAAGTAACACTTTTCTCAGGGCGCGGGTTCGAGAAAGCTCGGAACATCTTACTATGTCTTAGAGGATACGGAAGGGAAACCTATAGGTACTTTCCATGCCAAGGATATCCAGCCTTGTTGAGAAGATCGCCTTTTCCAGATGTTGTGCAAAAGGAAGGAAGGTCTTCAACCAAAACATCTGCTTTGTGAGCGCGATTCCTACCCATCAGACGTAACGCGAAGCGTTCGTCAGATAAGACCAATTTCTTTCGGATGGTCACCTCTACTATGACTTTGCGAACAAAGTGAAAATGTGTTTATGAAACAAAGCAGTTGGCAAATAAATGAGAGAGGCTACCGCGAACTTCCGCTGGATGGGCTCTTCCTTTTTCTTGTACGGCAGCTGGAGAGTTCACACGCGTTTTTCAAATCGGTATAAATCTAAAGTTTTTATACAAAATTTATATAAATTCACCCGAAAGTATCGCGGGTAAAACTCAAGTAAATTAAAGTCGAGGAAGCATTTAATGGTATTTCGGCAGCGTGGTCCGGAAAAGGAGTTGTTTCTTCAAAAGCAGGCGTATCGGAGCAGATTTGCAGAGTGGAAGGCGATATAACTTGATTATATTATGGATACGACTAACCACTGAGAAGCCGCTACAAATTGGAAGCCTAAAATACTAGCTAAACAGACGAATTTACCATCTTCATAAAATGTCTATAAAAAAATGTACACTACGCCAGTACGATTATTGAAAAATTGCTAAAAAGCAATTGTTACTGTTAGCAGAGTGATCTAAATCTTGAATTATACCACAAGTGAAACGAAATTAAAAGTTAACTTAACCTTAATTTTATATTTTATATTCTTGAACGAAGACTCAAAGAAAAGAAAAGGAAAAACTTAAAGTTATAGAAGCCATAAGCGTGAGATGTTTCTTATGAGCATCACAAGAAATTATTTCTTAATTCCTAATTGATAAATTATATTTTGAATCCATACAAAATTTGTTCTATGCCCTCTGCATACACGTGAAAAATAATACAATAAGTTAATAAAATAAAATGTTTGTGACTTTTAGGGGTTACTATACATGGAATTACCCCTCCCATTAATAAAGTTACACTACGCCTCTAAACGAACGTAAAATCGTAGTAAATTCATAGCGGGAGTAGTTGTAGAACGAAAAAATATATTTACATATATACATATGATTGTTAAGAAGAAGAAGCCTTAAGCGAATTCTACGATCATTCATACATACATACATAAATAGTAAAGCTAGGTGTAAATTGAATTTTTTTTCTATAAATATGTTGAGATAGGTGAGTGACAATTCTAATACAAGCATACATTTACACATAAATTACTCTTTTTCGTCGTTTGCACAACTCCGACCGCATCACCAGGCGCCTGCTGAAGAGGATCGTAACATGCAATGTAAGTAATTACTCTTAATTTTATTCCCTTAATTACGTATAATTAGATTTTTCGCTCATCATATTCTTTTTCCATCATTGCAAGAGTAGCTTGATTGATTTTTGTTTTGGGCAGCCCAAACTGGTTTTTGAGTCCAAGAGTGATTTTTATCACTCCAATGGTAACATATATAGTAGTAATTCTTTGATTTTCTTCTTTCGAATCCAGCTACTCTTCGGAGAGTTTTCTTTGTTTTGTTTTGTTCCAATTAAGCCAAACAGCTTAAAAGCATACATATGCAGAATTGTTGGTAATCTTGACACTTAAGCGTTGCTATGTAGCTATGATAATATCGACATATATATAGATTTAAAAATGTTATCAGCCCAAACTAATGAATTCATATAACTAAGCTAGTGATTTTTCATTCAAAAATCTTGTTAGGGTGACCAGAAGTTTGTTTCCTTAATGTAAAACTAATAATAAAAATTTGTTGATGCTAAAATGCCAAGAAGGCCTGATAATAATTGTAAAAATTGCTGCATTTTGCTTTTGAATAAAGAAACTTATATTTGTATTTGAAATTATAAAATGGAAGAGTAGAGAAATTATTTTAGTCGTGAGATGACCTAAATCCTTAGACTGGCGGTTTGGTTGGGATGGCGGTACGTAAGTATCTCTTGTTGGTTGGGCAGGGAAGAGAAGTCAGGGGAAAGACAGAGTGATCAAGATGGAATTCACCCGTGGTTGTCGGTCCGATTGGCGTTCAGTCCTAGGTTATAAGTAAGGTTTTGTGGTCCGTTTTTTTTTTTTGGAAAAGTGCATGATTTTTTTTGTAAGCAGTCTGGCATCGGCAACTAAGTGCGGCAATACCCACCCCAATCCGACGAGCTAAGTACCAGGATTAAACTAGCATGCACAGCCGTTTACTTTTGGATGCTATAGAAGGACTCTATTACAAGTTGCACGTAATTAGCTTATGCATTAGGGTGATTCAAAAAAAATGTCGAATTGGTTGTTGTTGTTGTTGTTAACAATGCATTGCCCTGTCTAGAGTGTATGATCATTCCGAAGATCTTCATCAAGCTCTTCTAAGGGGAGTCCAAGGAAACGTGCAGTTTCAACAGGGTTTGTCCAGAGGGACAGAGGGGTTAGAAGAGTAGGTTCAAATGAACAATTGAAGAGATGTAGAGTATCATGGGGGGTCCTACCACATGCAGGGCATGTGTTTGAGATTGTGTCATTAAGTCTGGACAAGTAGGAGTTTAACCTTACACTATATCCAGACCTAAGCTGTGCCAGGGTAACTCTTGTCTCCCTTGGTAAGGTGCGTTCTTCTTCAGCAATATCCGGTGGAGGACTGTTCAGAACGGGGTTCACAGGTAGAGATCCGACAAAAGTATCTACCGACTCGGTGTGGATGTCGGTTAGAGCCCGCTTATGATTCTGCAGATCAAACGGCAAGGTAATATGATGCCGGATCTCATCATAATGTTTACGGAGATGTTTCCTTATGTCTCTCGGGGGCGGATCTGTGTCCAAAAGATGACGGTTTGGATGTGCTGGCTTGTGGCAGTTCAGAAGGAATTGCTTGCTCAGCATTTCCGCATGCTCTTTTACATTGAGCAGTTTTGCCTCCTGATGGAGGTGAGACTCGGAAGACATGAGGAGACATCCCGTAGCAGTTCTGATGGCAGTATTTTGGCAGACTTGTAACTTCGTCCAGTTGGTGTTATGTACATTAGGCGACCATATGGGTGCAGCATAGTCAAAGACTGGTCGGCCAATGGCCTTATATGTAGTCAGCAACGTTTCTTTGTCTTTTCCCCAAGTACTGCCGGCAAGTGACTTGAGGATCTTGTTGCCACCACGTACCTTTGAGACCATTGCAGACACATGACCAGCAAATGAGAAAGTATTATCCAATGTCATCCCTAATAACTTTGGGTGGCTGACAGTTGGTAGCTCAGTGCCGTCAACGAAAATGTCTAATTCATTTCTCACCTGGTGCGTCCACGTCGTAAAAAGCGTCGCCGTTGAATTAGTCGGAGATATCGTCAGATCTCGCTCTGTGAAAAACCTGGAAAGGTCGCAGAGGTAACCGTTGATTTTATTACAGAGTTCATCAGTATAGGGGCCCTTCCCCGTCGCCATTATTGTACAGTCGTCAGCATAAGAAACGACGGAGACACCCTCTGGTGGTGGGGGCATCTTCGATAGATAGAAATTAAACAGTGTCGGGGATAGGACACCACCCTGTGGCACCCCCTGTCTAATTCGTCTTGGTTTTGATGTTGCGTTTCTAAAGTTGACCGACGCCTGCCGCCCATTCAAGTAATTAGCGGTCCATCTCTTTAACCCATCAGGTATTTGTGTTTCTAATAGATCTTGTATGAGAGTGGCATGGTTGACTGTGTCAAAAGCTTTCGACAAGTCAAGTGCCACTAACACAGTCCTGTGATTTGGTTGGTTTTGATTTAGACCGCTATTTATTTGCGTTGTAATGGCATTGAGTGCGGTGGTGGTGCTGTGCAGCTTACGGAAGCCATGTTGATGATTAGCCAGGTGCAGATTTGCGGTGTAATACGGGAGCAAAATGGACTCTAGCGTCTTCACTACCGGCGACAAAAGTGATATAGGGCGATATGAATCGCCTATGTTTGCCGGCTTTCTAGGTTTTAATAATGGAACCACTCTCGCCTTTTTCCATATTTCAGGAATGACGAAAGTGTTCAGTGAAAGATTGAATAGAGCCGCTAAGTATTTGTGTCCCTCCTGGCCTAGATGTTTCAGCATCTTCATGGCAATGCCGTCGAGGCCGATGGATTTTGAGGGCTTAGCCTGTCTGATGGCTTCCTTGACCTCTGAGGCAGTGATGACAATGGGCGTGTTTTGGTTTTTGTATTTACGCGCCTGTCGCATGGTTCTACGTTTAGCTCTATCGGGTGGGGAATGTAGTACAAATTGTCTACAGAAGGAGTTCGCACATCCCCTAGGGTCCTTCTTCACCCTGTCACCGAAAGTAATATCTACTTTATCCTTGTGTTGTGTTGGATTAGATAGAGCTTTGACCGTAGTCCATAATTTGCCAACACCGTCAGAGAGGTTGCATTGCTCTAGGTGTTGTTTCCATTTGGCCAGTTTGTGTTTATCGACCAACCTACGAATTTCCGCGTTGAGATCCCTTATACGGGGGTCTGCGGGATTGAGACTTCGCACTTCATCTCTTTCTCTAGCCATGGCTGCTGCCTCCGCGGGGAAATTTGGTCTTATTCGGGATATTCGACCCGCAGGAATGAAGCGTCTAGAGGCCAAGTCAATGATGTTGCGGAAGTCTCGTTCGCCTTTGCGTACGTCCGTAGGAATGGATAGAGCAGCCAAGGATTCGTCCGTATATGTCTGAAAACTGTCCCAGTCCGCCTTGGTAAAGTTGATGTATGTACCATGCTCAGGTGTTATAAAGTCCGTCGGTCGTTCGATGGTAATGACTATTGGGAGATGGTCAGACGCCAACGTGAGTATGGGTCGCAAATTGGTGTTGTTCAATAGTCCTGCACTTACGATAGAAATATCTGGCGAACTATAGCAGTTACCCGATACTCTCGTTGGGGCGTCTCCGTTCAATGTACAGAAAGCCGTATCATCTATTAGTTCTGCGAGTACATGCCCCCTACTGTCTGCTGGCAAGTTTGAGTGCCACATGTCGTGGTGCGCATTGAAGTCGCCCAGGATCACGCGGTTATCTCCTCGTAATAGCAAGCTAATGTCGGGGTGATAACCGGTGGGGCAACTTGAGACAGGGGGTATGTAGATGTTAATGATTTGCAGATCGACATCTCCTGTACGGATGGTAATACCTTGACTTTCTAAGATATCATCCGTTCCTTCGATGTCGGTATCAAATAGATGATACTGTACAGAGTTGTGCGTTATGAACGCTAGACCACCTCCCAGACCTCCTGTTACTCTATGACGGTCTTTCCGGTGAATGTTATATCCGCCATAGGTAATGAGATCCGACCTTGGACTGAGCTTGGTTTCTTGGATTGCGGCAAGTTTTATGTCATATTGCGTCATCAAATTGGTTATCTCTGCGATCTTACCAGTTAATCCGTTACAGTTGTGCTGTAAGATTTGGAAGTGCACCGGTGGGGTCGATGTCGAGTTAACCAAAGGCGTGAGAGACGGATGTGTTCGCCCAGGTGTTGGTAGGCAAAGACCAAGGCTGTGCCTCAGCCTAGTTAGCTGTGGACCTGGTGTAACCGGGTTGGCTGGCGTCGTAGGCTGAGGCGTGTTAAAGCATGGTGCGATGAACGCATCCGTCCAAAGATTCCTGTTAGCGAGCCCAGAGCATAGATGCACGTGGCATTGGCCTAAGCAGTTATTGCATTTGACCGATGACGCGAGCGTGTATAATCTTTGCCGACAAACAGTACACGTCGAGACAGGTGCAAGAAGATGTTGATCCTGACTCACGTGTAAACGGGAGGGGGGTGTAACAAAGAAACAGACAGAGACTGATGCTCGGAGTTGCTCATGTCTAAACTGCTCCGGTGGGAGCAAGAGTGTTGAGCTGCTGCGCGTGATGTTGACGCCATAAGGCACGAGCAACAGTCTGGAATTTGTGTGGCGGGTATAGCAGAAATGCTGCTAGTCGTTAAGACATTATTATTATTATTATTAGTATTGCTACTAGAAGGTGGCGGTAGGGGTGCGCTTGAACGGCGCTTACCGCGGGACGCCCGACGGCGCAAACAAGGGGCCACGAAAGTACTAAAGAAAGTACGGGGTCTGTGGATGTTAAGGTTAAGCCCTGAACATCCAGATTTATGGAGCCATCTCTTACACGAGAAGCATTGCACAGAATGCGACCGTTTAATATATATTTTTTTGCAACAGACACTGCATATCCATTCTTTTGGTCCGGGGTTCGGCTCAACGCCCGCCCGTAACAAAAGAATATCTTGCAGCCCTGCTGCAAGGGGGGAGGATGATAGTTTCGGAATGGGACAAAACATACTAAACAGGGTTACATTGAAAGTGACAGTCCTTGGCCGAGGTAAAACCCCGGGTGATTCCACTGCGCAGAGATCCATGGCGATGTCCTGGGTTTTCTGCTCTGAGAAGTGACTGTACATAGGGAACCTAGCGATATCTTCTCCGATAACAGGTGTAGTCCTACCCAACGCGTATTTTTCCTTAGCCTAAATTGTCATCAATATCTTCCGCCCGCGGGCGTTATTTCCTTTTCAAAAGGAAACAGTGCCTGCGGGCGTTATTAGCCAGTATTTTAAACTCAGCCTTGAGTAAATTTTAGATTAATAAGGCTAAATATTTAAAATTTTTATTAAAATAAAAAATGAAAATTTTGAATGAAAAATCGCGCGATTTTTAATTCCCAATTTTCGGCTGCGGCGCTTTTTTTTAATAGACCCAGTATTTTTTCCTGCTTTAAGTAAAGTTAGATTAATAAGGCTAAATATTTTAAATTTTTATTAAAATAAAAAATGAAAATTTGGAATTAAAAATCGCGCGATTAGTCGAGTAGTCGATTACCAACTTTTGTGCTGTTTGAAAATCGAATAGCAGATATTCGATTTCAGCTAGTCGACTAGCTGTCACTAATCGAATACTAACCATTAAATCGGGGTCCCAGTTTTTACCCGGGTATTAAGGCGGCAAATTTCTACTGTAATTCGCATGCAGGTTTAAGTGGTATCTGCCATTTTCGCCAATTTATTTGCTTCATTTCTTTGAAATTTTAAAAAATGTAACAGGAGCACAGAATATTTGTGTAGGTAGATATACAAAAATGAAATTTTGAAAAATATATGTATGTTTGTAGCAATATTTGTATGTATGTAGATAAAAAAAGTTTGAAATTTTTTTTTACTAGAGTTCGCCCAGTGGTTGAAATTCAACCACAAAACCTTAT
>CAXKVI010000001.1:106078403-106123039 GCA_964058755.1 Campiglossa producta | reverse complement strand
CAGGATGAACTAGTATAGAACTGGTATCTTACAACTAGCATGAAACTGGTATTTCCTGACTAGTAAATAACTGGTATATTCTGGTCGAAATCTGACAATTGACATCTTGTAGGACATCAACACGTATAAAATACCAGTTGCTTATATGGAAAAAAGACAGAACACCGGGCCCAACTAGTCAGTGTTCTGTCTTTGTTCCATATAAGCCCGGTGCACCAACTAGTTGTAAAGTAGTTTTCAACTAGTTGCTTTCGCTGCAGGGTAGCGACATAAGAGTGACATTGTCTGAAATGCAACAAATTCCACATCTGAACACTTTGTATGGGCTGAGCTGTTCTAATTTGCTTGATCATGTCCTATGGAGAGATCAATTGCGAAAAAAAACTCGAGCTTTGAGGTGTTTGGATGTAGTTTTTGTCATGGGAAGATCTCCAACAATGCCTGATAACACTTAAGAGTTGCGTTCTACGACACATGTGTAAATATTCGCCTTTTAAAAATAGTCAAAGTTGCACAGCTAAAAATTTGAACCTAAATTTTAAACTTTTTTGGACTACATATATGACCAAACCAAATTTGGATTCAAATTCAATATAGACCAGTTTTCATGAAATTTGGCTAAATGAATCGGGTTTCAATTATAAACAAGAAATGTTTTAACAATTTTTTAAAGATAAAATAAATTTTTTGTCCGTTGGCGGGAATTCGAACCAAGACTCCCCGCATCATGCCCGTCTGCTCTACCACTGAGCTACATCACACACATAAATGTTGTTGGCAAAATTCAATCTTGAATAAGCTTTCAAAAATAAATTTGAATGTTCAAACACAAAAGTTTACATTTTAGACCGAAAAGTTTTAAGAATAAAATAAAACTAAAAAAATGTGGCAGCTGGTAGGATTCAAACGAAAACGCTCAGGAGTCACAGCCGACTGCTCTACCGCTGAGCTATGACGCACATGAAAATCTTGTGGGCAAAATTCAATTATATTCAAACAAAACAAAAATAAAAAATTTAGACTGCTTTTTCATTTAGATTTTAAATCGAAACCAAAAGAAATTTAAAATCTTTGTAGGTATTTGGACGGTTTGAAATATTGTACAAAAAGGTTTGAAAAATTGATTAAACTTTATACGGGTTTAAAATTTAGGTTCATTTTTTTAGCCGTGTGGACAAACCTGCTTAAACAATCGAAAGCACAGTAAGAATTATGAAAACTAACCAGATTTAAGGTGTCTGGTTAAAGTATTTGTCATAAGGCGAAGTCTAAAAGTACCTGGTACCACGTAAGGGTGGTCCTCTATGACACATTGAAAATATCTACCCTTTAAAAGCAGCCAGAGGTAGACGAACCATCTCAAACATGTGAAAACGCAGTAAGAATTATAAAAATTTCTCAGTTTTGAGGTGTCTGGCTGTAGTTTTTGACATGGGCGAAGTATAAAAATACCCGATACTTCTTTAAGGTGGTCTTCTATGACACATGTGTGAAGATATGCCCTTTACGAACAGCAAAAGTTGGACCAACTCGCTTAAACCTGTGAAATCGCAGTAAGAATTATGAAAATTCCTCAGTTTTGAGGTGTCTGACTGTAGTTTTTGACATGAGGCGAAGTATAAAAATAGCCGATCCTTCTTTAAGGGGGTCTTCTATGACACATGTGAAAAGATCTGCTCTTTAAAAGCAGCCGAAGTTGGACGAACTCGCTTAAACCTTTGAAATCGCAGTAAGAATTATGAAAATTCCTCAGTTTTGAGGTGTCTGGCTGAAATTTTTGACATGGGGCGAAGTCTAAAAATGCCTAATATTAGTTAGTGGAGATAGTGTTCCACGACACATGTGCAAAGATCTGCCTTTTAAAAATAGCCAAAGTTGGACAAATTCGCTTAAACATGTGAAAGTGCAGTAAGAATTATAAAAATTCCTCAGTTTTGAGGTGTCTGTCTGAAGTTTTTGACATGGGGCGAAGTCAAAAAGTACCTGATACCACTTAAGGGTGGTCTTCTATGACACATGTGAAATTATCTGCCCTTTAAAAGCAGCCAAAGTTAGACCAACGCAGTTAAACATGTGAATTCGCAGCAAGAATTATGAAATTTCCTCAGCTTTGAGGTGTCTGGCTGAAGTTTTTGTCATGGGGCGAAGTCTAAAAATGCCTAATATTAGTTAATAGTAGTGTTATACGATACATTTGTAGCGATCCGCCATTTAAAAGCAGCCAAAGTTGGGTAAAGCCATTTGACCATGTGAAAGCACAGTAAAAATGATGAAAAGTTCCAGTGCTTTGGGTTGTTTGGCTTAAGTTTTTTTCATGGAATGAAGTCTGGAAATGCCTGATACTGTTTAATGGTAGTGTTTTACGACACATGTGTAAAGATCCGCCGTTTAAACGTGGACAAAGTTGGAGAAACCTGCTGAAACAAGTGAAATCTCTGTAAAAATTAGTGAAAATCCCGAGCTTTGAGGTGTCTGGCTGAAGTTTTTGCCATGGGGCGAAGTCTATAAATGACTGAAACTACTTAAGGGTAGTGTCCTACGAAACATCTGAAAAGATCCGTCGTTTAGAAGTTGTAAAAGTGGGACAAACAAGAGAAAGCAAATTAATAGGAAATTAAAAGTTCCCGAACTTTGAGGTGTCTGGCTGAAGTTTTTGCCATGGGATGATGTCTGGAAATGCTTGATTCTACTTAAGGGTAGCATTTTACAACAGATGTGTGAAGATCTGCTATTTAAAAGTAGTCAAAGTTTGTCAAATCCACTTAAACATGTGAAAGCGCAGTAAAAATTAGTGAAATTTCCCGAGTTTTGAAGTGTCTGGCTGAAGTTTTTGCCATGGGACGAGGTCTAAAAATTACTGAAACTACTTAAGGGTAGTGTCCTACGACACATGTGAAAAGATCTGTCATTTAAAATTAGTAAAAGTGGGACAAACAAGAGAAAGCAAATTAATAGGAAAATAAAAGTTCTCGAACTTTCAGGTGTCAGGCTGAAGTTTTTGCCATGGGATGATGTCTGGAAATGCTTGATTCTACTTAAGGATAGCATTTTACGACAGATGTGTGAAGATCTGCTATTTAAAAGTAGTCAAAGTTTGTCAAATCCACTTAAACATGTGAAAGCGCAGTAAAAATTAGTGAAATTTCCCGAGTTTTGAGGTGTCTGGCTGAAGTTTTTGCCATGGGACGAGGTCTAAAAATTACTGAAACTACTTAAGGGTAGTGTCCTACGACACATGTGAAAAGATCTATCATTTAAAATTAGTAAAAGTCGGACAAACAAGAGAAAGCAAATTAATAGGAAAATAAAAGTTCTCGAACTTTCAGGTGTCTGGCTGAAGTTTTTTCCATGGGATCATGTCTAGAAATGCTTGATTCTACTTAAGGGTAGCATTTTACGACACATGTGTAAAGATCTGTTATTTAAAAGAGGCCAAAGTTGGTCAAATCCGCCTAAACATGTGAAAGCGCAGTAAAAATTAGTGAAATTTCCAGAGTTTTGAGGTGTCTGGCTGAAGTTTTTGCCATGGGACGAAGTCTAAAAATTCCTGATACTACTTGAGGGTAGTGTTCTACAAAAAATGGGAAAATATTGGGTAGTTAAAAGCAGCCAAAGTGGCCCAAATGCGTGAAATTAGTAAAACAGAATAAATTTCCATAGGAAAATCCGCGAACTGGGGGTGTCTGGCTGGAGCCTTGTCACTGGTACGGGTCTAACAACACTTGATACTGACGCGGGGTGGTAATCTACGTCAAATATGTGAAAATCATCCATTATAAAATAAGTGAAGTTAGGGTCATTTTTTGGCGACTTTGACCCCCGATTCCTAGGCCCTTGTCATAGGTACAGCTTTAAAATTTTCACATTCTTTCTAGATTCGGGGAGGACTATCGATCGGTATTGGTTTCATCCATTATAAAATAAGTGACGCTTTTAGGCTCTGGGATCTCGCTCTATTAGAAGCATCGCCGCCCTGGGACGGTTATATAAACATTTGCCAAGCTTAAACCCATTCTAAATATACATAAATATTTATGAAATGCATATGGATTTGTTGGTATACCTCTAAGTGCACAATTATCTAATAACCACCCTGCAGTCAACTTAACTAGTTTTATACTAATCAAATACCAGTCAGCTAGGCGGCTTCAACTAGTTCGAGTTCTGTAATTTTTCCATATTAGCAACTGGTATTTTTAACACGGCGATGTCCTACGAGATGGCAATTGTCCTTCTCTGCATCAGCACCATACCAATTGGCTGACTAGTCAGCCTCTGCATCAGGAATATACCAGTTGATATACTTGTTATTATACACATCAGTATCATACCATTTAAGATACTAGTTCGTATATACGTCAGGATCGTAACAGTTGAAAGAATAGTTCATATATACATCAGAATCATACCAGTTGACAGACTAGTTCATATATACATCAGAATCATACCAGTTGAAAGACTAGTTCATATATGCATCAGAATCATACCAGTTGACAGACTAGATCATATATGCATCAGAATCATACCAGTTGGCAGACTAGCTCATATATGCATCAGAATCATACCTGTTGACAGACTACTTCTTATATGCATCAGAATCATACCAGTTGACAGACTAGTTCATTAATGCATCAGAATCATACCAATTAACAGACTAGTTAAAAAAATCATCGGAATCATACCAGTTGTCATACTAGTTCATATATGCGTCAGAATCATACCAGTTGATATAGTAGTTCATTTATGCATCAGAATCATACCAGTTGACATATCAGTTCATTTATGCATCATAATCATATCAGTTGACATACTAGTTCAAATTTGCATCAGAAATATACCATTTGACATACTAGTTCATATATGCATCAGAATCTTACCAGTTGACATACTAGTTCATATATACATCAGAATCATACCGGTTGACATACTGCTCAGTCTATGCGGCAGGACATACTAATCATTGTGCCCATTCAGATCGTACCACTTGTTATACTAGTCCACGAATTTGACATTCATTCCAGTTGGTATACTAGTCGGTCTATGCACCAGTATCATAGTCAGCCTCTACATCAGCAATATACCAGTTTATTCTTTAGAAAGCAGCAACTATTTGTATTTACCCAAACACGAAAAAGCATCTGTGAATTACAAGGTAAAAAAGAAGCAGTTACAAGAGAAAAAGAAAAGCAATTGTCCTCTTCTGCATCAGCACCATACCAATTGATATACTAGTTCATACACAGCCAAAAATGAGCTAAAGGCTCTGAGTTCGATTCTCGGTAAAGTTAACACAAGTTTTTTTTCTATATTTTTTAAATTATGTTGTTTATTGTATTTTTAATTTAATTATTGAATTCTACTTGCAATGGCTCCTTTCAAATTCCGCGTTCGTCAACTTTGATTATATAGGTGAAGGCCCAATTGCATTCAACTTTGTAGGATCCACTTCATACAAAGTTTTTTAAACGTAAAGCGAAGCGAAATTTTTGCAAATGCTCAAAAACGAAGCGCGCATTTGTCAAAGTTTTATGTAATTGGGGCTTTGGGGTTGTATTTTTAGGTAAGGTAAATTAAGGTTAAGTTAGTCGTCCACTGCGGAGTTCCGGACCCACATATGATATATAGATAAAATTAAGTCTTATTTATACATCAAAAAGAGTCAAAGTAAGACTGCTTTCATGCTGGGCCATACACTCGAGTTAAAGGAGCATTGGTAGAGTTATTTTATATTGTTGTTGTTTATGCCGCAACGTAAAAAAAAATGGCGGTTATATACCAGGTTGTCATAACCTCTAACGAGACTTTTGCCGAACTTCTCTTCCAACTTATAGTGTGCTGCTTTGATTTTTTCCCTATGAGTTGGCGGGACCTAGTTTTTTTTTTAAATTTAAAAATCTGTGACTGTTCAAACAGTTGAATGCAGTTAGGTTAGGTTAGGTTAGTGGCTGCCGCAGAGGCACACTTAGGCCAGTTTTGAAAAGCCCGTTGTGATACCAACAGCACTAGGAAAGTCAGTGCCGGGACCCGGCCATTTGGAAAATCCCAGCGGTCTGGTTTAGACTATCAAGGAAGGGAACTCCCAAAAAGCGCGTTCCCGCGCCGCTTAAGGCCGGGCAGTTGCAGATGAGGTGCTTCACCGTTTCCTCTTCCTCATCATCTTTGCAGCTCCTACAGCATCGTCGATAGGGCACCCCTTCTGCGTGCCTACCAATAAGGCAGTGCCCAGTTAGAACACCTATTAATATTAAGATTTCTCTCCTTCTTAGGGCGTGAATGCCTCTAGATCTTTTATGATCCCATTTCGGCCAGGTTTGTTTGGATGTCCGGCAACTTGGGGATTGTTGCCACCTTTCGTTGGCTTGGAGTACACACTCCGTCAAGCCAACGAAAAGTAGCAACAATCCCCAGGGTGCCGGACATCCAAACAAACCTGGCCAAAATGGGATCATAAGAGATCTAGAGGGATCATAAAAGATCTGAATGCAGTTAGGTTAGGTTAGGTTCAAGTGGCTACCGTAGAGGCACACCTAGGCCAGTATTAAAAGGCCCGTTGTGATACCACCAACACTAGGAAAGTCAGTTCCGGGACCCTGCCATATGGAAAATCCCGGTATTAACGGAATTCTCCACATAGCAGAATCCCGGGACTGACGTTCCTATACCGACACCGTTACTCCTCCTCGAACCATTTAGATGACTTGATGAAGGCCATCAGGTCCTTTATGTCCAGCTCCGTGACCTGGCGTAGGCTAACCAGGAAGGGAACTCCCAAAAAGCGCATTCTCGCGCCACTTAAAGCCGGGCAGTTGCAGATGAGGTGCTCCACCGTTTCCTCCTCCTCATCATCCTTACAACTCCTACAGCATCGTCGGTAGGGCACACCAAGTCTTTCTGCGTGCCTACCAATGAGGCAGTGCCCAGTCAATACGCCTATTAATATGGAGATTTCTCTTCTCCTTAGGGCATAAATTTGTCTTGATCTTTTATGATCCCATTTCGGCCAGGTTTCTTTGGATATCCGGCATCCTGGAGATTGCAGCCATCTTTCGTTGGCTTGGCGGAGTGTGTACTCCTTCAGCATAAGCTTGCATGTGGCAAACGGCATACCTAAGCGCTCTTTATCCCGAAGAACCTGCTTGGTCGTGCCCTGCCTCGCAAGTTCGTCTGCCCTACAATTTCCCTCAATGCCCTATGCCCCGGGACCCATGTGAGGTTCACGCGATTCTGTTGGGCCATCTCTTGTAGAGATAGACGACAGCTGAGCGTCAGTTCAGAGTTGAACGAATAAGAGCCAAGGGATTTGATGGCCGCCTGGCTGTCGCTGAATATAAAAATGTCGTGTCCGATTGTGTGTTGGCCTATCCAAGCCGCGGCGTCCATGATTGCTGAAACTTCAGCCTGGAAGACACTGCAGTGATCAGGTAGTCTGAAGGAGAGCTCAAGGTTCAGATCCTTTGAATAAACCCCTCCTCCAACTCTGCCGTCTAACTTCGAGCCATCAGTATAAATGGAAGTGCCGCCATGAGTGGCGGGATTTCGATCCGTGCTCTCCCATTCTTCCCTGCTGGGAATATTGATTTTAAAACAGCTATCTCCGACTGTTGTGGTCGCACAACGATCCGTGCTCAGCGGAAGAAAGCTATAGGATCCCAAAATACAGGCGTGTCCAGTAGTGCTTGCGCCCCAGCCGGACGTTTCCCTTAGACGCAGAGCCGATGCTGCTGCTACCCGGTGCCCTTCCAGATCGAGTGGCAAAATGCCAAGAATGGCCTGGAGTGCTTCATTGGGCGTTGTTCTTAACGCACCGCTTATACAGATCATGCAAGATCTGTGTACTTTACCTAGCAGATTAAGGTTTGTTGCCTTGCTCAGTGCAGGCCACCATACCACAACTCCATAGAGCATGATTGGTCGAATGATTGCGGTGTAGATCCATTTGCATATTTTGGGGCTGAGCCCCCATTTCTTTCCAATGGCTCTTTTGCATGTGTAGAGTGCAATACACGCTTTCTTCTGGCGCTGAAGGACATTCTCCTTCCAGGTTAGTTTCCTATCCAGAACTGTGCCTAAGAGCTTGGCTTTGTCAGCCAGGTTCAGGTGCACGTCATTCAGTTTTGGTAGTGTTAGCGGTGGTATCTTATAGCGGTTGGTGAAAAGAACCAGTTCTACTTTTCCCTGGTTGATGCTCAGTCCGCAGCGCGAGCACCATGAGGAAACCTCTCGCAGTGCTACTTGCATCAAGTCGCACAGGGTTTGTGGGAATTTGCCCCTATATACTATAGCTAAGTCGTCTGCATATGCCACTACCTTCCCGCCCCCCCAGCTTGTGTCTCGCAGCATCGAGTTGACAGTGAGGTTCCATAGAAGCGGGGAGAGAACACCACCCTGAGGCGTTCCCCTTGTGACATAGCGTGATAAGTCAACCGAGCCCAGTGATGAAACTATTCGTCTACCCCTTAGCAGTTGATCAATAAGTCCAATAAGAGACCTGCTTATGCCCAGACTTGTTAAAGCGGTGTTTATAGCATCAGGGCTTATGTTGTTGAAGGCTCCTTCAATATCTAAAAAGGCCGCAAGACAGTACTCCTTCTCATACAGCGATTTTTCAATAACAGAAACTAGACTGTGAAGCGCAGTTTCTGTAGATTTCCCTTTGGTGTATGCATGCTGATAGCTACAGATCAGGTTGCTATCAATAGTAGAGGAGAGGTAGTCATTTATTATCCTCTCGAAGGTTTTGAGCACAAAGGATGAGAGACTGATCGGCCTGTAGTCCTTCGGCTCGTAATGAGACGCCTTCCCCGCCTTAGGAATAAACACTACCGTGGCACTTCTCCAGGAGCACGGAATGTAGCTAAGAGCCAGGCAGGCTGTATAGAGAAATACCAGCCATTTGGCTGATGTCTCCAGCGTGTTTATGAGTTGTGCGGGAATAATCCCGTCTGGCCCGGCAGCCTTGAACGGTTCGAAGCTTTTAACCGCCCACC
Organism: Campiglossa producta; assembly: GCA_964058755.1. Classification (NCBI taxonomy): domain Eukaryota; kingdom Metazoa; phylum Arthropoda; class Insecta; order Diptera; family Tephritidae; genus Campiglossa; species Campiglossa producta. Next base: position 106,114,052 of record CAXKVI010000001.1, on the reverse strand, counting down.
TAACCTTTTCCTCCGTGATGGGTATGTATACAGCCAGGTTTGTTGTAGGTGCTACGGGTTCCTCATGCAAGTTCCCTGGGAAGTGCGTATTCAAGAGCAGCTCTAGGGTTTCCCTCTCCGTGCTGGTCCAGGATCCGTCAGGTTTGCGCAAATAGCTTGTGGCTGTTTGAGTTTTTGAGAGCACTCGTCTAAGTCTCGCTGAATGCAGTTACATAATTTCCATTTGATTTTCAGAAGAATACAATTGACATTCAGAAAATTACAATTGATATTCAGAAAACTTTCTGAATATAAACTGAAAAAGGTGTAGTATGATTTCAACCCGAGTTTCATACATACTTGCATACTAGTACGAACCAGGGGGGTCACTCTGTATTGCGATTCGAAATTCAATGCGATTCGAAAGTGAAATGCGATGCGATAAGCAAATGGTACTCTGTATTGCTATAGCATTGCTAACAGTGCTGCGTTCTGCGGCCTTTGGTTATTTTCTTGCTTGGGTTGGCATCACTGTTGTAAAACTAACCGCAAGTTGACAATTTTCATTGCCTACTTCAAGAGAAGGCTCTTGTCCTATGCTTTTACCCATACAATTTCTTTTAATTTGGCGCCTAACTGTATGCTATGCTGCAAACACTTGTACTTGCAAAATATATTTGTACCTATTTATGTGTATTGAAATATGTGTGCATGCGTGTGCATATGCAAAATCACGTCCGTATAAACATAATTTTATTAGATTAATTGAAGTTTTCTTACAAATTTTTGGTAATTATTTTGTAAATTTAAAAGTTAAACAAAATACTTTTCAAAAAAAAAAAAATATTTTTTTTATTAATTTTGCGAAATAAGCGCCAAAATAAACATGTTTTTCGATAAGAAAGGTAAGTATACTAATAGATCTATAATAATTTACAAGAATATGCTTAAAAATTTTATTTTATTCAAAATTGTTTAGCGGTGCGATAGCGGTTCGACTGCGTTTTGTTGTAGGAAGACAAATCCGAATGTAGAAGGCAATTGACATTTCACTTTCGCGATACAGAGTGTACGCGATTCGAGAGGGAAAAAATGAATGCGAAAAGGGAAAAAATAAATCCGAAAATGTCAATTTCCGTTGCGATAGTTGAGTTACAGAGTGTCGCTAAGGGAAATAAGAAAAAATTTTCTTTGGCATCGCAATACAGAGTGACCCCCCTGTATTGCGATTCGAAATTCAATGCGATTCGAAAGTGAAATGCGATGCGATAAGCAAATGGTACTCTGTATTGCTATAGCATTGCTAACAGTGCTGCGTTCTGCGGCCTTTGGTTATTTCCTTGTTTTGGTTGGCATCACTGTTGTAAAACTAACCACAAGCTGACAATTTTCATTGCATACTTCAAGTGAATGCTTGTCCTATGCTTTTACCCATACCATTTCTTTTAATTTGGCGCAAACGCTTGTACTTGCAAAAGATATTTGTATTCCTTTTATGTGTATTGAAATATGTGTGCAAGCGTGTGCATATGCAAAGTCACGTCCGTATAAACATAATTTTATAAGTTTAATTGAAGTTTTCTTACAAATTTTTGGTAATTATTTTGTAAATTTAAAAGTTAAACTAAATATTTTTTAAAAAAAAAATATTTTTTTTTATTAATTTTGCGAAATAAGCGCCAAAATAAACATGTTTTTCGATTAGAAAGATAAGTATACTAATAGCTCTACAATAATTTACAAGAATATGTTTAAAAATTTAATTTTATTCAAAATTGTTTAGCGGTGCGATAGCGGTTCGACTGCGTTTTGTTGTAGGAAGACAAATCCGAATGTACAAAGCAATTGACATTTCACTTTCGTGATACAGAGTGTACGCAATTCGAGAGGGAAAAAATTAATGCGAAAAGGGAGAAAGAAAATCCGAAAATGTCAATTTCCGTTGCGATAGTTGAGTTACAGAGTGTCGCTAAGGCAAATGCGAAAAAATGTTCTTTCGCATCGCAATACAGAGTGACCCCCCAGGATTTTTCTGACTAGTATTATTTCGCCCAGCAAATTATAGTTGTATACTAGTATGTTTTCTGATTAGATTGACATTGATTGGTTTAAGGGTAATCAGCAAAGATCTAGTATAAAAACATCCATAAAATGTATAGTAAACGAGCTAGGTGTCTGCTGAATAGTTTGGAATTGATTAGTTTGAAGGTAGTCAGAAATTAACTAGTATGAATACACCACAAAATTTTTAGGCGTAGAACTATAATGTTGCTGAGTAGTTTGGCATTGACTGGTTTAAAGCTAATCAGAAATGAACTAGTATGAATACACCACAAAATGTACAGTCAATGAACTACATTGTTTGCCGAGTAGTTTGGCAATGTCTGGCTTAAAGGAAATCAGAAATGAACTAGTATGAATACACCACAAAATGCATAGTCAATGAACTAGAATTTTCGCTAAGTAGTTTGGCATTGAATGGTTTAAAGCTAATCAACAATGAACTGGTATCCATATGCCACAAAATGCATAGTCAATGAACTATATTGTTTGCTGAGTAGTTCGACATTGACTGGTTTAAAGGTGATCAGAAATTAACTAGTATGAATACACCACAAAATGTATAGTCAATGAACTATATTGTTTGCTGAGTAGTTTGGCCTTGACTGGTTTGAAGCTAATCAGCAATGAACTAGTATAAATACACCACAAAATGTACAGTCAATGAACTATATTGTTAGCTGAGTAGTTGGACATTGACTGGTTTAAAGGTGATCAGCAATGAACTAGTATGAATACACTACAAAATGTATAGACAATTAATTATATTGTTTGCTGAGTAGTTCGACATTGACTGGTTTAAAGGTGATCAGAAATAAACTAGTGTGAATACACCACAAAATGTATAGTCAATGAACTATATTGTTTGCTGAGTAGTTCGACATTGACTGGTTTAAAGGTTATCAGAAATGAACTAGTATGAATACACCACAAAATGTATGGTCAATGAACTATATTGCTTGCTGAGTAGTTTGGCCTTGACTGGTTTGAAGCTAATCAGCAATGAACTAGTATAAATACACCACAAAATGTATAGTCAATGAACTATATTCTTTGCTGAGTAGTTGGACATTGACTGGTTTAAAGGTGATCAGAAATGAACTAGTATGAATACACCACAAAATGTATCGTCATTGAACTATATTGTTTGCTGAGTAGTTCGACATTGACTGGTTTAAAGGTGATCAGAAGTGAACTAGTATGAATACACCACAAAATGTATAGTCATTGAACTATATTGTTTGCTGAGTAGTTTGGCCTTGACTGGTTTGAAGCTAATCAGCAATGAACTAGTATAAATACACCACAAAATGTGTAGTCAATGAACTATATTGTTTGCTGAGTAGTTTGGCATTGACTGGTTTAACGCTAATCAGCAATGAACTAGTATAAATACACCACAAAATGTATAGTCAATGAACTATGTTGTTAGCTGAGTAGTTGGACATTGACTGGTTTAAAGGTGATCAGCAATGAACTAGTATGAATACACCACAAAATGTATAGACAATGAATTATATTGTTTGCTGAGTAGTTCGACATTGGCTGGTTTAAAGGTGATCGGAAATGAACTAGTATGAATACACCACAACATGTATAGTCAATGAACTATATTGTTTGCTGAGTAGTTCGACATTGACTGGTTTAAAGGTGATCAGAAGTGAACTAGTATGAATACACCACAAAATGTATAGTCAATGAACTATATTGCTTGCTGAGTAGTTTGGCCTTGACTGGTTTGAAGCTAATCAGCAATGAACTAGTATAAATACACCACAAAATGTATAGTCAATGAACTATATTGTTTGCTGAGTAGTTTGGCATTGACTGGTTTAACGCTAATCAGCAATGAACTAGTATGCATACGTCACAAAATGTATAGTCAATGAACTAGAATTTTCGCTGAGTAGTTTGGCATTGACTGCTTTTAAAACTAATCAACAACGAACTGGTAGGCATATGCCACAAAATGGTTAGTCAATGAACTAGTATGTTTTCTGAGTAGTTCGGAATTTGACTGCAGAGCAATACTGCTTCATTTATCTGTAATAAGCGAATGAAGATTTTTCATTCCGCTTGAATTGGTTATCTGACAATCAATTTGTACATAAAGCGATAGCCCAGTGGGAAGCGTAAGGAGGTAGTGGTCGAGCGGTTGATGGTTCGAGTACAGCTAATAGATCTCGGGCAAAATTTTTTTCTTTTTTGTCATTGAAAATTATATTTTTTTTTAATATAAAAATATTTCTAATCTTGACTTTTTAAAATTTTTATAAACAATATTTTTATGTGTGTGATCTCTATTTTCGAGAAAAAAAATTTGGTGCGAATATTTTTAGTTGACGGAAAGCCATGAGAAATAATAATTTTAGGTCATAAATATATGTACATACATACCACCCATTACAGAAATGCTACACTGAAAAAAAAATCTACAAGAAACGGCCGTCAAATTAACAGTAAACCCTGTAACTTTTCGTCCAACAGTGGGTAATATCAATTTTGAAAGTGACCCCCTATCATTCTTCGAATATACTATCATATTGACATGAATTACTGTAAATTTGAAAGTGGACTCATATCATTAGTTGATATTTTTCAAAAATAACATATTTTTACTGCCAATTTTACAGTAAATACTGTAATATTTACATTATTTTCATAATCGCTTTGAAAGTGGTTTTGATATGTTACTTTCAATGTGCACTTTGAACCTTTTTATTTCAGTGTATACAATTTGTGTTTTTTTTTTGTTTGGTAAACTTTTCAAAAAATTAAAAATCAAAACCCGGCCCTAGACACCAGATACTGCAGAATCCTCAATCGGGCAAGTAGGGCCACAGTGGCGGAAATCGCAATAGCTGTAGATCCGGTGTCAGCTGAAACAATCCGTCACCATAATAATACAATCAGTTTGGCGTACGCCAAAGTGAAACTCCGACTTAAAACCAAACCGTCTCTGCTGATGAATCCAGCGGCAGTGATGGAAATGTTGCGGTAGAAAAGAAGGCTGTTGAAGAAACAGCCTGCAGCTCAAAATCGGCAGAGGTGACGCAAGGCTTGGAGGATAAACAAACTAAGCTTCAGCTGGAGTTCACAGCAGAAGCTACGATTATCGAGACTCCACCACCCTCTCAAAGCGCGCAAACAAATCAATTACATAGTGTGAACTCTAGACCCGGAGTCGAAAAAACGGGCCAAAGTCTGGCATCTAATGGGGATGCTTTGCTCAGCGTCAACCTAAAGTCATCGGTGATGGATAGGGACCGCAAAAAATCTTTATAATGTCAGCCCTCCTAGCAAACTCCCGCAGTTCGAGCCGTCTAAAATGCCTCCAGGTGAATCTTCATCATGCCAAGGCAGCTTCGGATGTTCTTAGCAGAAGATTCAGCAGAGAAAGCCTGGGAGGGGCCTTCATTCAAGAACCATGGATTTTACATGGTTCTGTAAAAGGTTTAAGCAGTACTGACGGTATACTATAGCAACCTTATCGCTAGCTATCAGCATGCATACACCAAAGGGAAATCTACAAAAACTGCGCTTCACAGCCTAGTTTCTGTTATTGAAAAATCGCTGTATGAAAAGGAGTACTGTCTTGTGGCCTTTTTAGATATTGAAGGAGCCTTGTTAAAGCGGTGTTTATAGCATCAGGGCTTAATGCTATAAACACCGCTGTAACAAGTCTGGGCATAAGCAGGTCTCTTATTGGACTTATTGATCCACTACTAAGGGTTAGACGAATAGTTTCATCACTGGGTTCGGTTGACTTATCACGCTATGTCACAAGGGGAACGCGTCAGGGTGGTGTTCTCTCCCCGCTCCTATGGAACTTCACTGTCAACTCGATGCTGCGAGACACAAGCTGGGGGTGCTCGCGCTGCGGACTGAGCATCAAGCCGGGAAAAGTAGAACTGGTCCTTTTCACCAACCGCTATAAAATACCACCGTTAATACTACCAAAACTGAATTGAAGTTGTTGAGAATTTCAAATATCTAGGAATTACAATAGACAACCGCTTGAGTTGGTCTGAGCATATTAATAATCTAAAAAAATACTTTCTTTACACTACTCGTCACTTTTATCGTCTGAAAAAGTTATGTTCTTTGTCCACTCTAAAAACGGTTTACTATGGTTTATTCCAATCCAAACTGCAATATGGTATCACATGCTGGGGCGGCGCATCGGCTAATAAGCTGTCACCAGTTGTAACAATTCAAAAGGGCGTAGTTAGGCGCATCTGTAGTGCAAACTATAGGTCTCACTCTATGCCGTCTTTTAGGAAATTAGATATATTTCCGTGTCGCCATTTATATTTATACAAAGTTCTAAAAACCTTCTTTATAAGGTGTGGCTACCTGGAAAGCTTTCCTTCGGAAGTCTACAACTTACGAAGAAATCTACTTCCAGCCGTACAAATTCCGCATACAAGGACGTCGCACTTTAGAAGCTTTTACACGTATACGTCGTGCAAATTTTTCAACTCCCTTCCTGCCACTGTAAAGATTATAAGAAACTTTAACTTATTTTCAAAAGAAGTCAAACTGTATCTTCTTGGCTACAATCACTTTGAATTAGAAACGCTGCTGAGGACGATATTATAAACTTTTACTTACTTATCCTTGAAACTGCAAATATTTATTATTGTTTTTCTTTAAAACCTCTGTTAATTTTAACGTATAACTTAAACTCTTCATTATATTTTTAATTATGTACACCCCACACAAATCAATTCATTATACCATCGCTAGGATTGGCATTTAACACTATGTTAAATTTTAATATAAAAAATGCCATATACTTTTCTTATGCATAGTAATTGAAATTATTTAATGTAATTTTGTAATCCTATGTCACTAAATATGCATCAAGAAAATGTTTAATAAATACAATACAATACAATACAATGACGTGCGCCTGAACTTGGCTGACAAAGCCAAGTTCTTGGGCACAGTTCTGGATAGGAAACTAACCTGGAAGGAGAATGTTCTTCAGCGCCAGAAGAAAGCGTGTATTGCCCTCTACACGTGCAAAAGAGCCATTGGAAAAAATGGGGGTTCATCCCCAAAATATGCAAATGGATCTACACTGCAATCATTCGACCAATCATGCTCTATGGAGTTGGCGTGCGCTGAGCAAGGCAACAAACCTTAATCTGTTAGCTAAAGTACACAGATCTTGCATGATCTGTATAAGCGGTGCGTTAAGAACAACGCCCAATGAAGCACTCCAGGCCATGTATGTATGTATGTATGTTAAAGTGGCTGCCTCCGCAGTCCACGCGGAGGCTCACGTGGGCCTTAGTTTGGTCCGTTGTGATACCACGAAAGGAGCCCCAATTTTCCTTTCTGTAGATCGACCTGACCCAGCAGATAGGTCGCATCCCCCAAAAAGTTATGTAAGAAACCTTCTGACATACGACCTCTCCGCTGGGACGGGTCGAGGCAGGAGGCCCCAAAAACACATAAAAACCTTGAAGGGATCCGTCCGCCCGTCACCCCCATACAAAGTGCAACGTATACGTTGCAACTCTATATGGTGATAACAGACAGACGGATCCCCCAAGGTTCGATGTGTTTAGGGCCGGAGTTCATACACCCATGAAGCTAAACCAGCGCGTTTGTCTGATGTAGCGCAGAATATCATCTATATTTGCAGATTCTAGCTCCGCGAGGCATCCAAAGGAGTGTTTGCGGAGACATCGGTACCAGGTTTTCGACAGAGCGGGACAGTGGCATAGATAGTGTTCTACACTTTCTATCTCCTCCTCGTCCCTGCAGCTGCGGCAGAAGTCATTTGTATAGAGGCCCATGAGAGCGCCATGGGTTCCCATAAGACAGTGTCCTGGCCCACTAGTGGGCTAATGAATAGGCGATTCAGATGAATTACCGATTGCGACCTTTTTTCGTTAAGTTTGGGCCAAATTTGTCTGGACGTTCTGCAAGTCGGCTCCATGGCCCATCTTGCGTCGGCTTGTTCTATGAACCGGGAACGCAGCCAGTGCTTGCATGTATTTAGAGGGGGGCTCACCTAGCTGCCGGAGGTGATTGTATGTAGACAGGTGCCCTTCCTTGCTAGCTCATCGGCAGCGCAGTTACCCGATACAAAACTATGGCCTGGGACCCATATTATACTCAGGCTGCACTTATCGGATAGCTTATTAAGAGCTTCCCTGCACTTAATCGCCACTAGTGACGACGTCTTATTACTTTGCAGGGATTTTATGGCAGCTTGGCTGTCGGAAAAAATGGAGATAGAGTTAGTCACTGGCAGGTTAGTCAGATAGCGAGCAGCTTCCCAGATAGCTATAAGCTCAGCCTGAAAGACACTGCAGTGGTCTGGAAGGCGTAAGCTCATATTAATGTCGAGCTTACTTGACAAGATTCCACTGCCGACTTTGTTGTCTAGTTTAGAGCCGTCCGTGAAAACGGAGATTTCTTGTCTTCCCGGTTCCACGCAATTTTTCCACTCGCTTCTCTCTGGGATCCACGTTTCGAACTTGTTATCCCAGCAAGGCCGTGGTATTGCGTAGTCCAGCTTTAAGTAAGAGTTGGGGAGTTGCTTCAGGATTTGGGTATGCCCAAACCTGCAGTCACTCCAGGGTTCTAGTACGTTGAGCCTAGCTGCGTTGCAACTGGCAGTAAATTTCCCATACAGGTCAGTGGGAAGAAGAAAAAGTATGGTTTCATGAGCCTTGGTGAGAGTGGAGGGGAGGGCACCGCTAATAAGCATTGCTGCCATCCGTTGCACCTTTGTGGCTTTGGTTTTGTTAGATTCGATCTCGAGAGCCGGCCACCATATGGTGACGGCGTAGAATAGTATAGGTCGCACCACTGCCGTGTAGATCCAGTGGACAATGTGGGGCTGAAGACCCCACTTTTTTCCGATTGCCGACCTACAGTGGTAGAGCGCCATTGTGGCTTTCCTGGAGCGTTCCTCCATATTATGCCTCCAGTCCAGCCTTTTGTCAAGAATTACGCCAAGGTATTTAACCTCGGTAGAGAGTTTGATCACCCTCCCATTCAGCGATGGGGCGGTGAAATCTGGTATATTGCGTCTGCGGGTGAAGAGCACCATCTCAGTTTTTCCACTGCTGATGCTTAGTCCACATTCCTCAGACCAGGTTCTTGTTAGATTCAGCGCATTTTGCAAGAGTTCGCTAAGCACCGAAGGATGCTTGCCAGTAGCCGTTAGGGCTATGTCGTCTGCATAGGCAATGACCTGGCAGCCGGTGTGCTTTAGTCTAGATAAAAGAGTGTTAACCGTCAGGTTCCAAAGTAGAGGAGAGAGAACACCCCCTTGGGGGGTTCCTCTGTTGGCATACCTTGTAAGTGAAGAATTGCCCATTTCGGAAATAATGGTTCTTCTTTGGAGAAGGAGTTCAACGAACTCCACTAGGGGCTCTTCCACTCCCAGCAAACGCAGGGAGCTCGTTACCGCTGTTGGAAGAACGTTGTTAAAAGCCCCTTCTATGTCAAGAAAAATGCCGAGCGTAAGCTCCTTGAAAGCAAGTCCCTTCTCTATCCCAGAGGTGATAGCGTGTAGAGCCGTCTCTACGGACTTGCCCTTGGAGTAGGCATGCTGGCTGTTGGAGATTAGTCCTGGATTTGCCGTTCGCCTAATGTAGGCATCTAGCAATCTTTCTAGAATTTTTAGGAGGAAAGAGGTCAGACTTATAGGTCTGAGATCCTTTGGGTTATTGCAGGATGTCCTGCCTCCTTTCGGTATAAAGACTACCTTTGCCTTGGTCCATTCCGTGGGGATATAGGCCAGGTTGAGGCATGCCTTGTAGATTTGAGTTAGCAGCGGACTAATAAGATCGCTCGCTGCTTGTAGTTCGGCGGGAAATATACCATCTAGTCCCGGAGATTTGAAGGGTTTGAAGGACCTGATTGCCCAGTTAACTCCTTTTCTGCTGACTATGTGGTCCAAGGGCCTCGACGGCCTTGGGTTAGATTGCGAGTTCGAGGGTAGGTATGGTTGAGAGGTGCTGCCCGGAAAGTGGGCCGTGACCAGGGTATCCAGGATTTCGGCACTAGATGAGGCCCATTCTCCATCAGCTGTACGAATACAGCTGAGAGGAGTAGGGTTTTTGGAGAGGACCTTACGTAGGCGATTTGCCTCCGAGACTTCCTCAATATTGCTTGTGAAGTTTTTCCAGGATTCCCTTTTGGCTATCCTGGTTAACTTCTTAAAAGATTTTAAGGCGTCCCTGTAGGGGGACCAGATCCCTGTCTGTTTTGCCTGATTAAAGAGTTTTCTGCTGTTCTTCCATTGCTCGGAGATTTCAGGGGTCCACCAGTACGGTTTCTTTCTACCCCTTTTTTTAATCTCCGGGCAGGCTGCTATGAAGGCAGCGTTACAAGAATTGGTGACAAGATCTACTGCTTCGTCTATCTTAGACGGTGAGTCTAGCTCACCGAGAGAAGCAAACGATATGTCTGAGAGAGGCGCTTCATCAGATCTTATCGGTAGGCAAGACCTACCGTGAGAAGCGTTTTCTTGGAGGGTAGAGGACAGGTCCCAGTCCGTACGTCTCCTGTTCCTGTAAACCGCCATAGGCGGAGGTCGCAGAAGCAGATTAAAAGTTACGTACATATGGTCAGAGTAGGAGTTATCATCGGAAACTTTCCATTCCTTAACTAAGTCAGAGAAAGGTCCTGAAACCAGAGTAATGTCTAGAACTTCCCTCCTATTCGAGGTGACAAAAGTTGGTTTGTCCCCAGAGTTACAGATACAGAGGTTGTTTTCTATGATAAAATCAAAAAGAGACTCACCCCTTGTATTTGTGTCGGTTGAGCCCCATGCGAGGTGGTGCGCGTTGGCGTCGGCTCCAATGACTATCGGAAGCCCCTTGAGTTGGGCCTCCTTTACCGCCTTGCTGAGCCTATCCTGTGCAGAGATGGGGCGATCGTGCGCAAAGTATGCGGACATCAGCCAGAGGGTATAGTCCTGCAGCTCTAGGCTGATACAGGTGAAGTCATCATCGCTAAAAGGAGATAGTAGAAAATAAGAAAGAGTTTTTCTGATAAGAATACATGATCTGAGTCTACCTTTTGCAGGTGGCGTCACCAGCTGGTACTCATCGGTATTCAGCCCACATTCCCTGGTACCGACGACCCATGGCTCTTGGACTAGAACGACCGCCTCCGATTAGCGCAGCGGAGGCTGCCTTAGAGTGATGCAGGTTAATTTGCAGTATCCGGACCATTAGGACCGTTCTGAAAACTCAGCATCGACGTCCATCTCCCCCTGCTCCGTCCCGCCCGATACCACCTCAACGATTGTATCGTCGAAGCCAACATCTGACTGGTCGGATTCCAGGAGAAGGTGTTCGTCCATGCTGGTAGAGAACTGCCCTGTCAGCTCAGATACCGGAAGTGTATCACTCTCGGACTCTGGAGCACTACGTGCTAGTTCGATATCGACCTCATGTACACTCGAGGTGTTGCATGGGGTCGTGAGATTTGCTGCGGTGGAGGTGGGTACACTCGAGGCGCTGCCCACTTCCTCCAAATTCATCGGAGCCGACTCGATGGAGGTAGCTGCCGCCTCAGAGTCCAGCGTAACAAGTGCACTCAAGGTGTTTCCTGCCATCACATCACTCTGAAGCTCGGGCTTCGTCTCCATCTCCTCCGGCTCCTCTCTCTGGGTACCATCCCGCTTGGCTTTCAACGTGATGGAGTAGAAGCCGTAGCTTAACACTCCATCACATTTAGCAAGCCAAGGGAGAGACGCCTCGCTAATGACGAAACCGACATAGCGTTGCTTCTCCCTTGTCTCGCCCACGCGGACTATCCTCCAATCTCTTGAAGGTAGTCCCGGGTTGCTTTGCGCGATGGTGCTCTCGGTCTGTTTGGAATATCTTCCAAACTGACGGCATCCAGCTTAGCCCCGGGCCACAGCTCCCCCACCGAAGCTATGGCGAGTGTGTACAGACGGCAAGAGCGCTCGTCTGCGCAGGAAACTAGTTTAATCCTGCCCTGATACCAGCCGGCATCGCGGATAATGGGAGCAGCACCCGGGCTCTTATCCATAATGTTCTTGAACTGCCTGAGAAGGCCGTTCAGGACATCCTTCCAATTGTCCGGGGTAATGTTTCCATCCGGATGGCCGCGGTTCAAAACCGCCAGCGTGATGTTGCCCTTGGCAACCTCGTTGAACGGTTTTGTTAGGGCAGGTGGAGAAGGGGCAGAGGTTATGGGCCTATGCCTTTTAGGAACGCTCGAGGCGTTTACTATCGACCGCTGCCATTTAAGGGCTGGCCCATCCGACCCGGTTGGCGCCGTATTGGCAGGATTGGTTGCGGTGTTTGCGGTGTTACGCGATGATTTTTCCGCAATGATTTTCCTGGCCCAGGCCAGAGAGCTTTTTTGCTCTGCCGTCAGCTTATCGCTGGGAGACTTGCCCAGTCTCTCTACAATTTTGGCGGCATTGCGTAGATTTCGCTGATTGCGGACTGAGAGGGGGACTCGTTTGCTTGCCTTAGAACCCTCTAGGGGGTCAGCCGGCTTGCCACGAGTTTGTTTTGCATGGGCGGGGGCATTCACTCTGTCCGTGGAGGACCCGGTGTTGGTTTCCGCCACATGCTGAGCAGAGGTGCCCGTAATACGGGCCACCTGCGTTTGCTCAGCCGGGAGTTGCTTTCCCTCAGTGGGGCTAGCTTTGCCGGCTGTTACAGGTTCGGACTTGCCCTCAGGGGGTTTGGTCCTACTGCTGCTAGCTTGCGCAGGTGGCCGAAAAGTGGTTTGAGGCCGTGCAGGCCTGATCGGTGCCACCTTAGCGGTTCCCGATTGTGGCAGGGTTTTATAAGTATTGGCCTTTTTAACGCCTGTGCCAGAGGCAGCATCTTTACCCGTGCAGGGCTCCGAGGCTTGGTTTTTATTCATGTGGAAAATTTATATAACTAGTTCGTAGGCTGCCTACTGAGATGAGACCGTTCGGCAGCCTGAAGGTATGTGAAAGGGGGATATGAAACGGTCGTCTACGACAGAGCCCCATGCCGCAGCAAGTCACCGCTACTCCCGGAGGTGGACCGATATCCGGGAGGCTCCGTAAGAATACAGTCGGATACCCCTGACTGCAAACCATCCAATGGGCACGGAATCGCATAACACCCTGGATTGGGGGGGGCCACCATTTCATCTGGGTGTGGCCCGGTTCCCACCTTGAGGCCACGTTCAAGAATCATTTCCATATGCCAGAGCTATTAAAGAGCTAAGGCACCAATGGCACTGATTTCTGACCTTAGCTAGCACTCCCCTGCGTAGGGGTGTCTGTAGTGTCTATTACCAGCCGGCACCCTCTGGGAGGGTTCAGCCCAAGGATTTCTGCCAGCCTCCTTGGCCATTCTTGGCATTTTGACACTCGATCTGGAAGGGCACCGGTTAGCAGCAGCATCGGCTCTGCGTCTAAAGGAAACGTCCGGCTGGGGCGCAAGCACTACTGGACATGCCAGTATTTTGGGATCCTATAGCTTTCTTCTGCTGAGCACAGATCGTTGTGCGACTACAACAGTCGGAGGTAGCGGTTTTAAAATAAAAACTCCCAGCAGGGAAGAATGAGAGAGCACGGATCGGAGTCCCGCCACTCATGGCGGCACTTCCATTTATACTGATGGCTCGAAGTTAGACGGCAGAGTTGGAGGAGGGGTTTATTCAAATGGTCTGAACCTTGAGCTCTCCTTCAGACTACCTGATCACTGCAGTGTCTTCCAGGCTGAAGTTTCAGCAATCATGGACGCCGCGGCTTGGATAGGCCATCACACTATCAGACAGGATATTTTTATTTTCAGCGACAGCCAAGCGACCATCAAATCCCTTGGCTCTTACTCGTTCAACTCTGAACTTACGCTCAGCTGTCGTCGATTTCTACAAGAGATTGCCCAACAGAACCGCGTGAACCTCACATGGGTCCCGGGGCATAGGGACATTGAGGGAAATTGTAGGGCAACGAACTTGCGAGTCAGGGCCAAGCAGGTTCTTCGGGATAAAGAGCGCTTAAGCCAACGAAAGATGGCTGCAATCTCTAGGATGCCGGATATCCAAAGAAACCTGGCCGAAATGGGATCATAAAAGATCAAGACAAATTTATGCCCTAAGGAGAAGAGAAATCTCCATACTAATAGGCGAATTAACTGAGCACTGCCTCAATGGTAGGCACGCAGAAAGACTAGGTGTGCCCTACCGACGATGCTGTAGGAGTTGTAAGGATGATGAGGAGGAGGAAACGGTGGAGCACCTCATCTGCAACTGCCCGGCTTTAAGTGGCGCGAGAATGCGCTTTTTAGTTAGCCTACGCCAGGTCACGCAGCTGGACATAAAGGGCCTGATGGCCTAAATGGTTCCGAGGCCTGTCTGTTAGATCTCATTGGAATTTTGTTTTATGTGGTGGGTCCCAAACCCTACGCAAAACCCGTGTCTCTGGAAGTTGGATTTAAGTTACACATTTATATAGCGAGCCGCTTGATCCAAGACAGACGCCCGCTTGCAGCCGCACCTCACGATGACAGACGCTGCTGTTCCCTGGCAAGCCCTTAAACCAATTATGTCGGAGTGGTCTTGTCAGGTTGTCGCCTTCTCACATCCGTTCACTACCGAACGGATGTTCAGTGGCTATCCAGAGGATAGAAGAATCGCTCTAGCCATTCCCAGTTGAATGGCGGTCAGAAACTTTCCTTATTTGCGTGGACTTCTACACACGATCCCATCCTCCAATTGTGCGCGACAGTGTTGCCATTTTAGCTATTTTTTGTAGCTAGATTTGGCTATTTATTTCGAAGTTTAGCTACAGAAATTTGGGTTAGCTATGAGCTATTTTTTTACCTTTTTTTAAATCGAGTTAGCTATTTTAACTACAACATTTTTGTAATTTTCCATATTACACTAACTAAAAACCAGTACTGGTAGGTCTCTGTCTAATATTTCAGTGTTACGTGGATGGCGCTTCATAATTGGTTGTTCTACAATAAAGTCTAAAACCATTTCTATGTAACGGTGGTCGGAGAATGAATGTTCTTCAAGAACCCGCCATTTTCTGACCCTCTCATAAGCGCCTTCACTACAGATAGTGAAGTCTATGGCCTCCCTGCGGGTCTTAGTGATAAAAGTAGGCTCATTACCCACATTGCAAATTGCCAGGTTGGTTGTTAATACGTAATCCAACAGAGATTCGCCCCTGGCATTGATACCGGAGCTCCCCCATTGAACATGGTGAGCATAGCGTCCGCTCCAATAATAAGATTACCCGTGCAGAAATTTGACACCAGGTCTTTCACCTCCGTTTGTGGTGGAGGTTCTTCGGCGTCGTAGGGCATATAGACCGATGCCACCGTCAGGCGGGTGCTGCCGACCGTAAGACTGATAGCGGTAATATCACCATTGGTGGAGTTAGGTAGGAGAAAGGAGTTCAACTCAGACTTGACCAAAATACACGTTCTGACTTTGCTCTTCTCGCTGGCTCGAATGAGCCTGAAGCCTTTAGTCCCCAATCCGCAGATTCTCGAGCTATTGACCCAGCGTTCTTGGATGAGGACCACATCCACGTGGCCTTTAGAAAGACGACTACTTAAAACAGACGAGGCCACTTTAGATTTGTGCAGATTAATCTGAAGCACCACCAACATGAGAGCGCACAGACTTCCCTGCCGTCCCCATATGTATTAAAGTTCCTTAAATTAAGTTAAAACTTGCCTTGATATCACTGGAAAAAATGTCTTCAGCATAAGGAAATATTTACTTATTTTGAACTTAAACTTGCAAATTGCTTGAAACTAGTAAAATTGTCTTTAATACTGAAATGAGTACATTGATTTACTTATCGCAAGTAGAAATGTTATTTTAAACTAAGTAGATTTGTCCTTAAAAACAGCGTTTTTTCCTTAAAAATAGGAAAAATACTTTTTCTTTGTGAAACGTAAAGCACGAGGCGCGCATCTGTCAAAGTTTCTCAAAGTTTAATGTAATTGGGGCTTTAACGATTTTCATTAACTTTGAAGCTGTCACTTTCATACAAAGTTTGTGGAACTTGAAGCGAAGCAAAATGTTAAGCTATTTTTAACATATGGAGCGCGTATCTGTCAAAGTTGTTGCAAAGTTCTATGTATCCCAGCCTTAAGCTATGTACATATTATAGATATATGCCGCCAAATAGTCACTCTTCGCGCACCGCGCCGAATAGCTTAATTGAAGGCGCGGCGGCGCGGGTTTCTTTTTTTTCTTTTGTCTAGACGGTGTGGCCTATTTATAGGCCGCATAGAAACTTGATCCGAAATGGGATGTGGAAATGGCATAGTGTGAATTCAGATTTGAATTTTTTTTTTTTAATTTTTTCCGACCTTCGACCCCAAATTTTTACAGTTTCCTTTGTGAGGGTAGACCCTTCAAAAATTTGGCTCTTTCGGAACTTTTGTTATTTCAAATTGCTAATTTGACCGGTATAACATAGCTACTTTGAAAATAAAAATATTTAAGTTCATATAGGGGTTTTGTTGTTGTTTTTGCATTGAGAGAGACACCCCAAGAGATTTTGGTAAGTGGCGTCGATAGTGACAGTCATTTGTCGGTTATGAACTCGGTACGATCCGGTACTAGCGCCTTGCAGTACTTGCCCGACTGTTGCGGGAGCGGTTTGGTATGACCAGTGGACCCTACTAGGTCATCTTATCCCCTTTTCCTGTAAGGAAGAAGAATTTTAGTAATGAGAAGGTCAACTATTAAGTTAATTTTTTCTGTAACGCTCAAGATTTATATTAAGGGACGTTCTTTCATCTAAAAAAAACCTATGGCTGCGATATATGTACATACATACCAACAGATTATCATTTAAACCTATAAAGAGATTTTGGTTCCGAGCTTCTCTTCCAATTTGTGGTGTGCTGCTTTAAATTGTTTCCCACAAATTGGCGGGACCTACAGTTTTTTGCTACTCCGAACGGCACCTGCAAATAATGAATTTTTGATGAGAAGCTTTTCATGGCAGAAATACTATAGCCAGGCTTGCCAGCAGTAATTTTTTCAAGCTTTGGCGACTTTTTGCAATCTTCGGCGACCAAATTATGAACTAAACAGGGTTACATGTTTACATGAAACTCTTACTTATTCAGACTAAATAACACCATTTCAAACACATGCCCTGCATGTGGTATGTCCCCCGTTGACACTTTACATCTCTTTAACTGTTCAATAAAACCTACTCTTCTAACCCACCTATCTCTCTGGTCCAATGCTTTTGAAACTGAACGTTTCCTTGGACTCCCGTTAGAAGAGCTTGATGAAGATCTTCGGAATGATCATACCCTCTAGGCAGGGCGAAGCATTGTTAACAACAACAACAAACAAATTATGAAAATTGGCGATGGCGATTTTTTTAGTGACAATCAAAATATTATGAAACTTGAATAAATTTGAAGGTAATTGTATACTTTAGGTAAAAACACCTCGGTTGGGAAAGGTACCAAAAGACGCCTCTCGAAATACTACTATCTTCGGTGGTTTGCGAGATATTTGCAATCAAAGTTGCAAATTTCATATGATTGTTGTAATCACATTAGGCCGTCCCTGAAAAAGTGCAAAATATTGTTCTGCTAAGGGTTATTTTTTATAATCGCGGCCGAAGGTAGCCAACTCGGAAAGGTGTTCTGCGCATAAATGTCATGGATCCAGCCCCTCAATTGGGATCGGACCGGTCTTTTGACCATAACTTTTCACAAAAACAAAAAAAAAAATATTTTCTCTTTCGTGTTCACATTCCTGGCACCGAGACGCGTCTTTTGGTAGCTTTCCCAGGGTTTCCAACGTTTTTGTTCGAGTTGGCACCAAAAGTATAAAATTACCAATTTTAACTATGTTTTTATTCTTTATTTACACCTTACCTTAGATGTAGGTACTATCTTACGAGATGTAGTAGGCAGATGAAAGTTTGGAGTAGATCAATACGTCTGATCATTACTCGTATCATATGTTAAGAAAAGAAAAACATTTAAATGATGCACGGGGGAAATTTAGTTGGCGACTTATTTGGCGGCATGCTAGTAAAATTTGGCGATTTTGGCTATTTTTAACGAAGAATCTGGTGACGAATTAAAAAAAATACTTGCAACCCTGACAATAGCAGTATGCCAAGCCACTGCCGAGGAGCGACGCCGTTTAGGAAAACTTTTTTCTAAATAATTTTTGATTTTGATTTTACCGGGTTGCGATAAACGAATATTTGGAGTAGTAGGCCGAGGACACTAAAGCTACACCACGGCGGCCGCCTTTAATTTTATAGTTCACTAGGTATAAATTTATTTGACTCTTAATTCTCCCTGTAAAATAAATGGCAAATAAAGTTGCCGTTAAATTTATAGTGAAAACTTGTACTCGGGTTTTTTGTAACGGAAGTTTATTCTTTGGATAAGTCCTCTTCATTTTATCAGCTTTTTGGCGTTAAAATCGCTTATTTGTGCAAAATCAAACAACGTGCGATATGTACAATAGCCTGGGCCTTAAAAAGAAAAATTTCTTCTGCTTCTATTTTCCAGAATATTAATAAATATTTAATGTAAAAGTTACAGATCTTAATTTTTATTTCTAGAGGTCTATTCTTATAGTGTAGTTTAGTAGAATTTGTCTAATTTTTAGTATATATAAAACTTGCAAACTGGGGTGGAAAAGCTATATTTTAAGCAATACATGTAATAATAAGATAATGATGAAAAAAAAAATAATTACATTGAGTAAAAAAAGTTTGGTCAAAAACAACAAAAAAATACAGAGAATGAATATTTTTAGTATCAATACTAAATAATTTTTGAAAACTTAATTAATATAAAAAACGTTTCAGCACCTTTTTTATCTCATTAAATTTTATTTAGGGACTTGGGTTTGTCTTTTTCCCAAAGGGTCATTCTAGTTTTTGACAAATTTTTAAAAACAAAAACGAGAATTACAACAACCATATCTATGCTTAGGGAGAGATTACTCGAAAACGGCTAACTAACTAATGGTGGCGATATACCAACAGGTTATCATAACCTCTAACGAGATTTTAAGCCGAGCTTCTCTTTCCGACTTGTGGTGTGTTGCTTTTTTAGTTTTTCCTACAAGTTGGCGGGACCTACAGTTTTTTGCCGACTCCGAACGGCACTTGCAATGCAAATGAATTTTTTGCTGAGAAGCTTCTCATGGCAGAAATACACCCGGAGAGTTTGCCAAACTACTGCCGAGGGGCGACCCCGTTTAGAAAAATTCTTTTTATAAATAATTTTTGATGTTACTTTTGCCGGGCATCGAACCGCCACGACTTGGTGCAGAAGGCCGAACACTTAACCGCTACACCACGGCGGCCGCTCGAAAACGGCTGGTCTGAGTAAATTTCAGTCTAGGTCGATTTTGCAGGTAAGTGGTATTTTTTGTAGTTCTCTAAACATAATAATTTCGGTTAGTTCAAATAAATCTCAACAATTGAATATTGTAGCCGCCGCCGCTGAGAAATTTGACGGCGTATATCTCTAGTACATATGTATGGACATGTATATTACCTGTATACATGTGAATAGTCCTGACACGCACTTTTGTTTCCTCTGAATTGAACACTCACATTTTTTGTTGCAATTTCAAAAATATTTACTTTGTTTTCTTCCTTGAAGCTTGAAATTTGTTCTTTTAAAGACACCCGCAAATCATGTATGCGACCAGAAAAGCCTTGGTATTCATGTAATTTCTCCATGCCAATTATTCGCTTTTTAATATATAGATTTGCAGATAGCACAACCAATCGAAAATCTAAGCTTTATACATTATTATTATTATTATTATAAGGCCTTATTACACCGCGACCATTAGTACGATCTATTGTGTGACCTATCAGCTCATTGCTGTATGCGGAGGCTCTTTATAAATTTGAGCACCTCCTCAGGTTTTTTATTCCATATCACGAACGGATTGAGAGTGACACCATCTAGGTAGCAAACTTTCTTTCTTGCTAACGCAATGCATTCGCAGAGTATGTGAACCGGCGTTTCATCGTCCAGTTCGCAAAACCGACAAATTGTTGTATCTGACAAATTCAATTAACTCAGGTGATAACGTAGACTACAATGTCCCGTATAATACCCAGTGAGGGTTCTTAGATCCACCCTTCTTAGATTTATGAGCCTGGCCGATGATCTTTGCGATGCTTCTATAAAGAGTTTGGCCTGCCTCTGTCCTAAGCTGCTAAGCAAATGCTGCCTAAACTGTTTGTCTTCCCAGTTGCTTATGGTCTCCTTTACGTGGGACTTGGTGAGCCCACAGAAGGGTTCCGGACCATAAAATGCTGTTAGAGCACCTTGTTTTGCAAGGTGGTCCGCTTTTTCGTTGCCGTCATGACCTTCATGCCCTGGGACCCAGCCTAAAAATACTTTGTTTTTGACCCCCAGATCATTAAGGACTGTGACGCACTCATAAACAAGCTTCGAAGTTATTGTGTACGACTGCAAGGCACGTAGGGCTGCCTGACTGTCCGACATAATGTAAATTCGCTTAGAGGATAGTCCTATTCGGAGGCATTCTCTGCCACAGAATTCTATTGCATGGATTTCCGCTTGGAAAATAGTGGGGTAACTACCCATTGGTATCGATTTTTTTGTAGTTTGGTCCATAGATACCAGCTCCCGTATTACCATCTTCCAGCTTCGATCCATCCGTATACCAAGTCTACGAATCAGATTCAGCATATGGGTTCCCTGTTTCCCAGAGCACCCGATCAACGATTGAAACCTCAAATTTTCGCGTGATCCTGAGCGTAGGAGTTGTTGCATCATTTAAATGCAATGAAGTTCTTGACTATAATCATATGTCCTGCCATATTTCCGATTTTTAGATCAGAAACATTTTGAAGTCTCAATGCAGCAAGTGTGGCTTCCTTCTATATCAGAATAGGGAAGGAAGGTATTCCTACAAGGGCACTTAGAGCATCAGCAGGGCACGTTCTCATTGCCGCTGTTATACCGACACAGACCAGCCGATGCAGCTTACTTAATTTAGTTGCTGCTGTTCTCTGAGCAGTCTTAGGCCACCAGACCAGGGAAGCGTAGGTGACTATTGGCTTCACAACTGTTCTTAATGACAAATACATAATTTTGGGAGACAGCCCCCATGTTTTGCCATAAAGTCTAGTGCAGGCGAAAAAGGCCCTCGTTGCTTTATTTATCGTAGCTTCCAGATGAGCATTCCATGTAAGGGTCTTGTCCAATGTTACTCCTAGGTATTTTGCCTCCGTTGAAAAACTGATGCGGCTGCCTCATAGGGACGGCTCTAACAAGGACAGCTTTCTTCGCCGCGTGAAAGGCACCAAGATTATTTTGTTTGGGTTAATAGATAGTCCTTTGCTAGCACACCATCTTGCAATGATGCAAAGGGCTTGTTGCATGCGATCGGATATTGTTTCGACATGCATTCCTTGCCTTGTGGCCACGATTGAGCGAGCACTCCCTCCTATCTCAAAGCTGATTTTTCTTTGCATTAGCATGGCCAGCACCCAGCGAGTAATCATTGGGCTTACGTCCTTGCTAATCATGGCTTCCTCAATGGCCTGATACGTCGTATTATCGAAAGCGCCTGATATATCGATAAATGCACACAGGGAATCTTTATACATACTTATGTTTAATTGTAATGCTCTTATAGGCTAAACAGAAACAGTACTTCGTACGTCAGGTACTTCAGATACGTCGAAATTTAGAGCAAATTCTATTTTGCCGATTCCGTCGTATCTGTTGTTACGCATACAAACGCCCGCAGTCTACTTTGCTGTCAGTTGGTTCAACGTATTGACGGACTGAAGCGTTCAGCAGGGTCAATCCGTCAGTACGTTGAAATAACTGACAGCAAAGTAGACTGCGGAAGTTTTTTATGCGTAACGCCAGATACGACGGATACGTCAAAATAGAATTTGCTCTAAAATTGACGCACATTACGTACATGACGTATTGACGGACTGATTCTGTTGAATGCTTCATTCTGTTTCCCGCTTTATGCACTGATCGAACTCTGTTATATATTTATATCAGTTCACTTCTTTTACTACCTCGTTTGTACATTTAAATTAGAATATTCATATCGCACACTCAATCAAAAACTCAAAATCAGAGTAACTTTCAGCATACTAAATCAAAATCTCAAAATCATAGTAACTTTCAGTTAATTGCTTCTGGATCGCATAAAAGTCATTTGATTTTAAAAAACTTGGTGTGCTCTTTAAAGAGTAACGATAATGGTAAAAAAAAATAGTATGTACTAGCTGTACTACTTTTTATTAGGCAATCTATGCCAAGAAAGCGACAAAAAAATTTTGAGTTGTGACGGTTTTTGATTTAGGGTGCGATATGTATGTATATTAGGGTGATTCAATTAAAAAAAATTTGGTTATTTTTTCGGTCTTACCCCCTGAAACTTTAGATATTGACGAGAAAGTAAGCCTTGCAAAAAATTAGCGCTCTAACTTAACCCTTAGGGGTGGCTATTTTTTCCCCCTTTCCCATACATTTTGTATGGGGAAAAATGGTATTTTTTTCAAAGTGAATTTTCTTTAAATTTTTGAAACTTTTTCGAAAATATTTCCACATACTCTTAAATTTGAAGCTTTGAAGCTTCCAAAATGGTAAGCCATGTGCGAATATCTTAACTATTAAAATAATTACAGCCTCTTAATGTTTACTAAATTTTATACGTGTTACTGTGTATGTGTGTGCTATAGTACAAAACTCAGCCATTTTCAAATGGCTGTAATTATCTTAGTAGTTAAGATAATTGCACATGGCTTACCATTTTGGAAGCTTCAAAGCTTCAACTTTAAGAGTATGTAAAAATATTTTCAAAGAAGTTTCAAAAATTGAAAGAAAATTCACTTTGAAAAAAATACCATTTTCCCCCATACAAAATGTATGGGAAAGGGCGAAAAAAATAGGCACCCCTAAGGGTTAAGTTAGAGCGCTAATTTTTTGCAAGGCTTATTTTCTCATCAATACCTAACTTTTTAGGGGGTAAGACCTAGTGGAAATTTTTTTTGAATCACCCTAATGTATATGCAAGACATTTTGCAAATCATAGAAGATTCTCTTTGGTATTGAATTTTTAATAAACGAACCAGACTTTGCCGATTACTGTCTTGTGCGTTCCAGCACAATATGAATATGAACATATTTGTGTATGCATGCAATTGTGTGTACTCATCAGTGTTTCCAGAACAAAAATTTTTTTGGGGCTAGATTTAAGAAAAAAAGGGCTAGAAAGGGCTAAATTTTTCTAAGAAAACCTAAAACCATTCCCAAAAGAGCTAAAAGTATATATACATTAGACTGGGCCAAAAAAAATCGTTTTTTTTTAGAAAATTACATTGATTTTCTTTTTAAAAAAATTACTGTAAATTTTTAATGAAAATTAATGTATTGAGTTAACAGTACCATCACCTTTTTTTTGTGGATGCGCCATTGGAAGACAAAAAAAGACGGAAATATGATTTTTTTAAATTTAATACTTATTAAGTTTTGAAAGAGTAACCTGACAAAAAAAAAAACAACGCGTGTAGCCAGTACACGTGAAAGAAGTTAACTTCTTAAGTTCAGAAATAACGAAATATGAATAAGATGTATTCGAGAATGGTTTAGATTCACAATATCTTACTTCCGGGAAGTGGACCAGGGAAACGAGCCATTCGAAAATATCTTATATATGGTGCGTTTTCCTTAAAATTTGGTACATGGGAAGAATTAGGCCTAAATTAACAGGGGCCAATACGAATGGGATATAGAGGAAGGGGGGCAAAAGGGAGGGAGATAGGAAAGAGAGTTGTACGAAGAAAGATAGTAAGACTAGGTGGCAAGCCTGCTTGAAATTTAAATATTTGGAACACGGTCGCAAATACCTTTCACTTGATACCCATATAGGCATATCTTGCTCAATATTAAAAAAAAATTGATAGGTGGCAACCCTTTGAACCGCCCCAAGTGGCAACCGCCATGTATATAGTCTTAGATTGAATCATACTACTAATAGTGCCAAATTTAATACAAAACCGCAAAGCGGTTCCCGAGGTAAAAGGAAAAATAAATAAAATACGGTTTGGGGGCAACCCTAGCTGGCAACCCTCCTATAAATTGTCATATTTGAAATGCGACTGAAAATACCTTTCATTTGATACCCATATTGGCATATATTGCACAATATTTAAATTGAGATAGGTGGCAACCCTGTGAACAGCCTCAAATGGAAACATCCACGCATATAATCTTAGAATAAATCATACTATCTATAATGCCAAATTTTATCCACGTCGGTCAAGCGGTTCCCGAGATATTAATAAAAATAAATAAAATGCGGTTAGGTTAAAAAAAATTGAGATAGGTGGCAACCCTGTGAACCGCCCCAATTGGCACCACCCACGCATATAATCTTAGAATGAATCATACTATATATAATGCCAAACGTTATCCACATCGGTCAAGCGGTTACCGAGATATCAATAAAAATAAATAAAATGCGGTTAGGTGGCAACTTTAGGTGCCAACCCTGCTTGAGATTTACATATTTGGAATACGGTCGATAATACCTTTCATTTGATACCCATATTGGCATATCGTGCTAGATATTTAAAAAAAAAATTGAGATAGGTGGCAATCCTGTGAACCGCCCCAAGTGGTAACACCCACGCACATAATCTTAGAATGAATCATACTATCTATAATGCCAAACTTTATCCAAATCGGTCGAGCGGTTCCCAAGATATAGAGAAAAATATATAAAATGCGGTTAGGTGGCAACCCTGCTTGAGATTTAAGAAAAAAGCCTGAAAGTCTGCAACATATGCCTGAAAGTCGGCTACAATTTCTATTTCCGTGCCATAACTTCCGTAGCATCGTCATCCATTTTCTCAAATTTTACTCTCAATCAAAACTTCATATCGCCGCCTAAGAATTTAACTTCAAAAAGTTGTTTAACCTTTTTTGTTGCCCTTTCAATTACCTTTAAGAATCTGTATCTATTTTTTTTTACACGGATATTTGTATTTTTGACAATGGGAAATCACAAAAACATGCTAATTTTTGAGGCTAGAATACTAGAAAACGGCTAGTCTGAGAAAATTTTGGTCAATGCAAATTTTGTAGGGAATTCGATTTCATTCAGTTCAGGTAAATGGTGTTTTACAGCAAAGGTTTGTCGTTTTTATAACAAATATGACGTAAAGTCTGTAAAATCTAAACTAGCGATGATAGACCTCTAAACTTTAATTTAAAAATCTGAAAAAATTAGTCATTTTTTTGCACCTTTCTTAAAAACAAAATCAATATAATTTTTAAAAAAACGAAATTTTTTTTGGCCCAGTCTAATCTAAGTACATATTTTATTTAAAGTAAGTTTTAACATTTACTTCAAATCAATCTTTAACGACGACGATTTTTGCTGTTTGTGGAACTTGCCTTTTCATCCTCAAATGCCTATCTGCAAAATACATTTTTTAGTAGCAAACTAAAGGGTTGGTATGGAAAAAATTTTCCATTTTCGATAATAACAAGTGTGATATCTTAAGCATAGACGTCGAAATTTCTAAATGAGTTAGTCACCTGTTTTTAATTTCCTTTTTTTGTCTCTCCACTAGAGACAGTATTAGCATTACCTTCAGTTGCTCAAATTGATTTGGGACTAAACAAGAAAGGAAAGCTGTCTTCGGCTGTGCCGAAGGCTATATACCTTTCATGAATAAGCGTCACGATTTTCACTGTTCGATCCCCAGTACAGCCTGTGTGAATTTAACTTTAGCTCATACCGAAATTATCCGAACTATCGATTATATGGGGGCGATGTGTTTTATTGGTTCAATCTTATTGATTATTATCATCGACATTCCACATTCTAACAGAGCAATAGTTACGAAATTTCACGATCTTACCTATATATGTAATTACAAGAGTTAAAGCCCAAAATCCGTTTATCGGAACAATCAATTGTATGGGAGCTATATGAAATATTAATCCCATCTCAATGATTTTTAACAAAGTTTCACGTTACTAGCTCTTTAATTACAGAAGTTATAGCCCGAAATCCGTTTATCGGAACAAGCGGTTGTATGGGAGCTATGAGTAGTTTTGGTTCCGACAAATGATTATTCCTATATAAAATAACGCCTCCATACCAAATTTCATCGAGATATCTCTTAAATTGAGGACTAGTTTTGTACAAACAGACGGACGGATGGACAGACGGACATGGCTAAATGGAATCAGCTCATCGTCCTGATCATAACGGTATACTTATTAGTGGATCTATCTCTTCTTCTTCTCATACTTGCAAAAATTGGACCAAAGTTATAATACCATTTCATGTTCATGAAAGGTATAAAAAGGCAAACAATAAAAAGAGGGCCAAAAAAGCGCGATGGGCTGAACACGAAATTTTGCTAAAATTGCTAAACGCAAAAAAATGGGCTAGATCTGGCCCCAAAAGCTCCAACATGGCAACACTGGTACTCATACATATTACAGAGTTGTAGCAAAAAGGTTATGTGATGCACTTTTTGGATTCTAAGAAGCCGTACATATTTCATTAATTGGGTAAAAGGTAGAGGTGGTCGCGTGCATTATTTTTGCAACACGACACGATACGTTCACGAAACCGATTTTCGAAAAAACGCACTAACACGCACTGGGGAAAATTACTAAAACACGACACGCACGAAAAAAATAAAATGGTATTTTTTGTTTGTTGGGTTGGAGCTGCTTCGGCCGATAAATTAAAGAAAACCAAAAAGTTTTTCTTCTGTTCTACGCCTTTCAACGCTTTCGCGTCTTCATCAGGAAATCTGTATATATTATTTGGCTTTTTTTATTTTTGTATATATTTGTAAATGTACTTTGTGCATGGTATTAATGTACTTATACATCTAAAGCTTATAAGATATGTATCGACGACTGGATCTTTAATATTTTTTTTCAGCAACGTTCTATCCATGATATAAATACTACAGGTAAAACCGTTAATGACACTAATGACATTTTTAAGCAATTCTCATACTCATTTATTTTTTGCCACGACTTTTCTGTTTGGTTTTTTTTCAATCAAATAAATTACAAATCAAAATAATTTATTTTCATTTTTCTTCAATTTGCGATTAGAACTATTGCTAGAATTGTTAAAAATAAGGACTGTAAAAGCGATTCACATGTGTCCCTCTAGCAGGCTAATCTACCATCTCATTTCCTGCCATTTTATAGTGTCCAAGCGTCCACCTAAACGTGCAGTGTAAATTGGAAAATATTTTTTGATTTTTTTCAAATTTTTCTTATTTTAAATTTTTGGAATATTTTTAAAAACAAAAACGAGAGTTACAACAACCATACACTCAGAGAAAAAAACAAGTTTTTCGTGCTTTAAAAAATACGAAAATCAAGTATGCTTAATCCTGTTTATAGATCACCTAAAACTCAGATTAAGTTCATTGATGTCTTAAATTAAAATTCAATTTGATTTAAAATGAGTTTTTATTTTCTTACATCGAGTAGTTTCTCAACTTTGTTCAAGACCTAAAAAATTCAAATTAAGTAAACAATGCAGTTCAATTAAGATTCTGTTATCTTAATTTCAATTTAGTTTAAACTCAATCCAAGTTGATTTTTGTTTCGAATATGAGTTCAAAAAAATCTTCTGTCTCGTGGACTGTATTTGGTTCTTTTTAATTATTCGTATTTATCACCAAGTCTAGTGGACTGTGTTTTGGTAGTGACACTCTGTATGTATTAATTGGGGCGAGCCTTTGGCTCTGAGAATGCATCTTCGGCTATCCTCATTTCCGTAGAAAACCACTCAAAGTATCAGTCCATAGAACACGAATTCGCTCCCTGGTTTCAACTTGCGAAACTAAAATTAAGAGGTTTTGTGCTCATAATAGAGAAGTGTCATACTTGTTTTGAGTACGGAATACCTTAATTTACACAAATCTCAAATGCCCAATACTTGAATCGAATTCGTTTATTCTTGTTTTGAGTCCGACGTTTTTCCCTCAGTGTATCTATGCTTAGGGCGAGATTACTCGAAAACGGCTGGTCTGAGTAAATTTCAGTCTAGGTCGATTTTGCAGGTAAGTGGTTTTTTACTACAATGGTAAGTCAGTTTTACAGTATTTTTTGTAGTTCTCGAAACCTAATAATTTCGGTTAGTTCAATAAAAATCTCAACAATTGAATATTGTAGCCGCCGCCGCTGATAAATTTGACGGCGTATATCTCTAGTACATATCGCTCATTTGCTGCAACGTCGTCATAACTCAAAAAACCCAAATTTTGAGTTAACATCACTAATATATCGGAAATAATATGTTTGATTAACTGGCAAAGTGTTATATCCGAGGTTTTAACATTTCACGCAGCATCGCGGTAGAATTAATTACTTATCCCATATAAATATACAGCAATTCAAAAACTAAAAATGCGTTTTCTGTAATATCACATTTTTTGAGTTATGACGATGTTGCAGCAAATGAGCGATATGTGTGGACATATATCTTACCTGTATACATGTGAATAGTCCTGACACGCACTTCTGTTTCCTTTTAATTGATCACTCACATTTTTTGTTGCAATTTCAAAAATATTTACTTTGTTTTCTTCCTTGAAGCTTGAAATTTGTTCTTTTAAAGACTCCCGCAAATTATGTATGCGACCAGAAAAGCCTTGGTATTCATGCAATTTCTCCATGCCAATTATTCGCTTTTTAATAGATAGATTTGCAGATAGCACAACCAAACGAAAATCTGAGCTTTATACATACATATGTTTAATTGTAATGCTCTTATAGGCTAAACAGAAACAGTACTTCGTACGTCAGATACTTCAGATACGTCGAAATTTAGAGCAAATTCTATTTTGCCGATTCCGTCGTATCTGTTGTTACGCATACAAACACCCGCAGTCTACTTTGCTGTCAGTTGTTTCAACGTATTGACGGACTGAAGCGTTCAGCAGGGTCAATCCGTCAGTACGTTGAAATAACTGGCAGCAAAGTAGACTGCGGAAGTTTTTTATGCGTAACGCCAGATACGACGGATACGACAAAATTGAATTTGCTCTAAAATTGACGCACATTACGTACATGACGTGTTAACGGACTGATTCTGCTGAACTATATATTTATATCAGTTCACTTCTTTTACTATCTCGTGTGTACATTTAAATTAGAAAATTCATATGGCACACTAAATCAAAAACTCAAAATCAGAGGAACTTTCAGTTAATTGCTTCTGGATCACATAAAAGTCATTTGATTTTAAAAAACTTGGCATCAGTGTGCTCTTTAAAGAGTAACGATAGTAGTAAAAAAAATAGTATGTACTGGCTGTACTACTTTTTATTAGGCAATCTATGCCAAGAAAGCGACAAAAAAATTTTGAGTTGTGGCGGTTTTTGATTTAGGGTGCGATATGTATGTATATGCTAGACATTTTGCAAATCATAGAAGATTCTCTTGGGTATTGAATTTTTAATAAGCGAAACAGCCTTTGCCGATTACTGTATTGTGCGTTCCAGCAAATGTTTAAAGGAATATGAATATACTTGTGTATGCATGCAATTGTGTGTACTCATCAGTGTTTCCAGAACAAAAATTTTTTTAGGGCTAGATTTAAGAAAAAAAGGGCTAGAAAGGGCTAAATTTTTCTAAGAAACCCTAAAACCATTCCCAATAGAGCTTAAAGTATACATATATAGATTAGACTGGGCCAAAAAAAATGTTTTTTTTTTTCGAAAATTACATTGATTTTCTTTTTAAGAAGGGTAAAAAATTTACTGTACATTTTTAATGAAAATTAATGTATTGAGTTCACAGTACCATCACCTTTTTTTATGTGGCTGCGCCATTTGAAGACTGTAAAATATGTTTGAACGTTTATGAGAAATGTATATTTTTTGTTATAATATTGATCAACAAACACAATTTAATAAAAAATTTGGATCAAAAACACCAAAAAAAGACTGAAATATGATTTTTTTAAATTTAATACTAAATAAGTTTTGAAAGAGTAACCTGACAAAAAAAAAGTTGTTTAACCTCTTTTGTAGCCCTTTCAATTACCTTTAAGAATCTGTATCTATCTTTTTTTAAATGGATATTTGCATTTTTGACAATGGGAAATCACAAAAACATGCTAATTTTTGAGGCTAGAATACTAGAAAACGGCTAGTCTGAGAAAATTTTGGTCAATGCAAATTTTGTAGGGAATTCGATTTCATTCAGTTCAGGTAAATGGTGTTTTACAGCAAAGGTTTGTCGTTTTTATAACAAATATGACGTAAAGTCTGTAAAATCTAAACTAGCGATGATAGACCTCTAAACTTTAATTTAAAAATCTGAAAAAATTAGTCATTTTTTTGCACCTTTCTTAAAAACAAAATCAATATAATTTTTAAAAAAACGAAATTTTTTTGGCCCAGTCTAATCTAAGTACATATTTTATTTAAAGTAAGTTTTAACAAATCAATCTTTAACGACGACGATTTTTGCTGTTTGTGGAACTTGCCTTTTCATCCTCAAATGCCTATCTGCAAAATACATTTTTTAGTAGCAAACTAAAGGGTTGGTATGGAAAAAATTTTCCATTTTCGATAATAACAAGTGTGATATCTTAAACATAGACGTCGAAATTTCTAAATGAGTTAGTCACCTGTTTTTAATTTCCTTTTTTTGTCTCTCCACTAGAGACAGTATTAGCATTACCTTTAGTTGCTCAAATTGATTTGGGACTAAACAAGAAAGGAAAGCTGTCTTCGGCTGTGCCGAAGGCTATATACCTTTCATGAATAAGCGTCACGATTTTCACTGTTCGATCCCCAGTACAGCCTGTGTGAATTTAACTTTAGCTCATACCGAAATTATCCGAACTATCGATTATATGGGGGCGATGTGTTTTATTGGTTCAATCTTATTGATTATTATCATCGACATTCCACATTCTAACAGAGCAATAGTTACGAAATTTCACGATCTTACCTATATATGTAATTACAAGAGTTAAAGCCCAAAATCCGTTTATCGAACAATCAATTGTATGGGAGCTATATGAAATATTAATCCCATCTCAATGATTTTTAACAAAGTTTCACGTTACTAGCTCTTTAATTACAGAAGTTATAGCCCGAAATCCGTTTATCGGAACAAGCGGTTGTATGGGAGCTATGAGTAGTTTTGGTTCCGACAAATGATTATTCCTATATAAAATAACGCCTCCATACCAAATTTCATCGAGATATCTCTTAAATTGAGGACTAGTTTTGTACAAACAGACGGACGGATGGACAGACGGACATGGCTAAATGGAATCAGTTCATCGTCCTGATCATAACGGTATACTTATTAGTGGATCTATCTCTTCTTCTTCTCATACTTGCAAAAATTGGACCAAAGTTATAATACCATTTCATGTTCATGAAAGGTATAAAAAGGCAAACAATAAAAAGAGGGCCAAAAAAGCGCGATGGGCTAAACACGAAATTTTGCTAAAATTGCTAAACGCAAAAAAATGGGCTAGATCTGGCCCCAAAAGCTCCAACATGGCAACACTGGTACTCATACATATTACAGAGTTGTAGCAAAAAGGTTATGTGATGCACTTTTTGGATTCTAAGAAGCCGTACATATTTCATTAATTGGGTAAAAGGTAGAGGTGGTCGCGTGCATGATTTTTGCAACACGACACGATACGTTTACGAAACCGATTTTCGAAAAAACGCACTAACACGCACTGGGGAAAATTACTAAAACACGACACGCACGAAAAAAATAAAATGGTATTTTTTGTTTGTTGGGTTGGAGCTGCTTCGGCCGATAAATTAAAGAAAACCAAAAAGTTTTTCTTCTGTTCTACGCCTTTCAACGCTTTCGCGTCTTCATCAGGAAATCTGTATATATTATTTGGCTTTTTTTATTTTTGTATATATTTGTAAATGTACTTTGTGCATGGTATTAATGTACTTATACATCTAAAGCTTATAAGATATGTATCGACGACTGGATCTTTAATATTTTTTTTCAGCAACGTTCTATCCATGATATAAATACTACAGGTAAAACCGTTAATGACACTAATGACATTTTTAAGCAATTCTCATACTCATTTATTTTTTGCCACGACTTTTCTGTTTGGTTTTTTCAATCAAATAAATTACAAATCAAAATAATTTATTTTCGAAACTTTGGTGGACTTTTGACCGTTTGTGAATAATTTTTTCTTAAATTATTCTATGTTTTTATTATTAGTGAACAAGATGGAAAAGTAACAACAATTACAAGCTACCATGATTACGTAATTTCGGCCTTGCTCAAGGGCACTTATCAAATGGCTTTTATGTTTAGAAATTTTTCATCACCTTTTGTTGGTCATCGAACCAAGAACCAAGGGGATTAGGAATTTCTAAGCCCGCAGTGTGTACCTCTTACACCAAGCTGCGTTGAGATTATTGCTAGCTTATATCCATCATGTTCACTTAGTATGTATTCATTTTATTTTGTTTGTTTTGTTTTTATACTACCTTATCGACAACTAGAGCGACATCAATCGATCGCCATTTATACTAGCAGTGTCAAGGATTTTAGTGCACCCCGTGATCATTTTACTGACAGCTGCAGCTTATTTTCACAGGGTGGCTTTTTTTCGCTGTGTCCTGCGATTAATATGTATGTATGTTATGAGTTTGTGGTCATTAATTTGAGAATCTTTGAAACTTTGGTGGACTTTTGACCGTTTGTGAATAATTTTTTCTTAATTATTCTATGTTTTTATTATTAGTGAACAAGATGGAAAAGTAACAACAATTACAAGCTACCATGATTAAGTAATTTCGGCCTTGCTCAAGGGCACTTATCAAATGGCTTTTATGTTTAGAAATTTTTCATCACCTTTTGTTGGTCATCGAACCAAGAACCAAGGGGATTAGGAATTTCTAAGCCCGCAGTGTGTACCTCCTTACACCAAGCTGCGTTGAGATTATTGCTAGCTTATATCCATCATGTTCACTTAGTATGTATTCATTTTATTTTGTTTGTTTTGTTTTTATACTACCTTATCGACAACTAGAGCGACATCAATCGATCGCCATTTATACTAGCAGTGTCAAGGATTTTAGTGCACCCCGTGATCATTTTACTGACAGCTGCAGCTTATTTTCACAGGGTGGCTTTTTTTCGCTGTGTCCTGCGATTAATATGTATGTATGTTATGAGTCCTTGACACTGCTAGTATAAATGGCGATCGATTGATGTCGCTCTAGTTGTCGATAAGGTAGTATAAAAACAAAACAAACAAAATAAAATGAATACATACTAAGTGAACATGATGGATATAAGCTAGCAATAATCTCAACGCAGCTTGGTGTAAGAGGTACACACTGCGGGCTTAGAAATTCCTAATCCCCTTGGTTCTTGGTTCGATGACCAACAAAAGGTGATGAAAAATTTCTAAACATAAAAGCCATTTGATAAGTGCCCTTGAGCAAGGCCGAAATTACGTAATCATGGTAGCTTGTAATTGTTGTTACTTTTCCATCTTGTTCACTAATAATAAAAACATAGAATAATTTAAGAAAAAATTATTCACAAACGGTCAAAAGTCCACCAAAGTTTCAAAGATTCTCAAATTAATGACCACAAACTCATAACATACATAATTTATTTTCATTTTTCTTCAATTTGCGATTAGAACTATTGCTAGAATTGTTAAAAATAAGGACTGTAAAAGCGATTCACATGTGTCCCTCTAGCAGGCTAATCTACCATCTCATTTCCTGCCATTTTATAGTGTCCAAGCGTCCACCTAAACGTGCAGTGTAAATTGGAAAATATTTTTTGATTTTTTTCAAATTTTTCTTATTTTAAATTTTTGGAATATTTTTAAAAACAAAAACGAGAGTTACAACAACCATACACTCAGAGAAAAAATCAAGTTTTTCGTGCTTTAAAAAATACGAAAATCAAGTATGCTTAATCCTGTTTATAGATCACCTAAAACTCAGATTAAGTTCATTGATGTCTTAAATTAAAATTCAATTTGATTTAAAATGAGTTTTTATTTTCTTACATCGAGTAGTTTCTCAACTTTGTTCAAGACCTAAAAAATTCAAATTAAGTAAACAATGCAGTTCAATTAAGATTCTGTTATCTTAATTTCAATTTAGTTTAAACTCAATCCAAGTTGATTTTTGTTTCGAATATGAGTTCAAAAAAATCTTCTGTCTAAGCTAGAGTTAAATGGTGGGCGGCGAGCAGTTTTTTATTATTGTTGTTGTTATATTATATGGTTGAGGGAGTTGGCCGGGGTTGCCGGTTCGAATCCCACCTCAACCGAAGATTTTTTAATTGTATTTAATTTATTATTTTTATATTCCATCAAGTCTCGTGGACTGTATTTGGTTCTTTTTAATTATTCGTATTTATCACCAAGTCTAGTGGACTGTGTTTTGGTAGTGACACTCTGTATGTATTAATTGGGGCGAGCCTTTGGCTCTGAGAATGCATCTTCGGCTATCCTCATTTCCGTAGAAAACCACTCAAAGTATCAGTCCATAGAACACGAATTCGCTCCCTGGTTTCAACTTGCGAAACTAAAATTAAGAGGTTTTGTGCTCATAATAGAGAAGTGTCATACTTGTTTTGAGTACGGAATACCTTAATTTACACAAATCTCAAATGCCCAATACTTGAATCGAATTCGTTTATTCTTGTTTTGAGTCCGACGTTTTTCCCTCAGTGTATCTATGCTTAGGGCGAGATTACTCGAAAACGGCTGGTCTGAGTAAATTTCAGTCTAGGTCGATTTTGCAGGTAAGTGGTTTTTTACTACAGTTTTCAGTCAGTTTTACAGTATTTTTTGTAGTTCTCGAAACCTAATAATTTCGGTTAGTTCAATAAAAATCTCAACAATTGAATATTGTAGCCGCCGCCGCTGATAAATTTGACGGCGTATATCTCTAGTACATATCGCTCATTTGCTGCAACGTCGTCATAACTCAAAAAACCCAAATTTTGAGTTAACATCACTAATATATCGGAAATAATATGTTTGATTAACTGGCAAAGTGTTATATCCGAGGTTTTAACATTTCACGCAGCATCGCGGTAGAATTAATTACTTATCCCATATAAATATACAGCAATTCAAAAACTAAAAATGCGTTTTCTGTAATATCACATTTTTTGAGTTATGACGATGTTGCAGCAAATGAGCGATATGTGTGGACATATATCTTACCTGTATACATGTGAATAGTCCTGACACGCACTTCTGTTTCCTTTTAATTGATCACTCACATTTTTTGTTGCAATTTCAAAAATATTTACTTTGTTTTCTTCCTTGAAGCTTGAAATTTGTTCTTTTAAAGACTCCCGCAAATTATGTATGCGACCAGAAAAGCCTTGGTATTCATGCAATTTCTCCATGCCAATTATTCGCTTTTTAATAGATAGATTTGCAGATAGCACAACCAAACGAAAATCTGAGCTTTATACATACATATGTTTAATTGTAATGCTCTTATAGGCTAAACAGAAACAGTACTTCGTACGACAGATACTTCAGATACGTCGAAATTTAGAGCAAATTCTATTTTGCCGATTC
>CAXKVI010000001.1:105745417-106078203 GCA_964058755.1 Campiglossa producta | reverse complement strand
AGATCATGCAAGATCTGTGTACTTTACCTAGCAGATTAAGGTTTGTTGCCTTGCTCAGCGCAGGCCACCATACCACAACTCCATAGAGCATGATTGGTCGAATGATTGCAGTGTAGATCCATTTGCATATTTTGGGGCTGAGCCCCCATTTCTTTCCAATGGCTCTTTTGCACGTGTAGAGTGCAATACACGCTTTCTTCTGGCGCTGAAGAACATTCTCCTTCCAGGTTAGTTTCCTATCCAGAACTGTGCCCAAGAACTTTGTCAGCCAAGTTCAGGTGCACGTCATTCAGTTTTGGTAGTATTAGCGGTGGTATCTTATAGCGGTTGGTAAAGAGAACCAGTTCTACTTTTCCCGGGTTGATGCTCAGTCCGCAGCGCAAGCACCATGAGGAAACCTGTCGCAGTGCTACTTGCATCAAGTCGCACAGGGTTTGTGGGAATTTGCCCCTATATACTATAGCTAAGTCGTCGGCATATGCCACTACCTTCCCGCCCCCCCAGCTTGTGTCTCGCAGCTTCGAGTTGACAGTGGGGTTCCATAGAAGCGGGGAGAGAACACCACCCTGAGGCGTTCCCCTTGTGACATAGCGTGATAAGTCAACCGAGCCCAGTGATGAAACTATTCGTCTACCCTTTAGTAGTTGATCAATAAGTCCAATAAGAGACCTGCTTATACCCAGACTTGTTAAAGCGGTGTTTATAGCATCAGGGCTTATGTTGTTGAAGGCTCCTTCAATATCCAAAAAGGCCGCAAGACAGTACTCCTTCTCATACTGCGATTTTTCAATAACAGAAACTAGGCTGTGAAGCGCAGTTTCTGTAGATTTCCCTTTGGTGTATGCATGCTGATAGCAACAGATCAGGTTGCTATCAATAGTAGAGGAGAGGTAGTCATTTATTATCCTCTCGAAGGTTTTGAGCACAAAGGATGAGAGACTGATCGGCCTGTAGTGCTTGGGCTCGTAATGAGACGCCTTCCCCGCCTTAGGAATAAACACTACCGTGGCACTTCTCCAGGAGCACGGAATGTAGCTAAGAGAAAGGCAGGCTGTATAGAGAAATACCAGCCATTTGGCTGATGTCTCCTGCGTGTTTATGAGTTGTGCGGGAATAATCCCGTCTGGCCCGGCAGCCTTGAACGGTTCGAAGCTTTTAACCGCCCACCTAACCTTTCCTCCGTGATGGGTATGTATATAGTCAGGTTTGTTGTAGGTGCTAAGGGTTCCTCATGCAAGTTCCCTGGGAAGTGCGTATTCAAGAGCAGCTCTACGGTGTCCCCCTCCGTGCTGGTCCAGAGTCCGTCAGGTTTGCGCAAATAGGCTGTTTGAATTTTTGAGAGCACTCGTCTAAGTCTCCCTGTATCGTCGACGTTTTCGACCCCAGTGCAGAAATTTCTCCACGATACTCTCTTCGCCCGCCTCAGAGCTTTTTTGTAGGTCCTGAGTTTAACTTTATATTCGAGCCATTGAGTCTCCGTGCCAAGGCTC
The DNA here is from genome assembly GCA_964058755.1 of Campiglossa producta. Classification (NCBI taxonomy): domain Eukaryota; kingdom Metazoa; phylum Arthropoda; class Insecta; order Diptera; family Tephritidae; genus Campiglossa; species Campiglossa producta. The sequence goes on along the minus strand of CAXKVI010000001.1, from coordinate 106,076,713 downwards.
TTGGCCTTATTAAATTGTGTCCTACATGATTTTCGGAGCGAGTCCAGGTCGTAGGACCACCTATGCGGCCTATGTTTACCGCATGGTTTTGGCACTGGGCAAGCCTGCTCTAAGGCATTCGAGAGCGCCGTTGTAAAGGTCTTTACCAGATCCTTCAACTCCCCTACTGATGAGGGGACTTAGAGGGGGCAGTGCTGGTAAGTCCCTAGATAGTATTTCATTGTGTAGCTGCCGGTTAGTGTTACGTGGGTTGCCTTTCATAACCAGCTGCTCAACAGAAAAATCTAGAACTATTTCTACGTACCGGTGGTCGGAGAATGAGTGCTCATCGAGAATGCGCCATTTTCTTACCCACTCATAAGCGCCTTCGCTGCAAATAGTGAGATCTATGACTTACTGCAAACTACCAGGTTAGTTGTTAACAAATAGTCAAACAACGACTCTCCTCTAGCATTGATATCGGAGCTTCCTCACTGGACGTGATGAGCATTGGCGTCAGTTCCGATAATAAGATGACCCATGGAAAAATTTGCCACCAGGTCTTTTACCTCCCTCTGTGGCGGAGGTTCTTCGGCGTCGTAGGGCATATAGACCGACGCCATCGTCAGAATGGTACTGTCGACTGTTAAACTGGCAGCTGTAACGTCACCATTTGTATAGTTGGGCAAGAGAAAGGCATTCAGCTCAGACTTAACCAAAATACAGGCTCTAACCCTGCCCCCCTCGCTGGCTCGAATAAGCTTAAAACCCTTAGTCCCCAAACCGCAAATCCTTGAGCTGTTGACTCAGGGTTCTTGGATGAGAACCACATCTACGTCACTTTTAGAGAGACGACTGATTAAAGCAGCCGAGGCTGCTTTAGATTAGTGCTGGTTTATCTGAATCACCACCAACATGAGAGCGCTCTGACTTCCCTGCCACCGCCGTATCGTCGAGTTCCGCCTCGTCTGGAGGCTTATCTTTCAACGACGATTTGTTCAGACAACGGTTTGGCGTGGCAGAGATCCTACTAACTGTGGCAGTGCCAACATTGGTGCGCTCAGGACTAGCTGCTATCACTGTGACGTTGAGGTCTTCCCCGTCCAGCAGGCTGTCTCCCATCTCCGAGCTGTCCACTGCACCTTCGCCATTTGACGTGGCAGATACCATACTTTCCGAGTCGGATATCTCCGACTCCCCTTCCGGCACTGCGATGTCCGAGTCCTCCGGTGCAGCCGAAATAGCAGCGCGCTGTGCATCGCCGCGGTATACGTGAATCACAATCTGACCCATACCATAGTGCACTCGTCCGTTGCACCGTTTAAGGGGCTCGAGTGCCTCCTTATTCAAGGTGAAGATCACTTGCCTATCAGGCCCTACCGCATCCTCGACCAGATTGACACCCCAGTCCTTCGTCGGGAGAGACGGGTTCATGATCCTCAGCATCCTGAGAATTCTCTCAGGTTCAGCAGGGATAGCAGGAATCCACGCTCTTGCCCTTGGCCGAGCCGGGATGTCCTTCCAGTCGACAACCTCGATTCTTGCCCCTTGGTAGATCTCACCTAGTCTTGCAGCTGCTGCCTTGTACAGTGCAACAGTTTTTGCATCCTCGCAAGCGAATACTTTGATTCGGCCCTGGTGCCGTCCCGCATCAGAACCCATCGGAGTGGCACCCGGAGACTCATCCATAATGTCGAGAAGGGCATTACCGATAGCATTCCGGACGTACCGCCACTGGTCCCTAGGGATGGCCCAGCTTTCATTACCTCGGTCAATGACGCCTATGAGGATCCTATCCTTAGTCACTTCAGCAAAGATGAGTTTACCCATTACGGGGGCGTGTTGCTGCCGCTTCGGGTGAGGTTTTAAATCCACGTCCGATCTCTGGCGTTTGAAGGGGTTTCCATTAACCTTCTTTGGTGCGTAATCGCTTTGGAAGTTCGGTAAGATAGCTTCAGCCATCTCCACCGTCTTTCTAGCATTCGGCGATAGCGTCGCTTGTGAAATGCCCTCGTATTTCTTCAAAATCCTTGCGGCCGCTGTTTTGTCCAAGTACTCAGAGCGACTGGGAGATGTCTTTTGGGGTAAATTTCGATCCGTAGTTGCCATCGCGGTCGTTCCCTTATTTGGATCTCTGGGGCCAGGTCGTTAGTCCACTGCCACAGACGTTAAAGACTTGGTTTCGGTACCGGCACTTACTGGGGCTTTAGCATCCGCCGTTGTTGGCTTCACCGTGTTTGTACCGGTACTTACTTTGGGGATTGCCCCCTTGTTATCCAGAGTTAATCGACTCGTAGTTGCCATCGCTGTCGATCTCTCGGCTGATAAAGAAATGGAGTTTGTCCTCCGACGTTGCGTTCTCGCTTGCTCCAGCATTTTCCTCCTCTGCTGTGCAGTATACATTGTTGTATCTTTAGTGTTAGGGTTTTTGCTACTATCTTTCATCTTGTTCGTACGACCCCTCGCCGGGCAAGGCCAGTTTAGGGTCAAAGGAAGTGTAAGGGGAATGTATCGTCCACCGCGGCAGAGCCCCATACCGCGGTAAGGCCAAGGCGGCCCGGTATCAGAGAGGCTCCGTTCGATTACAGCCACGATTTGCCTCCCGGCTGCAAACGTCCAATGGGCACGTGGTCGCATAACACCCTGGATTGGGAGGGGGAAGATCTTAGTCGTCGCGCCAGAGAGGATTGGCTTCTCTCGTGATGTAGTACCGGCGGCGCTATGATCACAAGGGCAGCGTAGCCCTGTGGCTATCGACTTAAGCCTCGTACCGCGGCAAGGGGTCCACCCTTCACGAGGGTTTTTTTGGCCCAGTCTAATCTACATATTTTATTTAAAGTAAGTTTTAACATTTATTTCAAATCAATTTTTAACGACGACGTTTTTTGCTGTTGCTGGAACTTGCCTTTTCATCCTCAAATGCCTATCTGCAAAATACATTTTTAGTAGCAAACTAAGGGGTTGGTATGGAAAAAATTTTCCATTGTGGATAATAACAAGTGTGATATCTTAAGCATAAACGTCGAAATTTCTAAATGAGTTAGTCACCTCTTTTTAATTTCCTTTTTTTGTTTCTTCACTAGAGACACTATTAGCATTACCTTTAGTTGCCCAAATTGATTTGGGACTAATCAAGTAAGGAAAGCTTTCTTCGGCTGTGCCGAAGGCTATATACCTTTCATGAATAAGCGTCATGATTTTCACTGTTCGATCCCCAGTACAGCCTGTGTGAATTTAACTTTAGCTCATACCGAAATTATCGGAACTATCGATTATATGGGGGCGATGTGTTTTATTGGTACAATCTCATTGATTATTATCATCGACATTCCACATTCTAACAGAGAATAGTTTCGAAATTTCACGATCCTACCTATATAATTACAGGAGTTAAAGCCCAAAATCCGTTTATCGGAACAATCGATTGTATGGGAGATATATGAAATATTAATCCCATCTCAATGATTTTTAACATCGATATTTACCATATTAAAATAGCAATACTTACAAAGTTTCACGTTACTAACCGACAAATGATTATTCCCATATAAAATAACGCCTCCATACCAAATTTCATCGAGATATCTCTAAAATTGAGGGACTACTTTTTGTACAAACAGACGGACATTGCTAAATGAAATCAGCTCATCGTCCTGATCATAACGGTATACTTATTAGTGGATCTATCTCTTCTTCTTCTCATACTTACAAACATCGGACCAAAGTTATAATACCATTTCATGTTCATGAAAGGTATAAAAAGGGCAAACAATAAAAAGAGGGCCAAAAACGCGCGAGGGGCTAAACACGAAATTTTGCTAAAATTGCTAAACGCAAAAAAAAGGGGCTAGATCTGGCCCCAAAAGCTCCAAAATGGCAACACTGGTACTCATACATATGACAGAGTTGTAGCAAAAAGGTTATGTGATGCACTTTTTGGATTCTAAGAAGCCGTACATATTTCATTAATTGGGTACAAGGTAGAGGTGGGCGCGTGCATGATTTTTGCAATACGACACGACACGTTCACGAAACCGATTTTCGAAAAAACGCACTAACACGCACGGAGGAAAATTACTAAAACAAGACACGCACGAAAAAAATAAACGGTATTTTTTGTTTGTTGGGTGGGAGCTGCTTCGGCCGATATATTAAAGAAAACCAACGCTTTCGCGTCTTTATCAGGAAATCTGTATATATTTTTTGGTTTTTATTTTTATTTTTGTACATATTTGTAAATGTACTTTGGGCATGGTATTTATGTACTTATACATCTAAAGCTTATAAGGTATGTATCGGCGTCTGGGTGGCAGTCGCCCTATTTCAAAATATTTTTCAAAAACTCCCTATATCAAAATTTGTTTAAATAACACTATCTTTAATATTTTTTCAGCAACGCTCTATCTAAGAATTTGATACAAAAACAACCTATTTAGGTACGGTGACAATCCGTTCTGTTTTTGGCAGAACAGTTCTTTTTTTAAGGAGCATGTTCTGCGTATTTTTTTTTCTAAGGAAGATAATAGAAATGTTCTGTTTTTAAGCAATTGTTCTGTTTTTGTTCTGCTTTTTTGTGCCGGCAACCTTTTTTAACAAATGTAATGAGTAGCTCTGTAAAGTTAGTTTGCTCAATAATTTCAAAACTTTATGAAAAAATTAAAATCTTTCAAAATATTTTAAAAATAAATTTAGTTTATGTTTAACGTGGTCAAGTGCTTCAGCGAAATCAAAAATTTAGTACGTTAAAATGCAAAAACGTACCAAATTTGGAAGTTCCGTACCCGGAAAAAAATTCGTACCAAAAATGGTACATTTCGGCCAAAACGGCAACCGGGGTTATGGTAGGTTTTAAATTAACAAGGAAATGTCTCTCACCATCAAGAAATACTATTCACAAAACGGAAAAATATACTTAAAAAATGACTTTGATGCACTTTGGTTGAAATTATTTGAGATTGCAATTTCAATGTTTCACAGACGCTGGCAAAATTTTTTACTGCAAAGAGATGATTACACCATGAAAAACACTTTTTTATTCCAAATATTGAGAGTTTTACCCCAAATAGCTGATAGCCGGATAGCGAAATTGCCAAGTGAAGGTAATACTAAGCCTTGAGTAAAAAGTGTTCTGTTTTTTCCAAAAAAATTTATGGTCACTGTATATTTAGGTCGTCTTTGAAAAATATTTTGAAACAGAGTGATCTTCTACTCAGAACTCGATATATTTTTTTAAGTATTTATGTACATACATCATCATCATTTATTGGCGCTTAACCGCCTAAAGCGGGAAACAGAATCACTCCGCCAATTCGTCAGTTGCGTGACGTACGTCAATTTTAGAGCAAATTCTACTTTGACGTATCCGTCGTATCTGGCGTTACGCATACAAACACCCGCAGTATACTTTGCTGTCAGTTGTTTCAACGTACTGACGCACTGATTCTGCTGAACGCTTAAGCGATCTTGGACGTTGCCTATCAAAGCACGCCAGTCATTCCTTTTTTACTCTCTCTGACATTAATCTGCCTGGGTATGGTTCCATTTATCTGCACGAGAGTCTACCTATAAAATTAAGAGAAGTGATGACATATGCTGCAGACCTTAGGCGGCAGAAGCGGTTATTATCGGCATACTCTTTTCGCGGCAAAGTATTCGGGCGAATTAAACCTGATGATGAGCCAAAAACTGATAAGTTGCAGAGCTGAGCTGAATGCATTAATTGGATAGAGAGCGCAGATATAAACATACATACATACATATTCTATTATACATAACTATGTTAGTAATAGAGTTTAGGTTTTCAAGTTCTTTCTACCCACATGGTATACAATTTTTGCCTTTCTTTTCTCAGTTAGTACTCTTAACTCTATCTTTGTTTACTTTGCTATTTCTCGCTGTAATGGTCCGTTTAAGACTTTGTTTTTTATTCCTCCCTTTAATGATGCTCTTCTTTTCTTTGCATTTTTCTTTTTGTCTTATGGTTGCTTTAGTTTACATTCATTATGATGACTCCTAGTAGCAGGTTACGTGGTGCTGGCGATAACAGTCTTGCTATGTTAAATATCTTATGTCAGCGTGCCATGGGTTTCAGTGTTGTGCACTTTACCGCCAGAAGTTTAAACGCCGAGAAAATGGAGTTCCTTAGATATGTATTTGAAAACTCTAATGTTGATGTTATATGTGTCTCGGAGACATGGTTTTTGGAAGATGTTGATGATTTACACTTCAACATAAATAGCTACAATTTGTTTCGTAACGACAGGGTGGGTAAAAAATGGGGAGGTGTTGCTATTTATTGTAAAAAATATATTGGTGTGAAATCTATTTGCAAGTCTGTGAGTAATGGCACGCAGTATAAGTTTGTTGAGTTGCATGATTTTTCCAAAAAAGTTCTCTTGTCATGTGTTTATAGTCCCCATAAAACTGATAGTCTTGACTTGTTTTTTGATACTCTCTCTTCTTACGTTGTGGATTTCGATACTATAATTGTTTGTGGCGACTTCAATGTTAATTTACTTGTTCGTGACTCGTTTAGTGTTAGTCTATTAAATCATACATCTTGTGTTGTAAGTGTTGTTAATACTGATGTTACCGACTAGATTTGGTATAAATTGTTGTCCTAGTCTGCTTGATTACTTTATTGTCTCGGACCTACCTAGTGTTTTAAAATTTGACCAAATACCATTTCTATCAGACCATGATCTTATCTTTTGTATATTTGATTTTAAACTTGACCACTGTGATACCAATAGTACTTTTACCTTTAGAAATTATCGCGTACTTGACTACAATGCTCTGTTTTCTGACCTTTCCTTTGTTGATTTTAGTGAATGTTGGCGGCTTGTTACTGTTAATGAAAAAATAGAGTTCCTTAATAAAATAGTTCTGGATGTTTTTAATAAGCATGTACCCATTCGCTCTAGCAAGCCTACCATTAATTCCTGCCCCTGGTATAATGGTCAAGTTATACTGCAGGCTTTTAAAGCGGCCGCCGTGGTGTAGCGGTTAAGTGTTCGCCGTTCTACACCAAGTCGTGGCGGTTCGATGCCCGGCAAAAGTAACATCAAAAAAATAATTTAGAAAAAAGAATTTTTCTAAACGGGGTCGCCCCTCGGCAGTAGTTTGGCAAACTCTCCGAGTGTATTTCTGCCATGAGAAGCTCTCAGCAAAAAATTCATTTGCTTTGCAAGTGCCGTTCGGAGTCGGCAAAAAACTGTAGGTCCCGCCAACTTGTAGGAAAAACTCAAAAGCAACACACCACAAGTTGGAAAGAGAAGCTCGGCTAAAAATCTCGTTAGAGGTTATGATAACCTGTTGGTACATCGCCGCCATTAGTTTTTTTTTTTTTTTTTTATAAAGCCGCTAGAAATATTGCTACTAGGGTCGTAAGACGGGAGAAGTGCAACTTTTTTACCTCCAAGTTAAATACTTCACTACCTCCAAAATCTCTTTGGCGTAACCTAAAGAGTTTGCGTGTTTATGGGAGCAGCAAGCCTGAATGGACTGTAAATGTAGACTCCCTTAATGATACCTTTGTGCAGAGTTCTTTAAGTGCTGTAAATTCCAGTGTTTTTGTAGCAAATGTTAATGAATGTTACTCTGGAAATCCGTTTGAATTCTCGGCGGTATCCGAATGTGATGTGGTGAAGTATATTCTCAAAATTAAATCCAATGCAATCGGAACCGATGGTGTGCCGATAAAATTTATAAAAATAATTTTACCTTTTATCCTAAGCACTCTTACCCACATTTTTAATCATTGCATTACTACATCCTGCTTTCCTGAGTTGTAGAAGTGTGCGATAGTAGGGCCCGTCCCCAAGAAAAGTCAGCAAGTACGGCTGCTGACTATAGACCTATAAGTATTTTACCTGCCCTATCTAAAGTTTTTGAACGAATTTTAGCAGAGCAAATCAATTTGCATTTAACTAGAAATAATCTACTTTCACCTCTTCAGTCTGGCTTTAGAGCTAATCACAGCTGCGCAACTGCTATGCTAAAAGTAATGGATGACATTCGGGCACCCTTTGATGAAATCCAAGTCACTTTGCTCTGCCTACTAGATTTCTCTAAAGCTTTTGACTCCGTCGACCATAGGTTGCTTTGTTGTAAGTTTCAGGCCTACTTTGGATTTAGTAGGAGTGCCTTGACTATTATGGGGAGTTATTTAGCTGGAAGAAGTCAGTTTGTTAGCATTGGGAATGAAAAATCAAGTACGAAAATCTTAGGCCGGGGAGTTCCACAGGGTTCCATTCTAGGGAACTTATTATTTAGTATTTTTATAAATGACATTTTCTCAGTTAGTAAGCACATGAGCATGCATGCGTACGCAGATGATATCCAAATGTATTTATCTGGTAGTTTTACACACTTAAGGGGTCTCTGCTTCAAGGTACACTCTGACCTTTCAAATGTGGAGTCCTGGGCTTGTAATAATGGCCTTTGTCTTAATGCCAAGAAGTCTTTTGTTTTACCCATCTCCAAGAAAAGGGTCGTCGATGTCTTAACTCCGCCTATATGCATTGGCTTTACAAATTGTATCTAAAATCTCAAGCCTAGGTTTTGTGCTTAACTCGAATCTAACCTGTGTTGACCATATCAACTCAGTTGTTGGTAAAGTGTATGCTACATTACGCAGTCTGAGACTATCTGCACCCTACACGCCTCTCCAAATTAGGAAAAAACTCGCGGTGCAACTAATCTTGCCAATAATAAATTACTCGGAGTTGGTATATAGCAAGTTAGATTCAAGCTTTGCCCATAAAATTGATGCTCTTTTCAACCATATAACTCGTTACGTCTTTGGATTACAAAAGTTTGATCATATTTCAGCATGGAGATCCGAAATCCTTGGTTGTAATATTTTTGAATACCAGAAAGCTAGAAGTATGATTTTTTGTTTCAGTTAATTTCATTAAAGTCCCCTTCATATCTTTATGAAAAACTCCAATTTGCTAGATCTCTTCGCTCATGTACCTTAGTTGTACCTAGGTTTAACTACGTAGCATCTGCAAGGCTGTTTTTCGTCAACGCCGTTCGTCTATGGAACTCAATCCCTGCTGCTATGCGTGTTTTTATGGATTTTTTTCCTTTTTTTCTCTTACGTTACCTAATATCATATATAAATTAATCTTCCATATATATATATATATATATATATATATTTTATTTTTTTTTATTTATTAAATTTGGTCTGAATGTAATCTTGTAACTATTTATTTTTATTCTTAGTTTATAATTGATTTTTAATTAACTTTTGATTTTGTAAATTCCACTGATTGATGTACACCCCTTATCTGTTTTAATAATAATAACAATAATAATAATAATAATAATAATCATAGGACTGAATAAAAAAAACTGACGCCAATTGGAAACCCCAAGGGAGTTCAAGTCATCCTCCACCTGTTGTTTCCACCTCAGTCGAGGCCTCCCCCTTCCTCTGCTGCCGAATTCAGGTGACGATAGGAAAACCTTCTGTGCTGGAGCTTCTTTGTCCATTCGCATAACATGACCCAGCCAGCGAAGCCTTTGGGCTTTAATTCGCTGGACTATGGTCGAGTTTGCGTAAAGCTCGCACAGCTCATCGTTAAATTTCCTTCGATACTCACCGTTGGCATCACGGGAAGGACCATAAACCTTCCGGAGAACTTTTCTCTCAAATACTCCAAGGGCCATCTCATCTTCTCTTGACATTGTCTATGAATCTGAGCCATACATCAGGACAGGTATGATGAGAGACTTATAGAGTGTGATCTTTGTTCTTCGAGAGAGGACTTTACTTCTCAATTGCCTACTCAGCCCAAAGTAGCACTTGTTGGCAAGAGTGATTCTCCGTTGGATTTCTAGACTGATATTATTTTCGGTGTTAATACTGGTTCCCAAATAGACGAAGTCCCTCACAGTTTCAAACTTGTAACTATCAACAGGGACATGGCTGCCAAGGCGCAGGTACGCCGATTCTTTCTGATGACAGCAAATACTTCGTCTTGTCCTCGTTGATCGCAATACCCACTTTTTTCGCTTCCTTATCCAGTCCAGAGAAGGCAGCGCTTACGGCGCGGTTGTTAAGGCCAATGATATCAATATCAACGGCATACGCCAGCAATTGCACGCTCTTGTAATAGATTGTAACGTTGCGGTATAGCTCTGCTGCTCGAATTACATACATACATGAAAAAAAAAAACACTAGGCAAAGTATTATAATGGTAAAATAAAAAAATCTGTATCGTTGTATTTAATCATGTGTTAAACTGAAGTTTGCGATGTGTAATGGTTGATTAAAACAAACGTGAGTTCGGTTGGCACGGTCAACGTGCCGAATGTCAATTTCTTTCTTTATTCAAATTATTCGTCTTATTTATACCCTAAAATATCTTAGAAATAACCTATACATATTTACTTCTTATTTACTACAAAACATATGAAATATTCTTATTGGCTAAACCTAAAACAAGACCCTCGCTTGCACATATGGGCATGCATTCATATGTACATAGCTGAGGGTCCAGCTCAGTGCATAACCAGTGCAGTCACCAACACACACTCAAACATATCTAACGTGGAGCTACAATCAATGCATCCACACACACGTACATATAGAAAGCGTGGAGACGCTAGCAGTGCTGTCGCACATATCTACATATATATATATAGCTAGCGCATGCAACTGATACGACTCAACAGCTTGCGCCGCTCATGTACTTAGCGTGGGAAAATTAACATAATTAGAATTCCGTTGACACAGCATTTAGAAGTCAGCGTGTGGCTTTGTTGTTGCTAGTGACTTGCCCTGATATACTACACCTCCTTTCCTAAAAAAATCGTGAATACATATGAACGATTTTATAACTGTGATATTCTTAAGTGGCATTATAATTTTTTTTTTTTTTTTTTGTACATTTCTACAAATAATTTATGAGCACAAATTTCATTTGATACTTTCCAGATTTTAATTGTTGCCGTTTGTTTACAAACTTTTTCTTTTGTAACAATGTTTTTGGTTTTGTTTATTTTATTTTCAAGTGGGTAATACAATAAATCATGTTTTTAGATAGGTGTCGTCTGTGTGTTTGTGATAAAAACTTAGACTTATTTTGTACACAACTACTTGCTTATGGTCGTAAAACGTAAAGTGAAAAATAAGTAAAATTTATGGGTAATGAAAATTAACGTTTTAGTAAAGTATAGTGAATTTATTCAAATAGCTTAAGCCTATTTTTATGAATTATGATTTTCTTACTTTTATCGCTCAATTGATTGTTTAAATCTACATTTTCTATTTTATGAGGAGTTACAGTATAATTTTTATTTTTATCGATATTTACTACTCTGTAGGGCCCTTTATACTTATTATCTAACATATGACCTGCTTCGTTTTTAACTAGTACTAAATCTCCTATACTAATTTCTTTAACTTGAAGATTTTTATCATAATAAGTTTTTTGTTTCTCTTTTGCTTCTTTTACTAACTGGTTAGCTCTTTGTTGCGCGACTTGCAACCTGAATTTAATTTCTTTATCATAAGCCTCATAGTTATAAAATGGGCTAATTATATTTTCTTGTAAAAAATCGTAAGTCAGAGGTATTTTCCCAAAAACTAGTTCAAATGGACAATAGCCATGAACCGTACATGGTGTGGTATTTTTATCAATGGATATGTAAGAACGAATGTATTCATTAAAAATTTTGTGGCTACGCTCAACGGGTCCAATTTTTAAGAGTTTGCACAATTCCTCAAATACATTGGTTTTGTATTCAGTCCCCATATCTGTTATGGTTGTTTTCATACAACCGTACACCAAAATAAAATTTTCAAAAATGGCTTTTGCCACTATTTTCGCGTGTTTGCTCGCAATTGGGATTGCTATCAGATCCTTTGTCAAATATTGTATTGTATCATACTTTATTTAAGTACTATTTTACACACTTTATTTAAGTACTATTTTATATCTTCTAGTCTGTAAGGATTTATTCCATTGACTTAACAAATAAATGAAATGAAATGAAATGAAATCACACACTATGGTAACTGCGTACTCATATCCACTCACCGATACGGGCAATGGTCCAATTGTATGAATTTGCACCGTATCAAAAGCTTTTGTGGGCGTTTCTGTTACAATCATAGGCTCTTTTAAGTTTTTATTTACTTTATTTTTACTGCATTTAATGCATTTTTTAATATAATTTCGTATGTCATTTTTCATATTTCTCCAATAATATTTTTGTTTAATTTTATTACTTTTTCGATTTATTCCTGGGTGACCACCAGTAACAGGATCATGGTGATATTTTTTCAATATATTTTCAATAGTTTCTTTATCAATCACATGCATAACCTCCGGAGTTAATGCAATTGTTAAATTTTTGAGAACTTTGGTACCAATTTCTTTAAATGTGTCTACTCGAGTATAATTATTCTTGAACAATTTGTCTCCTAAGGACAACTGTATTTTATTTATTTTCAAATTGTCGGCTTCTTTCATTAGCCTGGCAAAGAATTGACCTAAATCAATCTTCGCCTCAACAATTAAATTATCAATATTTATTTCGCTACTAATTTTCTTTCCCTTTTTGAACTGCAGTTTCGGGGGGTAGAAAACGAGATGAGCTAGCTTTTTTACTTTACATTTATTTAGCGCTTCATATATTATTGGGTTCTCAATGTGACTTTTTCCTTTACTAATATTTTTATTATTATTCGACTTTGGTTTAGTTTCCGATCTAGTCGTAACTTTTAATATTTGACATGCTTTAATTGACATATCCTTTAAATCATTTATATTGATGCGTGAAAGCGCATCCGCAACATAGATTTCTTTTCCAGCTATGTACTCCACCTCAAAGTCACATTCCTCCAACTCTAATCGAACTCTAGTTAATTTTGATGAGGGGTTTTTCATCGAAAATAAGTATGTTAAGGCGCGGTGGTCTGTTATAATTAAAAATTTTCTACCATAAACATGTGGTCTAAAATAAGTTATAGCCCAATGGATTGCTGCCAATTCTTTATACCCAGCTGTACTTGTACACAGGGTATTATAACTTTGTTAGGATAACGGTTGGTTGTACAGGTATAAAGGAATCGAGATAGATATAGACTTCCATATATCAATATGATCAGGATCGAAAAAAAATTTGATTGAGCCATGTCCGTCCGTCTGTCCGTCCGTCCGTCCGTCCGTCCGTCTGTCCGTTAACACGATAACTTGAGCAAATAATGAGATATCTTCACCAAATTTGGCATGCGTACTTATTTGGGTTCAGAATAGATTGCTATTGAAAATGGGTAAAATCGGACCATAACCACGCCCCTTTTTCGATATCGAAAATTTCGAAAAACGTATAAAATGGGTTAATTCAATATTAGAAGCAGCTACAATGATAAAATTTGCAATATGTATTGATTTAGATGTTCTAAGGCCGATTTTATAAAAAATTTTGAAAAGGGGGCGTGGTACCGCCCACGTATATTTGAAGAAATTTTAAAATTTTAATAACTTCAGAACAGTTTATGCTAGTATAACGAAATTTCGTAGAGGACATACTATTGTTGTGGTAAATTCAGCTATAGAAAATAAACGAAATCGCTTCGCGACCACGCCTACTTTTTCATAAAAGTTATATTGAAAGGAGGTGGAAATATTGAAAAGTCCATATCTAATTAACTGATTTCGCTATAATAATATAATTTGGTACATACATCAACTTTCATATTCTTTACATAATTTTTTCAAAATTTTGGAAAGTGGGCGTGGCACCGCCCACTTATGAGTCAAGCAATTTTTAAATTCGACTGCTAACAACTTCAGAACGGTGTGAGATAGATTTACGAAACTAGGTACCAGGCATGTTATGTTTATGTAGAGTACTACCACAGAAAATAAGAAAAATCGGTGAACTATCACGCCCACTTTATGTGCACAGCTGGGTATGTAATGTTCGGTTTCACCCGAACTTAGACTTCCTTACTTGTTTTCGATTGTGGCTTTATTGCTTTCACCTTTTGTGAATGCTCTTGACGCATAGGCAATTGGTAATTGTTTGCCTTCATATTCTTGACTAAGAACTGCGCCGCATGCAAACCCACTGCCATCTGTTGTTATACAAAATTCTTTATCGAAGTCTGGGTATTGCAAAATATTTGGGTGTATTAATGCCTCCTTCAAGTAGACAAAAGCTTTTTGACATTCTTCCGTCCAATTGAAAGAAACATTCTTTTTACATAATCTTGTTAAAATTCTAGAATGAGCTGCAAAATTTGGTACGAATCTTCTGTAGCAATTGCAAAATGCTACAAATCGTTTAACTTCGTCTGCACTTTTTGGTATTGGATAATTCAAAACAATTTCATATTTACTAGCATCAGGCAAAATTCCTTTATTGGTGCATTTATGTCCAAGATAAGTGACTTCTTGGTTAAAAAAGAAACATTTATCCAGATGCAATTTTAAATTATATTTTCTGCAAGTAGAAAATACATCTCTCAAATTTGTAATCATGTGTTTTCCGGAGCAACCTAATACTACTAAATCATCCATATATAGAAAAGCTTGGGATGGCTTAAGGCCTGTAAATGCTAGTGTCATTATTCTTTGAAATAAATTAGGTGCTACTTTTAGACCATATGGCAATCTTTTGAAACGATACGTGCAATCGTCCGCCGTAAACAATGTGATGTCTCTAGAATCTTTATGTAATTCAATTTGATAAAAGCCGGACATCAAGTCCAGACATGAGAAATATTTAGCTCTACCTAATTGATCTAGGATATCATCAATTCTTGGTAGTGGGAATTTATCCGCTGTTAGTTTTTTATTTACCTGTCGGTAATCGACTACTAATCTCCATCTTTTATCGTTTTTCCCTGGTAACGGGTTTTTCGGTACCATGAGAATTGGGCTATTATATTCTGACATAGACGGCTCTATTATGTCATCTTCAATTAATTTATTGATTTGCTTGTTAATTTCACCCTTTTGGGCCTGAGGTAATCTATAATTTTTAATGTATACAGGGGTACTATATTTCATATGCAATTTTTGTTTGTAAAAATTATTAGCAGTAATTGGTTCTGTATCTAAAGAAAATATATCAATGAATTCAGAGCATAATTTGTTAGGTGATTGGCTAGCCAAAGGTGGGAAATTTTTATTTAATTTTTCTAGTTTTTCCTTATTATTTTCCACTAATTCAGGTTTAGTTTTTACTATTGTGTAATCATTTAGATTTTCCGTGTTAATTTTGAATGGTTGCATTTTTATCTGTTGTATTAATGACTCTAATGAATGTTTGTTGTGAATTTACTAGGGTGTTTGCAATAAAAATGCCTTCAAATAATTTTTGATGAGGTATTAATAATATAATATGAACTTGTCGCACTACTTCCGATCTTGCTGGTATTGTTATGCAATTAACGGATGGTCTATTTGTCATTTCTATTATAATGTTTTCTGGGTAATCATATGGACGTAGTATTAGGCTGTCTCCATTTTTACTGTAATCTAAAATGCAATTATATTTTTTAATAAAATCAAGTCCCAAAATTCCATCACAAGTAATTGGGAAATTATCTTCAACTATGTGAAATTTATGTTTAATTAGTAAGTAATCATCCTTTAAATCTGCCTTGACTGTTCCAATAGTGCTTGTTAAACCTTGACCAATGCCCTTTAAAACAGTTTTTTGTGAATAATTAATTGTGACATTACTGTCAATTTGACCCTTTTTTATAATTGAAATATTTGCACCTGTATCAATCAGGAGGGTTGAAATAGAATTATTTAGAGTTGTTTTGGAGGATATGTAGCTGTTGAGATGTAAATTGAAAACATATAATTTTTTGGCGTATGTGCAAAAGTGAGTTTGGGTTTCCAGTTACTTCTGTGCAACTGTTTGTAAATTTAGATACGGCTTCGTTCATTGAGATGAACGTTCCAGCTTGCATGATTGTCTTTACTTTGTCATTGGAGCAATTTTTATACCCAGCGTACTAGTACTAGTACAAGGGTATATTAACTTTGTTCACATAACGGCTGTTTGTAACGGCACAAAATAATCGAGATAGATATAGAGTTCCATATATGAAAGTTCTTAGGATTAAAAGAGAAGTTGATTTAGGCATGTCCGTCCGTCTGTCCATCCGTGTACACGATAACTTGAGTAAAAATTGAGATATTTGCATGGAAAATCGCTCTCCAATCACGCCCACTTTCGATATCGAAAATTACATAAATTGACATACTTCGGTAACGGAAATGGCTAAAACGATATAGTTTGGTAGGATGAACCTCCTAATCATTCTATTATGATTTTTTGATAAATTTTTAAAAGTAGGCGTGGCATCGCCCACTTTTCAGGGAGGCATATTTGAAAATTTCACGGGTCGTAACTTTTAAACTGATTACGGTAGAACGATGAAATTGGTACAAGGTATACTAGCATAATAGGGAGCATACCTGATATAATTGGACGAAATCGCTTTCCGATCACGCCCACTTTCGATATGGAACATTTCGAAAATCTAATAAATTGGCATAATTCGGTAACGAAAATGGCTAAAATGATATAGGCTGGTAGGATGAACACCAATTAATCTATTATGATTTTTGTTAAATGTTTAGATGTGGGCGTGGCAACGCCCACCTTTAAGGAAGGAATTTGGAATATTCGACTGGTCAAAACTTTTACACTTATTACTTCAGACTTATGAAATTTGGCACAACATATACTAACAATATAGGTGATGAAATTGGACGAGATCTCTTCCCGACCACGCCCACTTTCGATATGGAAAATTTCGAAAATCACATAAATTGACATAATTCGGTAAGGTAAATAGCTAAGACAGTAAAAACTTTAGGTAAATCCTCCTAGGGCCTATATCTTTGTTATCCCGTTCCGAAAATTACCGCTGGGTATATAATGTTCGGTTCACCAGAACTTAGACTTCCTTACTTGTTACACATAGCTTTGCCAGCTGTTTGTGTAGCATACTTGGTTGCGAGGTCGGTTGTTAGACCGTCAGATATGTATGCTCCTTCCAATGATTTTGTGAGTTTTTCAATCTCAGCAGTGTACTGGTTAGCTGTTTTACTGCGCTGCTGGATGTTTAGGAGTTTCGCTGTTAAAACTTCTACTGACTCACCCTTTATCGCACTTTTTAGCTTTGCTTTTATTTCTGCTATTGTGCTTTCATTACTAATGAAGTTTCTTGCTGTGCCTTTCAGCTTAGTTTTTATCATTGATACCGCGATAGCCTCATGTTCATCTTTGATTTGCTCGAGGATATCAAAAACATCTAAAAAACTAGACAAGTTTTCAGGTTTGCCATCGAAATCTGGCAAAATTGATGACGCAGTTTTAATGAAAGATACCACTGTTTGCGCCATGTTGACTTCGGCTTGTGTATTTGTGTCAATCTGTGTGATAGTATTTGTTTGGGAATATGCCGCTTCTCGCTCAACAGTCTCAGTTTGAGCGGACCTATTGGTATTTGGACGAACTTTTTCTTCTTTTGCTATTTCGTCTTTTGTTTCTGGTTCTTCTTCAACATCCGAAATACCTTCTAACAACTTGGTGTCGAAGTCTATCTCTATATCTTGGATATAAGATGTTGGTACTTTAAATTCATTGTTATACCGTGATAACGAATATACTAACCTGTCTCTAACGCTCAAAAATATTTGGGAAGCTTCCGCCAGGTGAGCTTTTGATAGGATGTGCTTTACCCTTTGTAATATTTTTCCCGTATTATTCAATGACAATAGTATAATATTAAGGTGTTTCTTTATTGTTTCTAATTTTATTTTTGCGTTTTTGCTTATGCATTTGTATGATTTTTCTGCATTTATTTTCTCGTTAGTAAGTTCCTTTAAAATATCCTCCCACTTTTCCATTTGTAAAAAAAATAATTTATATATATACTTTTTCCAGACCATCTGCATCTGCACGGCTCTGGTACTTCTTCTTCAAAAACTTATTGTGGGCTGAATATATTTTCAGGAACAAACTAAGGCAAGTGCAAACCGTTACAATCAGTAGCAAAATTTTTATAAACTCCAATGCTTCACTATGGTCAACCACTTTAATCGTATTGACAACATTCGCATTTGGGGTATCTATTTTAGACGTTTTTCCGCCCATACTGAACTTTTGATAAATATTTTTAATTTTCAGGGAAATATTTTCTTAGTTGTCTCATAATTTCCTCTTCTCTAGTGGTTGGGTTGAGCACATCTTCCATAGTTGGCTCTCTGGTCATTCCGATATCATTCCAGAATTCAAGCGTTTAGTGATGCCATCGAACGGCTGTTGATTTTATTCTTCACTTTAGTTATTCCACTTCTCCTGCCGCGTTTAGTGATGGCATCGAACGGCTGTTGATTTTATTCTTCAATTTAGTTATTCCACTTCTCCTGCCGCGTTTAGTGATGGCAGCGAACGGCTGTTGATTTTATTCTTCACTTTAGTTATTCCACTTCTCCTGCCGCGTTTAGTGATGGCATCAAACGGCTGTTGATTTTATTCTTCAATTTAGTTATTCCACTTCTCCTGCCGTGTTTAGTGATGGCATCGAACGGCTGTTGATTTTATTCTTCGCTTTAAATATTTCACTTATTTTTCCGCATCCAGCTGTGGCATCGCTAAGGATTTGTTATCCGTGCATAATTCGGTAATTTGTATAATTTTAGTTTACAAAAAAAAATTCTCATTAGCCGGCTTTCCGCAGTGAAATTAGGCAATTGCTAGGATAAGCAATTTGCCGTCAGTATCACTGGCAGGATCGCCATGTAATGGTTGATTACAAAAAAACGTGAGTTTGGTTGGCACGGTCAAAGTGCCGAATGTCAATTTCTTTCTTTATTCAAATTATTCGTCTTATTTATACCCTAAAATATCTTAGAAATAACCTATACATATTTACTTCTTATTTACTACAAAACATATGAAATATTCTTATTGGATAAACCTAAAACAAGACTCTCGCTTGCACATATGGGCATGCATTCATATGTACATAGCTCAGGGTCCAGCTCAGTGCATAACCAGTGCAGTCACCAACACACACTCAAACATATCTAACGTGGAGCTACAATCAATGCATCCACAGACACGCACATATAGCAAGCGTGGCGACGCTAGCAGTGCTGTCGCACATATCTACATATATATGGGCAAATCTTCAAAACTTTTGATAATGCAAAAAAAAAAAAGAAACAAAAAAGATAATAGGAGCACACCCTTGAGCTTTTGCTGACACTTTTACTTAGTTTATAAGATTATATTTTGACTCTTGTTAATATGCTAAAGGTGCGGGCGTGGAAATTATGACGTCATCATTATGAAATTTTATTTTTTTTTTACTTTTATTTGCAATCTATTGCCTAGTTTATACGAACGTAAAATCGAATTATTTCAAAACGAATTTCTTACGACACATTTCAAAATCCCTTTGAATTAATAAGTACCTACTTATTTGTACGCAAATTGAACCTTAATTACCAGCGCCACAAAAAAAAAAAGTGTCGGGGTTGGGGGATCAGACCACCCTTGCCCCATGTATTTTGACGCGCTGAACACGAATCCGGTGTCCAGCATGTCTGAATTTTTTCCTAACCTCAAAAAACCAAAAACCACTAAACATTTGAAAAATTGAAGGTACAAGTAAGCTTTTGATATATGCATGGATCTTCAACGCGCTTTTTTACGTTAATTAAACATATTGAATACTCAAGTTTACAATTAACATGGCATGAAAATATCTGTCAGTTTTTGTGTGCTAACAAAAAAATTGAATTATTTAAACTATTCACAAACCAAACAGTTGATTTATAGTGGCTGCTGTAAGCATAATATGAACAGCACAGTAATCGGATCACGTGTGCAGGGTTTCTTTTTGAGTTAGCATCAAGGACTGAAACCGAAACCGAAACCGTAACCGTAACCGATTAAAACCGATTAATTTTTCAAAACCGAAACCGAAACCGTAACCGTTATTTTGATCTGGAAAAGACCGAAACCGAAACCGTTTCAAAAGCCGGAACCGGTTCCAAACGGTTTTGAATTTTCTCAATACCTTACTTCTGTGAGTGGGCACATAGGTAGTTCCTTTTACAAACAGGTACCCTGAAAGTTTTCATGGAAGATTGTCGAGCCACGTTTTTCAAAATTCTGAAAGAGGAAGTTTGACTATAGTTGAATGAAGCGATCGAAACAAATTTACGAGATCCGTAAAAGAAATGTTCAGGCTTGTCTCAGAAAGCGTCACTAATTTTAATGTTTTTAACGATTTATACATTTCATTTGGCTTCCATTTTTAATAAAAAAGTAGAGTTAACTTTAGGAATTTGTTTTGCAGAAATTTCATCCATGCATAGCGTTAATAAATGTATTATTATATTGGAGAAATCCCATCATGGCCGCAGGAAAAAAGTTATGAAAATTCAGACCTATTTCGTAGCTACATAGGTACTTGAGTATTTTAGTAGTAAAATTTTTTTTTCGTGTTTTTATTTGGAAACCGAAACCGGAACGAAACCGTAACCGAAACCGAAATAAATTTTGTAGAACGAAACCGGAACCGAAACCGAAACACGTTGCAAAAACCGAAACCGGAACGTTATTTTAATCGGTTTCTGACCTTGGTTATCATTAAGTATATTTGTTCATTTTTTTGATAATTAAAGGGGCGCGCAAGTAAATGGCTTAACTATACCGAAATATGAAAAGTACAAAAATTTGTTCTCGCATTTTCTTAGCCATTTAACTTTTAAATGGAACGAAGCACGCACGCGACCTTGTAGGTTAAGTTTCAGTATGTAGAAAAATACTTGAAAAAACAAAGAGTGGGTCGCAATATTGAGAGGCGCCCTTAAGAAAAGATTAACAGTTCATAAATTTTTGAAAACTCGCACACGTTTTCACAATTTTTTGATTTTGCGAAATTTTTCCTGGATTTATCAAGTATTATTTCATGCTTCTGAGACATTTGAAATGTTGATTTGTATCCATAAATTAAAAAAAAAATACTGAGCCTGTGTAACGATATCGTGTTCCTTGCTATTGGATGATATTATCCGCCTCGCTCGATGTTAAAAGTTTTGAGGATTTGCCCATATATATAGCTAGCGCATGCAACTGATACGACTCAACGGCTTGCGCCGCGCATGTACTTAGCGTTTGAAAATGAACATAATTAGAATTCCGTTGACACAGCATTTAGAAGTCAGCGTGTGGCTTTGTTGTTGCTAGTGACTTGCCCTGATATACTACAGATGGACTGAAGTGGAATTAAGATACTTATAAAAAAATATAGTGAAAAAAGTGAAAAAAGTTGATCGTGTTTTTTCGTGCGTGGTTTTTATTTTGGTTTTCGGGCTCAACACGATCACGACACGAAATCGCATTTTCAAACACGAGCGCATGGACACACGCGTGCGTGTTTCGTGTCACGATTAAAAACACGCACGACGACCACCTCTGGTACAAGGTACCTAGGTTCGAAAGCTAGGCTTTAAAAAAAAAATTTTTAGCGGCGATATACCTACAGGTTAACATGAGAATCTCTAAAGAAATTGTAACATTTTATTAATTGATGCTAAGTACTTATTGTATAGAATAATGTGATTGGGCAGAAATAGTTGTTATCAAATTGTATCGATTCAGTGATTCATTTTACACTTTTGAAGCGACCTAGTAGAGACACACCCCCCTCCCCCCCACGTTTTTTGAAGTCGGTAATTTCTTATATGTAGTCGGCATTTTTGATTAAATTTCTTACATGAAGTCGGCATTTTTGAGTAGTCGGCATTTTTGACTAAATTTCTTATATGTAGTCGGCATTTTTGACTAAATTTCTTATATGTAGTAGGCATTTTTGACTATATTTCTTACATGTAGTCGGCATTTTTGACTAAATTTCTTACATGCAGTCAGCGTTTTTGAGTAGTCGGCATTTTTTACTAAATTTCTTATATGTAGTCGGCATTTTTGACTAAATTTCTTATATGTAGTAGGCATTTTTGACTATATTTCTTACATCTAGTCGGCATTTTTGACTAAATTTCTTACATGTAGTCGGCATTTTTGACTAGTCGGTATTTTTGAGTAAATTTCTTATATGAGCCTTTCAGTGCACACAGTGACTAAGTCCACTTTTTTCAAAATCTGAGATTTAAGTGTCGCAGCACTTGTTATAGTCATATCTTCTCGTATTAACACCATTTAACTAAACATTTTTTTTGGCCACTGAAAAAATTTTAATTTTTTTCATAAGCCATTCTGATTAACTCCATGATTTAATGCAGCCAATATCTGGCTCCTTGTAGCTCGCAACAACACCAAAAAAATACAAAATATACTGTCAAATGTAAGCTATATCCGTATTTATGCATCCTACATCTAATATTTTAGTTTCAATTACACAGGGTATTTTAAAATGCAATGTAAATTAATTCAACGGATTTGTCAACTTCAACTCGAATGGACTTAGTCACTGTGTGCACTGAACGGCTCATATGTAGTCGGTATTTTTGAAATTTCCGGCAAGCTTGCTGAATTCCTGAAGAATTTCGAACGAGCGAATGACGTTTTAGATAGAGTAAAAAACGAGGCAGCGCCGAGTTTAAAAGCATTGTTCGTCGATGTGATCGACTGTTTAACAAACATTCACCAAGAAAGTGGGGAGCTATTGTTATTTGCTAAAAAAGAATATGAAAAACTGTCGTCTACCAATTTCAATATGGCTATTGGGAATGACGTTCTAATCGATCATGACCCCGGTCGACGAAATAAAATATCATCCAGTAATGAACGTAAATATTTGTGTTCCCTCTGTCCGTATCAACCGAAACTTAACATTTATCCGATCAATACAAATATTCCCACGAACAAACAACGTCGATTTAATCCAGCTTGGTATGGAGAATTTTCTTGTTTGGAATATAGTCCTCATAAAGATGCAATTTTTTGTCTTGCTTGTATTTTATTTCCTGAAGGGCCAGGAAGATGTTTCGCTAGTTCAGAATGGGTATCAGTAGGGGTCCGCGAGTGGCATAAAATGAAGAGTCGTGGTCGAGAGAAAAAAGGCAAACTACTTCAGCACTTCACTTCCAAATCTCACAAGGCAGCTCTATATGATTACTCCAATTTTATCAACGAAGGGGCCCATGTTGATATATTAATAGATAGATCCATCAGGGACAACAAGATTAAAGAAGTACAAGAAAAAGAGTATCATTCAAGGGTTTTACGAGTTTTGTTCGATGTTGCGAGGACTCTGGGAAGGCAAGGTCTCGCTTTACGTGGTCACAAAGATTCACCAGTAAACAATGATGGAAATTTTCGACAGATTGTTCATTTAATTGCCCAGCATTGTCCTCTGGTTAAAAAATGGTTGGACGAAATCTCCGAAAGACCATATCATGTTACTTACCTCAGTCCCGTGACTCAAAATGAATTCATCGATTTATTAGGGAATGACTCTGAAAAGGCCATCGTCAGCGAAGTTAACCAAGCGGGAATATTTTCTGTAATGGCTGATACTACTCCAGACCTGTCACATCAAGACCGATTAGCTGTAAATATTCGATATGCGCATCAAACAAATGAAGGAATTGTACCTGTTGAACGGCTTTTGAAGATGGATATCGTCCTGACTAAAAAATCAGGAGAAAAGCTGGCTGGAAAAATTGTAACAGCTCTTCAGTCGATGGGAATTTCCATAAAACACATTGTTTTCCAATCTTATGATTTTGCAAAAAACATGTCTGGAAAGTTTAAAGACACGCAGCAAAAATTAGCGGAAAAATGTGAAAAACGTATTCCCTATATTCCATGTCATGCTCATAGAATCAATATATTTGTTGAAGCTTCATGCAATGCAAGCTGTTTGATTAAAGAATTTTTTAACGTTTTAGAAGCTTTGTATGTTTTTTTTCTGGAAGTACGAAACGTTTCTTGAGTTTGCGTGAAGAGTTAGGTAATATTGAAAATTCATTGCAGTTGAAGAATTAGTCAAAAACACGATGGACTGCTCGGGCAGTCAAAGCTGTATGGATTTCTTTCGAAGGCATCATCCATGCTCTTGAAACTATAAAGAAAGATTCCGAAAATTTTGACAGCAATTCACGTACACAAGCTTCAGGCTTGTTAAAAAAAATTTTGGACTTCGATTTTAAAAGCTCTTTATTTTTTTGCAAAAATATAATGTTCAAAGTTAAAAATTTGACAGAAAATTTGGAAGCTGAAGAACTTAATATCATCGATGCTTTATTGTTGATTCAAAGCACATCAGAGTCATTTCAGCAAATGAACGATGATATTCAAATAAACGATTTGATTGCGAGCTCGGTTTCCTTTGCTCGGAAGTGGGAGATAAGCCCCGAGAACGAATTTTCAAAGCATCACAGAACGCGACGAGTGCCAAAAAAAATTGACGAAAATCCGGAATCTGCCACAATTTTCGATTTTGAAACATTTTATAGAAAAGAATTCAAAATTGTTCTTCAAGTTTTTACAAGTTGCATCCAAGAAAAGTTACAAGAAAGTTTTCAACTTTCAAACCCATTCAGGAAATGTTTAGAATTCCACTAGACAGAAATAATGTTACGATTGATTTGATAAACTCTATTGTACAATTGGAACCCGAATTTTTCAAGGAAGAAGTTGAATGTTTGCTTTGTGAGTTACAAATTCTTTTTGACTCATGTCAAAGTTGTAAATCATTCGAAGATACTTCCACGGTAGCATTCAAGTTAAAACGAGTTACTCCCTTAGCATATAAACTGGTTCGTTATATTTTGACTGCTCCTGTCACGTCAGCATCGTGGTAACGTTCCTTCAGTAAATTGAAAATAGTTTTCGACCATTTGCGCACAACAATGGGAGATGATCGTTTAAATTCGTTGATGTTGCTCTTCTCTTCAAAAGATAAAGTAGATGAAATTGACCTTTGTGAAGTTGTTCAAAAATGGTCCTTACTAAAACATCGCAGAGTCAAAATTTGAATTAATTCTTCAATTTTTCTCAAAAAAATGGTTCTTTGTAAAATTATTTTGATTTTTGTGAAAAGGGTATCTTTTTAGTATGTATTTAATTTTGTAAAACATTATATACGACGAAAATAAAGAAAGAGTAAACAAACACTGTAATTTTTAATTCATTCGGTAACATATTGCGCATTTTCACAAGCGTATTTCACCAATTTTTTTCTTTTTTTTTAAATCCATTATTATACCTATAACAAATGTCGGCAAATTTTCGAGATCAGTCGACATATCAGTAAGATTCACCCCCCCACGATCGGGACCTTCGCGACGCCCCTGAACGACCCCCAATAACTTTGAAGGACTGGCCCACCCATGCCAGTGGCACAGCCCTTAAAACCCCACCTGGGGGGTTCCCCATACAAACATGATGAATTTCATATCAAAGGCTGAAAAAAGTACATTTTGAACCCGACCCCCTCAGAATTTAATGAAATTTTGCATAGAGGTACAACTTACCTACCCAAACACAACCTCATTTATAGAAATTACATTTTCGAAAAATTGTGGGCGTGGTATCGAAATATTCGAAAAAAGACGATAATAGGTTGTTTAAGCGACATAACATGGTTTTGAATCGAATTTTTTTCGTAATATTCCAACATCATCGTTCTAAGGTTCGAAATATTCGAAAAAAGACGATAATAGGTTGTTTAAGCGACATAACATGGGTTTGAATCGAATTTTTTTCGTAATATTCCAACATCATCGTTCTAAGGTTCGTTAAATTATCGTAGCACCGACCACACATTGATACGTAATACTCACTGTTTTCTATATTAACATTACAGACAATGAATTTATGAACATCTTTATAGTTTCTGAAATTATGTTGACCTTCCATCGATTTCAAACCGGATTTTTCGAACATCAGTTTTACATTCTGATGCAATGTGCACACACAAACATTTTGCTGGTTTCCAACCCCAAATTTGATACAATTCTGTGGTCGCAACATGGTAAATTTTGTAAATCCTAATTGAAGTGAAGGATGCATTTTTCTAAATTCATAGTAAGTTTCACGAAGCGATGACAGCATTAGTCTTTTTTGAACTTTCTCGCGTATATTTCCTTGTCTTACTACAATTGAGTCCTGTGACTCAGGCATGATTCGGCTGATTTCATCATCTTCATAAAACAATTTTACTGTGTTTAAAGTTTGTTCAGGTAAACTACGTCTGTCCATGCTAGAGCGTATGACGTCCGAAAACTTTGTTTTATTTTTTTGTATATCTTTGCTAATTTTTATCAATTCGTAAGATAAATCATGCCCTAAAATGTCCTTAATTTCCTTAGATGTCATGGTGTTTGGTAATAGAGATAATATTTTTTGCTTATCCAAATTATTTGAGCAGTTTTCGATTTGATATTTCATGTTCTTCAAAATTTCTTCGTAGTAAGCTTTGATCTTCTTTAGGTCTTCTGATAAAGTTGACAGTGAACCACCTCCAAGTGAATCCGAAATAATTTGCGCAATTTGCTGTTTTTTTTTGCAGTGTGCCTCCCTTTCTAAATATTTTCGCTTTATTGGCGATGGATGGCTTCCAAGATGAGGAATAACATGCTTATTTATATTGTCGACGAGTTCGAGTGATTGAGTATATCTGCTGCATGTTGGAACTTCCTTATATTCTTAATACAATTCACCGCTAGTCAAGATTTCTTGTGCTTCTTCACTTTCCATTTCAGTATAACGCTGATTACACTGGACCACGAATTTCAACTTTTTCGCTTTACCAGAAATGCCGTTATGAAATTCGTATGTAAAATCACCCCCTGATTTCGAAAATTGAGTTCATTTTTGATTCTATGGTGCCGTTTTTGAGATATTTGCAATTTACCGTTATTCGAAAAAACCAAAAAGATGGCACCCTTTAATTGCGTATATCTCACGAACGGGTGAAGCAATTGCAAAAAAGTTTACAGAATCGGAAAAACGATAAAATTTGCTATAAATGCATCATACATTGTTTTTTGCTCAACCAGATAGTTTTCGAGATATTAGCTTGTCATTTCATATTTTTGTTTTTTTTTATGAAAAAATATGAAAAAAATTACTCTTTGCGTGGGCAGCATTCCAAAACCACAACTTTTTTTCTAGATATTTTTTCTTTACGTAGAGCTCTGTTTTATTAGAAAAAAGATAAGCTATCATCGAAGAAAATCGATGCAAAACTACGTAAGTTATAAACGATCAAGTAAAAATACCCAGGTTGCGCAACTTCAATGTGTGATGTATACATACATATTTTAAAGGTATAAAGTACAAATGGGATATTATCCGGATAAACGAATAACACCATAACAATGATAATACTTTTTCTTTAAATAAATCAAATAGTACTTTTAATACTCGAATTGTTTTATAGTAGGTAGAGTGGTTGCTTCGAAAGGAAGAGTGGTTGGGTTCGAAAGTGCTGTAGGCATGTAGTTATAAACATGTATTTCCGTCAGTTATGCGTAAGTATGCAGGTAGATTTTCGAAATTATAAGAAAATTTTTAAAGCCGACATCTAAAGCAGGTAATATTTTCTTTTCCCGGCTTCGTATAAAAAGGAACCTCTCTGTCTAGGTAAGATTTGATTTTTTCAATTTTATTTTTGTTCCGAGTATAAATATGAGTTAGGCGCCTTGAAACTTCAAAACATCTGCAAGGCTCGCCGGAGATAGTTCAGTTCATAAGTCGAATTTCAAAACCGTGATTTATTAAAAAAAAATAAAATGAGTAAAAGGACGCGAGAATTTGAGTGTGATAACGATCCAGATATGTTCTGTTTCATGTGTGGCCAATATACTATCATTAAGCTACGACGAGTGTTCTCAGATCGTATCAAAACTTTATACTCCAAGTATTTTGGCATTGAGCCTAAAAATGCTGAAAAACCATGGACACCGAACACTTTGTGTACATCGTGTCGAGTAGAATTGATTCAGTCGAAATCAGGACAACAAATAAAATTTGCTACACCAATGATATGGAGAGAACCTACTTGCCATTCAATGGAGTGTTATATTTGTCAAACGAAAGTGCTTGGCGTTGGAAGATCAAGAAGAGTAACTTATGCCAGCGTACCATCAGTGACATTACCAGTACTACATTCAACGACAGTTGCGGATCCAGTTCCATTGTCAACAGTAATATCTGAGTGCGGGGAATCAAGTTGTACTGAATTTCGCGTGGGAAACGAGAGAAACGTTCTCTCACAAGCACAACTTAATGATTGGATAAGAGATTTGGAACTATCCAAGGAAAAGCAGAGATCCACACTTCCCGTATGCAACAATTTAAATTTGTGTCATCCGATGTTAAGGTGATATATTGTAGAACTTGTCACGAACCATTTTCCAAACACTATACCAAGAAAGACAGTATATGCTACTGCAACGACATTCCTGGTTTATTCAAAGAGTTTGGTCAAACATATGATTCAAAAGAGTGGCGATTGTTCATAGACAGCAATAAACTGAGTTTGAAAGCTGTATTATTGCATATTGGTAACAAAAAGCCTTCTATCCCGATCGCACATGCAGTAAATACAAAGGAAACCTACGAGGAAATGCAAAAAATTCTCAAATTTATCAAATATGAAGAGCATGATTGGAAAATATGTTCTGATCTCAAAGTCGTTGCAATGCTATGCGGTCTACAAAGTGGCTACACCAAGCACTGCTGCTTCCTCTGCAAGTGGGATAGCCGAGCTCGTAAGGACCACTACGTCAGAAAGGATTGGTCGGAAAGAGTCGAGTTTACCGTTGGTGTGGATAACATAAAATATACCCCTCTTGTCAAGAAAGAGAAAATCATACTTCCACCCTTACACATCAAGCTCGGTCTCATTAAAAACTTTGTTAAGGCTTTGGACAAAGAAGGCGAAGCATTCGACTATTTGAAAACAATTTTTCCAGATATTTCTCAAGCCAAGATGAAGGAAGGTATTTTTGTTGGACCACAAATAAAAAAGTTGATCAACAATACTCAATTCAAAGGACTACTCTCATCAGTTGAGGCAGCAGCGTGGGAATCCTTTGAAAAGGTCGTTGCTTCTTTTCTCGGTAGACACAAAAGCCCTAACTACGAACAGATAGTGAACGACTTAATCAATAATTATGCGAAAATGGGTAAATATAAAAGGCTTATTAAAATTAATTTCCCAAAATTTTATTTACCTAACTAATATTTTCTTTCCAGGCGTAAATATGTCTTTAAAAATTCACTTTTTTCCGGCAAATCTTGGCGACGAAAGTGACGAACATGGCGAAAGGTTTCATCAGCAAATGAAATTAATTGAGAATCGATATCAAGGATTCTGGGACGTCGCAATGATGGATGATTACTGCTGGTTTCTCATAAGAGAAACCGATCCTAAACTGAATAAGCGTCAAAGTAACATAATTATTTCGACTACATAGTAAAATCAAATTAAGATAAAGATTGTTAGAATATAGTATAAACATAAATAAATTAAAAAAAAAGTAAAAAATATGGGTAATTTCATTCATGAATTAAACTTTGAACTCAATAGAAACAGAGCATAGCTTGATATTTCTCTCTTTCTTATACCATACATACGTTTTGAGCTATACGTTGAAATTGCGCAACCTGGGTATTTTTATTTGATCGCTTATAACTTACGTAGTTTTACATCGATTTTCTTCGATGATAGCTTATCTTTTTTCTAATAAAACAGAGCTCTACGTAAAGAAAAAATATCTAGAAAAAAAGGTGTGGTTTTGGAATGCTGTCCACGCAAAGAGTAATTTTTTTCATATTTTTTCATAAAAGAAAACAAAAATATGAAATGATAAGCTAATATCTCGAAAACTATCTGGTTGAGCAAAAAACAATGTATGATGCATTTATAGCAAATTTTATCGTCTTTTTGATTCTGTGAACCTTTTTGCAATCGCTTGACCCGTTCGTGAGATATATGTAATTAAAGGGAGCCATCTTTTTGGTTTTTTCGAATAACGGTAAAATGCAAATATCTCAAAAACGGTACCATAGAATCAAAAATGAACTCGATTTTCGAAATCAGGGGGTGGTTTTACATACGAATTTCATAACGGCGTCTCTGATAAATTTTGGCCGTCGACCAGTGTTATCAGCAATCTTGATAGCAGCCTTCAGTTTAAAGTGACAACTTGCGCAAATACGGCAACGAGCAATGTTGGAGATTGCTGGAAAATGCTCAGATATCAACGCTGCTTCGTTTAAGGTAATGTTTCGAAGTTGGGAGGAACATTTTCTTGATAGCTTCACACATCTGTATTTATTATTTGATTCCATATCAATGCCTAGTTTCGTTCTGGTCTGTGTCTATCCGTTGCGTTGTTTTTTATAGTCCATGGGTGCTGTGACAGGTAATGTCAATCTATGTGTCCGTGGTAGGTAACGTTAATATGCGTGTGTGTGTGCGCGGCATTGATACGTCCGAGCAACGGATAGACACAGACCAGAACGAAACTAGGCATTGATATGGAATAAACTAATAAATACAGATGTGTGAAGCTATCAAGAAAATGTTCCTCCCAACTTCGAAACATTACCTTAAACGAAACGGCGCTGATATCTGAGCATTTTCCAGCAATCTCCAACATTGCTCGTTGCCGTATTTGCGCAAGTTGTCACTTTAAACTGAAGGATGCTATAAAGATTGCTGATAATCAGCGTTATACTGAAATGGAAAGTGAAGAAGCACAAGAAATCTTGACTAGCGGTGAATTGTATTAAGAATATAAGGAAGTTTCAACATGCAGCAGATATACTAAATCACTCGAACTCGTCGACAATATGGTAGGTAGGTTCAAGTGGCTGCCGCAGAGGCACACTTAGGCCAGTTTTGAAAGGCCCGTTGTGATACCACCAACACAAGGAAAGTCAGTCCCGGGACCCAGCCATATGGAAAATGCCTGAGTTGTTGGGATTTTCCACATAGCAGAATCCCGGGACTGACACTGCTAAACCGACACCGTTACTCCTCCTCGAACCACTTAGATGACTTTATGAAGCCTATCAAGTCCTTTATGTCCAGTTCCGCGATCTGGCTTAGGCTATCTAGGAACGGATCTCCCAAAAAGCGCGTTCTCGCGCCGCTTAAAGCCGGACAGTTGCAAATGAGGTGCTCCACTGTTTTCTCCTCCTCATCATCTTTGCAACTCCTGCAGCATCGTCGGTAGAGCACACCTAGCCTTTCTGCATGCCTACCAATGAGGCAGTGCCCGCTTAATACCCCTATCAATATGCAGATTTCCCTCCTAGTTAGGGCATAAATGAGTCTAGACCTTTTAAGATCCCATTTTGGCCAGGTTTGTTTCGATATCCGATACCCTGGGGATTGCAGCCATCTTTCGTTTGCTTGACGGAGTGTGTGCTTCTTCAGTATTAGTTTGCATGTGGCAAACGGCATACCTAAGCGCTCTTTATCCTGAAGAACCTGCTTGGTCGTGCCCTGCCGGCAAGCTCGTCTGCCTTACAGTTTCCCTCAATGTCCCTATGTCCCGGGACCCATATGAGGTTTACGCGGTTCTGTTGGGCCATCTCCTGAAGAGATCCCCGACTGTAGTGGTCGCACAACGATCTGTGCTTAGAGGGAGAAAGCTGTAAGATTCCAGAATACTGGAGTGTCCAATAGTACCCGCACCCCAACTGGAGGTTTCTCTTAGGCGCAGAGCTGATGCCGCCGCTGACCGAAACCCTTCCAGATCAAGTGGCAAAATGCCCAGAATGACCTGGAGGGCTTCGTTGGGCGTTGTCCTTAGCGCACCGCTTATACAGATCATATTGGATCTATGGACTTTCCGCAACAGATTCAGGGATGTTGCCTTGCTCAGCGCCGGCCACCATACGACGACTCCATACAGCATGATCGGGCGAATGATGGCCGTGAAGATCCAACTGCATACTCTAGGGCTTAGCCCCCATTTTTTGCCAATGGCTCTTTTGCATGTGTAAAGAGCGATGCAAGCTTTCTTCTGGCGCTGAAGAACATTCTCCTTCCAATTCAATTTCCTGTCCAGAACTATGCCTAGAAACTTGGCCTTATCCGACAAGCCCAGGCGCGTGCCATCTAGTTCTGGTAGGCTTAGTGTACCAAGTGAAGAAGCTATTTTCCATCCTCTTAGAAGTTGGTCAATTAAACCAGTTAGAGGTCTATCTACGCCCAGATTAGTTAGAGCGGAGTTGATCGCCTTCGGGCTTATATTGTTGAAAGCCCCCTCAATGTCTAAGAAGGCCACGAGACAGTATTCCTTTTCACACAGCGATTTCTCAATGACAGATACTAGGCTGTGCAGAGCAGTTTCTGTTGATTTACTCTTGGTGTATGCATGTTGATAGCTAGAGATAAGGTTGCTATCAATAGTCGTTGAGAGGTAGTCGCTTAGTATCCTCTCAAAGGTTTTGAGTACAAAGGACGAGAGACTGATCGGTATGTAATCTTTTGGCTCGTAGTGGGATGCCTTCCCAGCCTTAGGGATAAACACTACCGTGGCGCTTTTCCAGGAGCCCGGAATGTGTGTGTAGCTGATGGCTGTTTGACTTTTCGAGAGGACTCGTCTAAGTCTCGCTGTGTCGTCGACCTTTTCGACGCCAGTGCAGAAATTTCTCCACGAGGTTCTCTTCGCCTGTCTCAGAGGTTTTTTGTAGGCCCTTAGTTTAGCTTTATATTCGTGCCAATGAGGCTCAGAGCCGAGGCTCTTGGCCTTGTTAAATTGTTTCCGGCATGATTTGCGGAGCGAGTCCAAATCGTAGGACCACCAATGTGGCCTGTGTTTACCGCGTGGTTTTGCCACTGGACAAGCCTGTCCTAGAGCATTTGAGAGCGCCGATGTAAATGTAGTAACAATATCCTCCAGCTCCTCTACTGATGAGGGGCTTGTGAGGGCAGTACTGGCCGGTCTCTGTCTAATATTTCATTGTGTAACTGCCAATTAGTGTTACGTGGGTTGCGCTTCATGATTGGTTGTTATACAATAAAGTCTAGAACCATTTCTATGTAACGGTGGTCGGAGAATGAATGTTCTTCCAGAACCTGCCATTTTCTGACCCACTCATAAGCGCCTTCACTACAGATAGTGAGGTCTATGACCTCCCTGCGGGTCTTAGTGATAAAAGTAGGCTCATTACCCACGTTGCAAATTACCAGGTTAGTTGTTAAGAGGTAATCAAACAGAGACTCACCCCTGGCATTGATATTGGAGCTCCCCCATTGTACATGGTGAGCATTAGCGTCCGCTCCAATAATAAGATTACCCGTGCAGAAATTTGACACCAGGTCTTTCACCTCCGTTTGTGGTGGGGGTTCTTCGGCGTCGTAGGGCATATAGACCGACGCCACCGTCAGGCGGATGCTGTCGACCGTTAAACTGATAGCGGTAATATCACCATTGGTGTAGTTAGGTAGGAGAAAGGAGATCAACTCAGACTTGCCCAAAATACACGTTCTGACTTTGCTCTCCTCGCTGGCTCGAATAAGCTTTAAACCCTTAGTCCCCAATCCGCAGATTCTCGAGCTATTGACCCAGGGTTCTTGGATGAGGACCACATCCACGTCGCCTTTAGAAAGACGGCTACTTAAAGCAGCCAAAGCCACTTTAGATTTGTGCAGATTTATCTGAAGCACCACCAACATGAGAGCGCACAGACTTCCCTGCCGTCCCCATATCGTCGAGGTTTGCTCCATCCCGGAGGTTGCCTATCAACGACGAGTTGTTCCGATTACCTGCCCGATATGGCGTTGCAGGAGTCCTGCTGCCTGTAGCGTTAGATGTTAATCGCTCAGCGTTGGCTGCTACCATCGTGACGAAGAGGACTTCCTCATCCTGTAGGCTGTCCTCCATCTCCGAGTTGTTCACAGCACTATCGCCAAGGGACGTGGCGGATAACATGCTTTCCGCATCGGAATCCTCCGCTTCCTCTTCTGGTAATTCGTTTTCCGGTTCCCCCGGAGCAGCCG
Organism: Campiglossa producta; assembly: GCA_964058755.1. Lineage (NCBI taxonomy): Eukaryota > Metazoa > Arthropoda > Insecta > Diptera > Tephritidae > Campiglossa > Campiglossa producta. The sequence goes on along the minus strand of CAXKVI010000001.1, from coordinate 106,042,730 downwards.
AGAAGGCAGCGCGCTGAGCATCACCACGATATACGTGGATAACGATCTGGCCTACGCTGTAGTGTACTAGGCCATTGCACCTTTTGAGGGGCTCGATTGACTCTTTATTCATGGTGAACACCACCTGTCTGTCGGGCCCTACCGCATCCCCGACCAGATTGACACTCTAGTCATGCGTTGGGAGGGACGAATTCATTAGCCGTAGCATCCCGAGAATTCTCTCGGGTTCGTCAGGGATGGCCGGAATCCACGCCCTTGCCCTTGGACGAGCTGGAATGTCCTTCCAGTCAACGACCTCTATCTTTGCGCCCTTGTAGACTTCACCCAGTTTAGCAGCTGCTGCCTTTTACAGTGCTACGGTTTTTGCATCCTCGCATGCGAGTAATTTAATCTAACCCTGGTGCCAACCCGCATCCGTTACTCGCGCCGAACTACCCGGAAACTCCGGAGCAACGTTGAGAAGAATGTTGCCGAGTTCATTTCGCACGTAACGCCACCGGTCCTTGGGGATGGCCAGACGATCATTGCCTCGGTCAAGGACGCCTATAAGGATCCTTGGTTACCTCAGCAAAGCTTAGTTTGCCCGCTCTAGGGGTATTCTAATGCCGCTTGGGAGGGGGAATTAACTCCAGGTCCGATCTCTGGGGCTTGAAAGGGTTAACTTTTAATCTCTGTGGCATGTAAGAATTTTGGAAATCCGGTATCACAGCTTTCGCTAGCTCTACCGATTTACTGGAATTCGGCGACAGCGATTCCTGCGGTACCCCTTCATACCTCTTCAGGATCTTTGCAGCCAATCTTTTCTCGTGGTATGTGAAGCGGCGGGGAGATGTCTCCCGGGAGTGCGGACTCGTAGTTGCCATCGCGGTCGCTCTCCTTGCCGACATCTCAGTTGCAGCTTCCTTCTCCTTCGAAACTCCGAGGCCAGGTCGTGAGACCGCTGCCACAGACGTAAAGATACTGGTTTTCATATCAGCGGTTGTTGGGAGTTTAGCATCCGCCGTTGTCCGCTTAGCTGCGTTGGCAACCGCACTGGTGCTAGCTTCCATCAAGTCAATCTTACTCGATAGAGGGTTGGTTGACCGTTTCGTAGTTGCCATCGCTGTCGATCCCCCCTTGATTGTGGAACGGAGGTTGTCCTCCGGCGTTGTTGTTGCTTTCTCGCCTGCTCCTCCATAGCTCTCCTTTGCTGAGGAGTGAAATTTGGCGTTGTTTGTTTTTTATGTTTTTCGTTTTTATTTAGGTTATTTGAGTTCATCTTGTTCGTACGACCCATCGCCGGACAAGGCCAGCTTAGGGTCAAGGGAAGAGTAGGGGAAAATGTGTCGTCCACCGCGGCAGAGCCCCTACCGCGGTAAGGCCATGCTTACTCTCTTTTGGCGACCCGGTATCAGAGACGCTCCGTTCATAAAAAAAATTTGAAGAGCTATACATTTTTTCTTTTGGCAATTAATTAGCAATAAATTAGCTACTAATTCAGGCAAAATTTCAAATGATTTCGCCAACCTAAAATTATTATTTTATACGGCTTTCCGTCAACTAAAAATATTCACAGCATTTTTTTTTCTCGAAAATAGAGATCACAAACATAAAAATTTTAAAAAAGTCAAGATAAGAAATATTTATATATTGAAAAAATAAAAACAATTTTCAATGACATAAAATAAAAAATAAAAAAATGTGGCCGATAGCTGTACTTGAACCATTAACCGCTCGACCACTACCCCCGACACTTCCCACTGGGCTATCGCTTTATGTACAAATTGATTGTCAGATAACCAATTCAAGTGGCATGAGAAAGTTTCATTCGCTTATTACAGATAAATGGAGGAGGATTGGTTATATATTAGATAATTGTGCACTGCCTTAGAGGTATGCCAACAAATCCCTATGGATTTCATAAATATTGATGCATATTTAGTATGGGTTTAAGCTTGGCAAATATTTATATGTAAAATTTGTTAGCCTATTAATATAATAGATAGATGGCGCAAATAAGCTAATTTTTAAGCGCCTGGTGCATGGGATTTAAAGCATCGACATTTGATGGCTCGTAGGCGTCCCCTGGGGGCCCAAATTGTCTGGAAAATATGAAAAACTTGAAAATAAATTCAGATTTTAGGATTTTCGACAAGAATTTAAGACAATTTAGAATGGAAGAAGTTTTTGGTGCGATGTCGGCCAAAAATGAAATTGTGCGAACTTAAATAAAATTATTTTAAAATATAGTTTTGGTCAGGTGCAGCAAACCTGTGGAAAGAAAGAATATCTCTAGGTCCTTTGCACCTACCACAAGCGCTGTTCACTCACTCTCATAGCCCACCGAGCTTCGCTTTTTTTGTTTAAGTTTTGGGGTTGAAAATAGTATCAGTTACTTTTAAATAAGCATTGAAGTAAGATCGTGTTTTCTTACGCATCATATGTACTTATGGAAAAAAATGTTTATGCCTCTATTTATATCTGTAAAAACAATTTTTTAATTCATTATTTTAATATATTTAAGTACACTCTTTCTGTTGGAACAGTTGTCATTTAGCAAATTACAACATAAATATGCTTGTATTTTGCTATTTACGTGCTAGCCAAGCGCGGGAATTCAATTCGCCGTACGTTTTTTCCTCAAAGAGTATGGTGAACTTCTGAAATTTGCGCAAATGTCAATCTCTTTTTCGTAATACTGTAGGTCGATTCCCTAACTATTTTATCGCCAAGTTGTAGCGTTAATTCTGTTTAACGCCATTTTTATCGCTTTTCCCTATTCTGTAGTGTTAACCACACTAAAAGTCGATAAGCTCGATCAGCTGTTTTCGCTAACACTTTTATTGTAGCTAGTTATCGCGGATTAATTTGATGGTGTTTAAAAGTGTTTAAGAGAAAATAATAAATTTAAGTTGAAATAAAAATGTCTTTTGAGTTTGTGGCGCTTTATTTGGTGCGAAATATTGAAAATATGGAAATGCGTTAAAGGCAAGTTAGAGAATCACAGTTTCGTTAAGAACAAACGCCAAACCCTGGCGAAAACCTAAACGCTTGGCGAGTGGTTAAAAGTTAGGGAATCGGGCTCCTGGAATGCTTCGTCGCATCTTTAATTTTTAAAATCAGTCTTTTTCCGTGTTCATCGCAAAACCCCAAAAAAATTATATTTGCCGATTAGAGATCGGGGGTTTCACCCACAGCTTTTTTGTGTGGAACGTCCTCCGACGCACTTGGCCATGTGACATGACATGTGTCCTTTTTTCTAAAACCAACCCTAAGGTCTGGATACGAAAAAACGGATGAAACATTGTAGATTCTGCGAAAAAAAAATATTGGTAGGATGCAGACCAGTAGCGCGATTCACTAACTTTTTTAACGATATTTGTTAACGTTAAATTTACTTAACAATAATTTTAACAACATTGCGATTCACTAACCTTTTGTCAACTCTAAATTCGATAAATTTATCGTTGTCGATATGACAATTGTTATTTTATCGCAGATTTTTTTGTGTTGTTAAAGTGTTGTTTACTTTTGCTTCGCGTAGGAAACATGTATGTTTAATTATATTTATACACATTTGGTGTAAAATATAACCTAATACGGTTTATGTGATAAAAAATTTATAAATTTATCGCAATATCTCTCAAGTAATTGCAAAAACTGCTCAAGAGGCACAATGGTAAATATTTCATCAATTTTCTGTGTTTTCCATACTATTAGCTTGTTATTTCTTTATAGAAGACGATGTCCAACTACACTCGCACCATGTTTTCTGCGGGCGCACGCGCCGCTCCACCAATTGAAGTTTCCGCGGCTTTTGCACGCCGCGAAGAAGTCGAGCGCAAGAAACAGCTAAGCGGTGCAGTCGCACCCACCAAAGTAGACGTAAGTCCCAAGTTCGACGTGTACGCATACATATACCACCAAAAAATGCTATAGAAAGTGGCACGGATAATATCAATCATTGGCAAATTGAATTCGACAATTGCGAACGCTGGGAAAATACCTTAATGGGATGCACATCATCGTAAGTTAAAAATATAAGGTTTTAAGTAAATGCTAATACTCAAGCTTTGCAGCGGCGACCCACTATCAAATAGGCAAGTGGATTTCAGCTCAAAGGAAGAAGCTATTGACCATTGTGAACGCCATGGCTGGTGTTGGTTTATGGATACCGATGTTATTGTTTGTTATGTAGCTGGTAGTTTGTTTGGTGAGGAGTGGTGGCAAGCAGGTATGCTTGCATCCCAGGCTAGCTCGTCAGCGTGGGGCGGGGTACTTTCCACCACCCTCACCTACAGCCACATGAACAAAAAGAGGGTTCATACCTGCATATATAGAAAAGTTAAAAGTAAAAGTAGAAAAAGGGCATTGGTAAGAAAAGTCAAATAAGAGAGAAATCGCATAAAGGAAAAGATCAGGAAAATAAAGGAGAGGCCTGTCCTGTCAGGTGGAGTCTTCCCACCCGCTTCCATGCAACTTGCACGAAACCATGGGCACTGTGCTGACTCCTGATAACTTACAGTGCCCCCAAACCTGACTCAAGCCGATCCGTCTGTCGTTAAGTCATTTTCCCTAATACTCACCTCCACATAACCGTGCGCGCACAAGCACAGCACCCACACCAAATAGGATATCTAGCCTTGCATCTTGGCAATGATCTCTAAAGGTATTCAACTGAACATTATATAATTTTTATTCATAAACAAAAAAACTGTTCTTAACGTTCTAGATTCTCCTACAGTATACTTAGGCTATTTGGCAAGATTCAAAAATAAACTGCCGGCTAAAGAGATAACTAACTAGACCTTCGTATATTTCAGTGGTAAATTACTAACTAGCTAACCTAAGATTCGCAATTCATGAAATTTATGGATTTTCAACTTTACTTATATGAATATTTATAATTATGTCTAGGTAGCAATAAAACAACAAAAAGGAAAATTCAAAATAGGAGAAACCCAAGGTGACAAACTTATTGGCTAATCGATATATATATACCCTATGGAAATGAGTTAACCTAGATATTGTAATTACAATTCAAATAACTGCAGATGTAAAAATTCACCGAAATTCAGGAAAGAAAAAAAGAAAACCAAAAATTGGAATACTACCTAATGTAGCGGTCGATGCTCCCAAGATCAGCTGTTTGCTGTCCCACTGACCCAGATTTCGATTTCAGGTTTAATATATAAGTAATATATAGAAAGATGCAAAAAAATTGAGAGTGTTGTGATCTCATGTGCGTGTGATTGTATTTAGGGGAGTAGCTATGTATGTACGTATATTCCTTCGTTGTTCGGTCTATCGCTAATCCCTTCTTCTACCTTGGGAGCGGAGTGAGATTGCGTGCTCAATATACGTACATACACACGGACATATATACATGTATCAAATTGGAGTAATCAGTTTTCACTTACCCAGTCACTCAATCCAATGGCGCCACCGTAGAATACCTGTGCTGTAAAGAAACTCAAATGTAGATATGCTCATACACCTATGCTTGATCATGCGCACAATGATCGCTCTCTAATGCTCAGCCAGATCACTCGCTTGTGATCTTGGCTTTCTTGAGCTACTAACTTAGTGCCCTATACTGCCGCCTCCAGTGCACATGGAGTGCTATATCCCTTTCGCAAAAAAATTCAACTGCTATAAAGGATCTTACTTGGAAAAAATTCGCATCTCCGGGATACCGAATTTCGGAACAGGATAGGGTTGAGGCGGCAGGCGTAGGCAAAGGTAAAAAAAATTTTATCAAAATCGCGCTGGGTTGTAAAGAGCAACACAAAGATAAAAAAAGGTATACAAAAAAGCAAAAAAAAAACGTGTGTGGGTTAGGGAGAGTTTTAGTTCGAGGTGTACTAAATTGGAAAAATGAACGAAGAAGACAATGTTTAGTTAAATAAGAAGAAAAGAAACTTGAACTCAAAAGAAATCGAAATTGGCCATTGCAATGAAAATATGCTAAATACATAAAAATTTAAAAAAAAAAAACGACCCGGGTAATGAAACACGAGAAAACTTAGTCAAACGAAAGATGAGAATCGAAAAATTGGTATACAATCAATCGAAACTCAAGTTTAAAACGAAAACCCAACTTGAAAAGTTGCAATGCAATATGTCCCTACTGCTCAAAGCCCCTTGTCTAAACTACCCTTTCACAATCCCAGCTCTGCCCATGAATGTTAAAAGGAATTATAAAAAAACTAAGTAAAAAAAATATCAACAAAGTACGATAAAAATTATCTTAATTTAAATAAAATGCTCCTTGTATCTCGATCATGGTGTTGCTGTGGTGTGTGGCATGCAGTGTATCTGGTGGATTCGGTGGTGTTTGCTGTATTTATTACGTTTATATTGGTGGTGTTGTTACGAAATGGTGCTCTATAGTTGTTGTTGTTGTTGCTGGCCTCTGTGTACTTATTCTGGCCTGTAAATCGGTGGCTTCTTTTGGCCCGTTTTTGGATTGTGTTTGTTGTTGTGCTGTTAAGTGCCGTAGAAATGTTCAGTGTCTCTCTGTTGTTGTGGCTTGTGAATTGTTGGTGCCTGGTATCTCGAAGTTAGGGCGTTGCGCCGCCAAAATCGGTGCCCTGTGGATTTTCCCGGTTGCAACGCGACCTGTATACCAACACAAAAAAAAACCAGAAAAATTTCAGTATACGGAAGTTGTTAAATGCGGGTTTCGTACAGGGAAAAGGAAAAGGGTAGGTAAGCACATTCGGACATATATATATTCTTGTTTGCACAACTGTCGATACCCGTACACACAAATATATGTGTCCGGATGCACCTACGTAGATGCAATTTTGCTGTTTGGCTTGCCAGGGAGATTGACTATGAGAAAAGTTAATCTCGCCTTAGAGCGTGCCAGGGTGCATTTGATGGGGATAGGGCTGACTTACCGGGACTTTCCAAATTAATTGGAGTGGATAAAGGTGTTGGTGTGGATGTTCGTTTGGTGATGCTTTCCTCGGAGCGTAGACTCTTGCCGCGAACTATAATTTTTTTGTTTTTTTTTTTTTGGGTTTGGCGGATTTTAGCGGGTTTTTGACCTCGCGCACTTCACCTTTCTTTTTTTCTTCTTCTAGAAAACTTGTGTTCAGTACTTACGGGCACAGTTTTAACGCAACTTTGGCCCGTTGCCTACTTCGGCTCCCTTTTATACCTTCCGCCGTGGAAGGGAAAGTTACCTATTTGGGAAACATCTTACACAGGCATACAATCAATAGATATATTCGTTTTTACCGCATTCATACCTATACACTCATATACTCCCACAACAAGCAAATATGGTCCTTTCTTTCTAACATAGGTATAATGTAGCGGCCGCCGTGGTGTAGCGGTTAAGTGTTCGGCCTTCTACACCAAGTCGTGGCGGTTCGATGCCCGGCAAAAGTAACATCAAAAATTATTTAGAAAAAGAATTTTTCTAAAACGGGGTCGCCCCTCAGCAGTAGTTTGGCAAACTCTCCGGGTGTATTTCTGCCATGAGAAGCTTCTCAGCAAAAAATTCATTTGCTTTGCAAGTGCCGTTCGGAGTCGGCAAAAAACTGTAGGTCCCGCCAACTTGTAGGAAAAACTCAAAAAGCAACACACCACAAGTTGGAAAGAGAAGCTCGGCTAAAAATCTCGTTAGAGGTTATGATAATAACATGTAGGTATATCGCCGCCATTAGTTTTTTTTTTTTTTTTTTTTTTTTTTCATAATGTTGCTAGGCGTTCAGCAACATTGCCTGTTACAGTGTCTGTTGTTAACAGCAATCATCAATGCTAACTGCATCTGTAACACAAGCAATGTTGATGAAGACCTGCTGCACTACATCCATGTTAGAAAGTTAGCTAACATTCATTGTGGCACGTTGCCAGTATAGCGAAAGGCTGTCGTTACAGGCTCGCACCCGCCGATGGTGCCTGCACTATGGAGCGTGTGCGTAAGAGGTTTCAACGCAGCCTGTCACTTATGATTCCCTTGCGTCCAACGTGTGGCCTCGACCCACGACTCAATGCCGGGCTTACTCCAATTAATACACGTGCATGCTAACTATTTACAACTAGATTACCGTGTTATTTCTACTTCTTATATCTTACTTAAGCTATATCACTGGGTATGCAACATCTTAAAGATAAAAAAAATAAAAAAATATCACAGATGAAAACTAAGAATCATATAAATAAAATATCACAGCATATTAGTCAAGTATATAAATACATAAATAACTAAATAAATAAATAACTAAGTAAAAATAATTGCAAAAATGATCAAATAAATAAGTTCATACGTCAGTCAGTAAAAATAAAAAATAGTCAAATAATAATAATTGCATACGTCAGTTAATAAATCGAAAAAAATTTAAAATTTTTATAATTACTTGCGTCAATACATAAACAATAAACAACATAAATAGACAATGATAATTATATTTATATACAAATATAAACACAAAAACACGAAACATCAAACATAAGGACTAACACTACAAAAAAACATGTACCTATTTTGCGAAAATATCTTTAGCGTGGTATACGCCGATCTTTTTCCCATTACTATCGCCAAGTTCATACATAGAATTTCCTATGGCATTTAAGACTATGCACTTGACTTGTTTAGGTGCTAACTTGGCGTTGTAATTATCTATCTGGGAGCTTTGTTTAAAGTTTCGGCGGTATACACTTGTCCTATTTGAAACTTAACATACCTACTCCTTGTATCGTATACTTTCTTACTCTTCTCATGGGCCAACTTCAGCTCCTTCATGATTTTATTTCGTATCACCTGTAACTTGTCATTATTTGTTTGTATTTCAATGTCAACATCTTTTAATGCGCCCAACTTTCGGTATAGCTCGTATGATGCAGCATGCTGTATCATAGGCATACCGAAAGTGGCATAGTACGGCGACATGTTGATGGCTGAGTGTGCAACGCTGCGGAGGGCAAATGCAGCATCAGTAACGTACTTATCCCAGTTTTTCTGGTTGCCCTTTATAAAGGATCGGACGATCTGCAACACAGATCGATTTACCCTCTCCGCAGCGTTACCCTGAGGCGAATAAAATGCCGTTTTTATGTGTTTTGTGCCGTACTTTTCTAAAAAGCTGTTGAACATTTCAGATACAAACTGTTTTCCATTATCGGAATGGATATATTCGGGCACGCCGAATATGTGGAAAACATCTCTTTCTAAAAACTTAATTACCGCAGCTGAAGTTGCCTTTCTCATTGGTTCTAAAAATACAAATTTCGTGAAATGATCTAAACAGACAAAGACGTACACATTACCATCACTACTACGAGGATAAGGACCCATAAAATCAATAAAGAGACGTTGGAAAGGTCGTTCGGTAAGCTTTTGCTTTCCCATTAGTGGTTGTTTAAATACATTTTGTGTCTTATTTATCTTGCAGATTTCGCAATCTTTAACATGTACCATGTATAAGCCCGGAGGCTATCAACTCCGCTCTAACTAATCTGGGCGTAGATAGACCTCTAACTGATTTAATTGACCAACTTTTAAGGGGAAGGAAAATAGCTTCTTCACTTGGTACGGTTGAGTTATCACGCTATGTCACAAGGGGAACACCCCAGGGTGGTGTTCTTTCCCCGCTTTTATGGAACCTCACAGTCAACTCGTTGCTACGTGACACAAGCTGGGGGGGCGGGAAGATAGTGGCATACGCAGACGATTTAGCTATTGCATTCAGAGGCAAGTTCCCACAAACTCTGTGTGACCTGATGCAAGTAGCACTGCGAGAAGTTTCGACGTGGTCCTCTCGCTGCGGACTTAGTATCAACCCAGGGAAGGTGGAACTTGTCCTCTTCACCAACCGGTACAAAATACCGCCACTAAGCCTACCAGAACTAGATGGCACGCGCCTGGGCTTGTCGGATAAGGCCAAGTTTCTAGGCATAGTTCTGGACAGGAAATTGAATTGGAAGGAGAATGTTCTTCAGCGCCAGAAGAAAGCTTGCATCGCTCTTTACACCTGCAAAAGAGCCATTGGCAAAAAATGGGGGCTCAGCCCTAGAGTATGCAGTTGGATCTACACGGCCATCATTCGCCCAATCATGCTTTATGGAGTAGTCGTATGGTGGCCTGCGCTGAGCAAGGCAACATACCTGAATCTGTTGCGGAAAGTCCATAGATCCAATATGATCTGTATAAGCGGTGCGCTAAGGACAACGCCCAACGAAGCCCTCCAGGTCATTCTGGGCATTTTGCCACTTGATCTGGAAGGGTTTCGGTCAGCGGCGGCATCAGCTCTGCGCCTAAGAGAAACCTCCAGTTGGGCTGCGGGTACTATTGGACACTCCAGTATTCTGGAATCTTACAGCTTTCTCCCTCTAAGCACAGATCGTTGTGCGACTACTACAGTCGGGGATAGCTGTTTCAAAATAAACATTCCCAGCAGAGAAGACTGGGAGAGGACGGATTGGTGTCCCGAAACAAATGGTGGCACTTCCATATACACCGACGGCTCGAAGTTGGACGGCAGAGTTGGAGGAGGCGTTTATTCAAGGGATTTGGACCTTGAGCTCTCCTTCAGACTACCTGATCATTGTAGCGTCTTCCAGGCGGAAGTCTCGGCAATCCTGGACGCCGCGGCCTGGTTAAGAAAACGTGTTATCGGAGAAGATATCGCTATTTTCAGCGATAGCCAAGCGGCCATCAAATCCCTTGGCTCATACACGTTCAACTCTGAACTGACGCTCAGCTGTCGTCGATCTCTTCAGGAGATGGCCCAACAGAACCGCGTAAACCTCATATGGGTCCCGGGACATAGGGACATTGAGGGAAACTGTAAGGCAGACGAGCTTGCCAGGCAGGGCACGACCAAGCAGGTTCTTCAGGATAAAGAGCGCTTAGGTATGCCGTTTGCCACATGCAAACTAATGCTGAAGGAGCACACACTCCGTCAAGCCAACGAAAGATGGCTGCAATCCCCAGGGTGTCGCATATCGAAACAAACCTGGCCAAAATGGGATCTTAAAAGGTCTAGACGCATTTATGCCCTAACTAGGAGGGAAATCTGCATATTGATAGGGGTATTAACCGGTCACTGCCTCATTGGTAGGCATGCAGAAAGGCTAGGTGTGCCCTACCGACGATGCTGCAGGAGTTGCAAAGATGATGAGGAGGAGGAAACAGTGGATCACCTCATCTGCAACTGTCCGGCTTTAAGCGGCGCGAGAACGCGCTTTTTGGGAGTTCCGTTCCTGGATAGCCTAAGCCAGATCGCGGAACTGGACATAAAGGACTTGATGGGCTTCATAAGGTCATCTAAGTGGTTCGAGGAGGAGTAACGGTGTCAGTTTAGGAGTGTCAGTCCCGGGATTCTGCTATGTGGAAAATCCCAACAACTCAGGGATTTTCCATATGGCTGGGTCCCGGGACTGACTTTCCTTGTGTTGGTGGTATCACAACGGGCCTTTCAAAACTGGCCTAAGTGTGCCTCTGCGGCAGCCACTTGAACCTAACCTAACCTAACATGTGCGCACACATCAGATACCATGCCTGGCCAATAATATTTCTGACGTAGTCGGGATAGGGTCTTATGTATGCCACCATGGCCAGCAGAAGGTGAGCCGTGAGACATTTCCACAAGCCCCGGTCGCAATTCCGATGGAACCCAAAGCTTCCAGGTCTGGTCCGCTAGAAGATCGTCCCCCCTGTCAAATTGCGTCCGTTTGTAAACATAACCGTCCGATAGACATAGGTCGGGGAGCTTTTCTTGATTTTCGGTCACCGTTTTTCGAAGCTCTTTGTACTCCTCCGACTCAAAGTACGGTGACTCAAGGCATATGTCTATCGCACGGTCGTTTGTCAGTATCTCGTCCATATGCATTCTCGACAGTGTGTCGGGAACCACGTTCTGCGCACCTTTTCTATGTTCGATGTTGAAATCATACGCTTGGAGTTTCAGGCTCCATCTTGCCACCTACCAGAAAGGTCCTTCTGGTTCATAAGCCATTTGAGGCTGGCATGATCCGTGATAATGGTGAACGGGGTTCTCTCCACATAAGGTCGAAAACGCTTTACACTTACAATTGCTGCATAGCACTCTAATTCCGTTATACTATAATTCTTTTGCGCCTTGTTAAGTTTAGCTGACACGTAAGCGATAGGTCTTTCATTTTGGTCATCGTCGAGCTGAAACAACACCCCTCCCACTCCGTCAGTCGATGCGTCGCATTGTATGTAAAATCGTCTGTTAAAGTCCGGGTGCGTAAGTACTGGCGCTGAAATCAAGCTCTGTTTGAGCTTTTCAAAAGATTTCATGGCCTCGTCCGTCATCGTAAATTTCTTAATCGTGTCTTTCTTGAGGCAGTCGTGCAGCGGCGCTGCAATAGTCGCATAGTCCTGGATGAAACGTCGGTACCAGCCCGACATGCCCAGGAACCGCCGAAGCTGCTTCGGGGTCTTAGGCGTAGGAAAGTCCCTCACGGCAGCAACCTTATTGGCATCTGTCCTAATACAACCATCCCCGACTACGTACCCAAGATATCGCACCTCTTTATAACAAAATTTGCTCTTTTCGACATTAATTGTTAACTTTGCCTCTCTAAGACACCGAGCGACTTTTTCCAACAAACACATATGAGACTCAAAATCTATAGAACAAACTAACAAATCGTCAAGATAAACAAATACACATTCACGTAAAGCGGCCGGAATGACCTTGTCCATAAGACGACACATTCGTTGTGCTGCATTGCACAACCCGAAAGGCATCACAGTAAATTGGTACAGGGGTCGGCCTGGGACAGTGAAGGCTGTCTTCTCGCGTGATTTGGGGTCAAGGGGAATCTGCCAGAAAGCGTCTTTTAGATCAATTGCGGAGATATATCTAGTGTTTTGTAGGCGGCTTAAAATTCCATCAATATGGGGTAAGGGGTATGCATCCTTAATCGTCCTTTCATTCACTTTTCTTGCGTCCAAACAAACGATTCTTTGTTCCTTTGATCACCAGTGAAACTGGTGAGTTCCAGCTGCTGTTGGACTCCTCGATCACTCCCATGCTCAGCATACGGTCCAGCTCTGCGTAAATAAATTTTTGGATGGCAGGTGAAATGGGGTAGTGACGTTGCAAAGGACGGGAATTGTGCTTTTACACGCTCCAAAGCGTTATTTTCCTCGGTGGTTAAAGTGTGTTGAACGGCGTCGAAAGTCAGGTCACCCTCAGCGGGAACGAGTTCCGCCACACTGGCAACATTATTACACACATTCACACCCTTACTCACAACATTCATTCCAAAGGCCTGCCAAAAATCAACTCCCAGATAAACTTCCTGTTGCAGATCCGGTACTATTAAAAATTCCAATTCTTTTGTCGCGTTATCCCACCAAACAGGTAACTTTATTACCCCTACCACGGCGGTTTCTTCCCCGTTTGCCGTCCGGATATTTTGGCCCCTGATTGGCATAATCAAGGCCTCTCTACCGCGTAGGAGTGCCGCTGAGCCTTTTCCTAAACAGCAGGCACTCGCCCCTGAGTCCAGGAGAGCCAGGACCTCATGACCTCGTATTTCAGTTTTAGCGAAAAATCTATTGTCACCTTTGACCTTGACTATTGTTGCAACAATTTTATTTCTTAACCTTTTAAAATATTTCTTTTTCTCTCGCATTTTCCTTATCTTATCAAAATTTCTACTATTCTTCTTAGTCCTATCTATCGCTTCACCAAATATTCTATGCCTTGCTTCTTCGCATTCAACTTTACGTTGGTGTAAACTTTTTACAACTCGCATCTCCATTCTCTCAACTGGTTTCACAACCCTGGCCTCATTATTTCCTATTAAAGGCTTCTACCTTCACCTCATTCTCAAACTCTATCTCGTTCACGGCTCTTCCCCTATTCTTGTTTTCTTTCATAAGTTTTTCGGCTCTCCTGCACTCAGCCTTGAGCTCCGCCAGAGAGTCCATTTTTAGGGCGAAGGTCAAGTTGGCCAGGTACGGTTTGAGATTTCCCCTGATAATGCCAACCAACTCCTTCTCAGGGATTCGCGTCCGCAAGCGGAATGTCATATCGTGTATCTCCCCGTAGAAGTCGTCGAAAGTTTCGCCGGGTTGCTGCTTCCGTTCCATCATTTCACGGATGATTTCATAGTCGGACTCGGCGGTCTTAAAGTGGCTCAGCAGCTCGGATTTCAGTCCGAAGTAACCAAAATCGGGATCTTTGGAATGATCCTCGAGTATCTGCCAATATCACTTCAAGGCACCGCCGGAAACCAGACAATGAAAGTCCGTGAAAAGCTGGAAGTAGGAAATGTTGTGTTGTTCACGCATCCTTTCAACCCGGAAAACAAAACTTTCGACGCTCATCCCTTTCGTAGTTCCGTCAAATTTGATGTGCCACTTCTCCAAGTCGAGCTTCTTCCACCTTGGAGGTTCATTTGGGTCTCTTGTGTCTCGTGTCCCCACTGAGGCCCGATTAGACGATTGTCCACTGGTACGACCAGTAGTGCCGCCAGCTTGGCGTTCTGGTGTGGATGATCCGGTAGGCTGATTGCCCAGGGGATGCACGGTGGTCTCCATCTCTGTCACCCGACCACTAAGGTTCCCAACGTTGGTCTTTATGCCTCTGACTTCCTTTGCTATTTCGGACTCCAGGTCTTGTTGCTGCGCCATCATCGCCATCATTCGGCTCAGTTGCTCCACGTTAGATATGGCATTGGCATTTTCAGTCACAGGCGGATTTCCAACGCTGGGACCCGAAATTGTTTGTTGTGTTCCCCCCTGTGCAATATTGCCTCCCACAGCACCCACCTCCTCAGTGTCGGACATTTGACACAAGAGATCTATTTTCTGAGAGAAGTTCAAACTATGGCTAGGCTCGTCGAATGACAGTCCGCCTGCGAACGTTACCCTCTGGATGCGTTCGGGGTCAATGGACGAAAAAATCCGGGACTGGCACCTGTTGAAGTAGGCAGACGGGACAAAGTCGACTGGCCGCGGAATTCCTGTGTCGATTTGGTCGAACACAGTCCCGACTACCAAATTTTCAAACTGTCGCCTTTCTATCGCCCTCGATAGGCTACGCGTAACCGGCCTATTTGTATTCAGAACCCCTAAACCACCAGGTACCCTATCCTCCGACTCTTTATCTGCCCCTTTGTCTTCGGCAGACATTCACTAACCAACAAGGATTTAATAAAAAGAAACAACTAGTAAAACAGGAAAAACTCAATTATTAAAAAGATTCGTTTGTGCCACGCCACTAATGTGTACTCAAACAAGTATGAATCTGCAAATCTCGAGATAAGAAAGTCGGCTCAAATGTCCTAAGACAACAAGCAAACGGAAGGAAATCAGGCTAATAATTCAATTTTTATGTATTGGTATACTTGCAAATAAGTATACGAAACCGACGCGAAAGTATAAAAAAGTACCCTATGAAGGGAGCTCTAGTAAAAGAAAAATTGAAATTATAAAAATATTATTTTGTGTAACGCACCCTAATTCATTCAACAGTACACTGCGTTAAGCCCAAACGTCAAATGCAAAAGAATATATGGATGACCAAGATCGACTTATATTTTGGACAAAAACCAGCATTCAAAGAGAATACTAGAATTACGATAGAAATTCACCTTTTATGTATAGCTATAATGCATGGATTTATACAACCGATTTCAAAACTATCAAAAATATTAGTTTAGTTAAATAATCAGAAATAAAATTAAGATGTACAAGATAAAAATATATATACAAATTCAAATATTTATTATTTTGTATATTGTGTGTTATTCGATAATGTATAGGTAGATGTATTTATGTAGGTGTGTATAGTGTATGCTTGGATGTCCTAACAACTAATAGTCAGGTCGAAACTACCCACTGTAAAACCTACAGAAAGACTATGCTAATTATTACTAACCGCAACTAAAAGAAAAAGGAAAAAAATGATAACAAAATTAAGTTTATGAAAAAGAAGATAAATAAAAAAATTGTGATAATTAAACTTGTAAATATTTGTAAAAAAAAAACTTCCTGAAACTGTTTTGTTTTGTTTAAACAAATGAATGCGATATCGAACTTGCGCTGACAAACATGGTAATAAACAAAGGCTGTGGACACGACAAGATCCCACCAAAAGCACTATTTTTGACAAAAGATATAATAGCACCCTATTTAACACAAGCTTTTAATAACATGGTTAGAAGTTCCTCTTATCCAGGAGTTCTCAAAATTCATAAAGTAATACCAATTCAAAAAGTCACTCATGCAAAGAAAGCTGAAGATTACAGGCCGATTGCTGTTCTACCAATTATAGATAAAGTTTTTGAAAGGATTATATACGACCAACTTATGCATTTTTTGGAGTCAGAAAAGGTGATGTTTCCTTATCAATTTGGATTCAGAAAGGGTTGTGGCACTGAAGAGGCGGTGGTCAATGTTGTCAATATTATTTGCGATGGCTTGGATCATGGATATGCTGGTGTAGCTGGCATGTTTTATGATTTCAGCAAAGCGTTTGACCTCGTTGACCATTCTATTTTATTGCAAAAGTTAAAATTGTTAGGCATAAGAAATAAGGAACATAAACTTTTAATGGACTACTTTGAAAACCGACAACAATATGTGGAAATCAATGGGTCCATGAGTTTCTTAAAATCAATTAGTTGTGGTGTGCCACAGGGCAGCGTCTTGGGGCCATTACTCTTTAAGCTGTATATTAATGACATTAAGAATCTCAATTTGTATGGTCGTCTCGTAATGTTTGCAGATGACATTAGCCTTTTTTATCCGTATAAACATTCCGCTGTTTTTAAGGTTCAGATTGAACACGATGCTATTGCTATCTCCGAGTATGCGCGCTTACATAAATTGGTGTTGAATGCAGGTAAAACTAAACTAGTCAGGTTTAGACCACAAATAATGACTCAAACAAATCAGGAGTTTAGTGTATTTATTGACGGAAAGGAGATTTTTGAGGTTGACACCGTTAAATATTTGGGAGTGCATCTAGCTAGAAACTTATCTTGGGCCACCCATATTGATGCAACAAAATCTAAAATTACCCCCGCTATTGGAATTTTATATAAGTTTCGTAATAAGCTTACAACACAAGTTAAGTTGACCTTATACCAGTCTCTTATTCACAGCCATCTGTCGTATCTTCCAATAATATATGCCCATAAGGTAAGCAATGAAATAAGATCCCTCCAATCGTGTCAGAACACCGCACTAAAACTTGTTTTTAACCTACCAAGAATGCATTCCACATTAAGTCTCTTCAATGAGTATGCAAAATCCATATTACCAATAGTTGGGTTGTATAAAAAGCAACTTTTAATCTACGTTTATAAAAATATTAATAATATGGGCTATCATGTTTTAAGATTTGATCGAAACCAATCAGTGTTCAACACGCGAAACTGCGAAATGCTTAGAGTAGTTAGATGTCGATTAGAGACTTCTAAACAAAGAATAGAATTTGCGGGACCTAACCAATTTAATAAATTGCCCAGTAATATCAAAACGTTGAGTCGTATATCTAGTTTCAAAATTCAGCTAAAGCGCTATCTTCTAGATAGCATCGAATCGCTTCTTAATTGATTCCTCAGAGTAAATGCTAAGTAACTATTTATCATTAAATTTATATTTTTTATTTTTATATATGTATGTATGTTTTCCAACCTAACACTTGTACAAGCCAGATATCCTCTATCAAGCCTATATGGCGCAGAGGTACCGTATTATGTAATTGCTCAGATATATGCTTGTATTTATTGTACAATCAATTGTCTTTGTTAATAAAGTTTTTATATATAAAAAAAAAAAAAAAAAAAACTTTGTAACAAAATGTAGTTCAGATTCTATGTATTGGTGTGTATGGTGCTGCCTTGGCGAAGGTTCTGTGAAGGCGATAAGTCCGTCTCTATATATCGTCTTGTCCATTTTCGGTACTCGCACTGTCCTTTAGGTGTGGCACTACACGCCCGGTGACGGATCACGAAGTGTGGATGCCACACCTCCCTACTCTCATCGTGGCGACTTGTGGCAAACCTCACTTACCGACAAGGCTGGATCATCGGTAAGGTAGCTTGAACCAGTCGTCACGATCTCCTACCTTACGTCCGTCTCTAGCTGTGTGCCATACCAAGTACCACCTACTCGGATTAAAATCCAGGTAGGGAACCCTGGTATGGGCACTCAGCTTTCTCCTACTCTATTAGTCATGATGCCACAAGCTGTCAGGATAAATCCCATTAGCGATGCCATCATGACGGTCCCTGTTCAAAGTCGAAAGAAGGAAATGAAAGTAGCTATGGATAGATGGTTAAGAAGGGAAAAAAAATCAAATAAAAAGGAAATGTAAAAATGAAAGTTAATGACTCAAGTCAAAAAGAAGGAAAAACAATGGAAGTTGTGGTATGAAATTAAAAATGAAACTAAATGGGCTATTACCGTTGGGCGCCATTGTTATGTAGCTGGTAGTTTGTTTGGTGAGGAGTGGTGGCAAGCAGGTATGCTTGCATCCCAGGCTAGCTCGTCAGCGTGGGGCGGGGTACTTTCCACCACCCTCACCTACAGCCAAATGAACAAAAAGAGGGTTCATACCTGCATATATAGAAAAGTTAAAAGTAAAAGTAGAAAAAGGGCATTGGTAAGAAAAGTCAAATAAAAGAGAAATCGCATAAAGGAAAAGATCAGGAAAATAAAGGAGAGGCCTGTCCTGTCAGGTGGAGTCTTCCCACCCGCTTCCATGCAACTTGCACGAAACCATGGGCACTGTGCTGACTCCTGATAACTTACAGTGCCCCCAAACCTGACTCAAGCCGATCCGTCTGTCGTTAAGTCATTTTCCCTAATACTCACCTCCACATAACCGTGCGCGCACAAGCACAGCACCCACACCAAATAGGATATCTAGCCTTGCATCTTGGCAATGATGTCTAAAGGTATTGAACATTATATAATTTTTATTCATAAACAAAAAAACTGTTCTTAACGTTCTAGATTCACCTACAGTAGACTTAGGCTATTTGGCAAGATTCAAAAATAAACTGCCGGCTAAAGAGATAACTAACTAGACCTTCGTATATTTCAGTGGTAAATTACTAACTAGCTAACCTAAGATTCGCAATTCATGAAATTTATGGATTTTCAACTTTACTTATATGAATATTTATAATTATGTCTAGGTAGCAATAAAACAACAAAAAGGAAAATTCAAAATAGGAGAAACCCAAGGTGACAAACTTATTGGCTAATCGATATATATATACCCTATGGAAATGAGTTAACCTAGATATTGTAATTACAATTCAAATAACTGCAGATGTAAAAATTCACCGAAATTCAGGAAAGAAAAAAAGAAAACCAAAAATTAGAATACTACCTAATGTAGCGGTCGATGCTCCCAAGATCAGCTGTTTGCTGTCCCACTGACCCAGATTTCGATTTCAGGTTTAATATATAAGTAATATATAGAAAGATGCAAAAAAATTGAGAGTGTTGTGATCTCATGTGCGTGTGATTGTATTTAGGGGAGTAGCTATGTATGTACGTATATTCCTTCGTTGTTCGGTCTATCGCTAATCCCTTCTTCTACCTTGGGAGCGGAGTGAGATTGCGTGCTCAATATACGTACATACACACGGACATATATACATGTATCAAATTGGAGTAATCAGTTTTCACTTACCCAGTCACTCAATCCAATGGCGCCACCGTAGAGTACCTGTGCTGTAAAGAAACTCAAATGTAGATATGCTCATACACCTATGCTTGATCATGCGCACAATGATCGCTCTCTGATGCTCAGCCAGATCACTCGCTTGTGATCTTGGCTTTCTTGAGCTACTAACTTAGTGCCCTATACTGCCGCCTCCAGTGCACATGGAGTGCCATATCCCTTTCGCAAAAAAATTCAACTGCTATAAAGGATCTTACTTGGAAAAAATTCGCATCTCCGGGATACCGAATTTCGGAACAGGATAGGGTTGAGACGGCAGGCGTAGGCAAAGGTAAAAAAAATTAAATCAAAATCGCGCTGGGTTGCAAAGAGCAACACAAAGATAAAAAAAGGTATAAAAAAAAGCAAAAAAAAAACGTGTGTGGGTTAGGGAGAGTTTTAGTCCGAGGTGTACTAAATTGGAAAAATGAACGAAGAAGACAATGTTTAGTTAAATAAGAAGAAAAGAAACTTGAATTCAAAATCAATTAGTTGTGGTGTGCCACAGGGCAGCGTCTTGGGGCCATTACTCTTTAAGCTGTATATTAATGACATTAAGAATCTCAATTTGTATGGTCGTCTCGTAATGTTTGCAGATGACATTAGCCTTTTTTATCCGTATAAACATTCCGCTGTTTTTAAGGTTCAGATTGAACACGATGCTATTGCTATCTCCGAGTATGCGCGCTTACATAAATTGGTGTTGAATGCAGGTAAAACTAAACTAGTCAGGTTTAGACCACAAATAATGACTCAAACAAATCAGGAGTTTAGTGTATTTATTGACGGAAAGGAGATTTTTGAGGTTGACACCGTTAAATATTTGGGAGTGCATCTAGCTAGAAACTTATCTTGGGCCACCCATATTGATGCAACAAAATCTAAAATTACCCCCGCTATTGGAATTTTATATAAGTTTCGTAATAAGCTTACAACACAAGTTAAGTTGACCTTATACCAGTCTCTTATTCACAGCCATCTGTCGTATCTTCCAATAATATATGCCCATAAGGTAAGCAATGAAATAAGATCCCTCCAATCGTGTCAGAACACCGCACTAAAACTTGTTTTTAACCTACCAAGAATGCATTCCACATTAAGTCTCTTCAATGAGTATGCAAAATCCATATTACCAATAGTTGGGTTGTATAAAAAGCAACTTTTAATCTACGTTTATAAAAATATTAATAATATGGGCTATCATGTTTTAAGATTTGATCGAAACCAATCAGTGTTCAACACGCGAAACTGCGAAATGCTTAGAGTAGTTAGATGTCGATTAGAGACTTCTAAACAAAGAATAGAATTTGCGGGACCTAACCAATTTAATAAATTGCCCAGTAATATCAAAACGTTGAGTCGTATATCTAGTTTCAAAATTCAGCTAAAGCGCTATCTTCTAGATAGCATCGAATCGCTTCTTAATTGATTCCTCAGAGTAAATGCTAAGTAACTATTTATCATTAAATTTATATTTTTTATTTTTATATATGTATGTATGTTTTCCAACCTAACACTTGTACAAGCCAGATATCCTCTATCAAGCCTATATGGCGCAGAGGTACCGTATTATGTAATTGCTCAGATATATGCTTGTATTTATTGTACAATCAATTGTCTTTGTTAATAAAGTTTTTATATATAAAAAAAAAAAAAAAAAAACTTTGTAACAAAATGTAGTTCAGATTCTATGTATTGGTGTGTATGGTGCTGCCTTGGCGAAGGTTCTGTGAAGGCGATAAGTCCGTCTCTATATATCGTCTTGTCCATTTTCGGTACTCGCACTGTCCTTTAGGTGTGGCACTACACGCCCGGTGACGGATCACGAAGTGTGGATGCCACACCTCCCTACTCTCATCGTGGCGACTTGTGGCAAACCTCACTTACCGACAAGGCTGGATCATCGGTAAGGTAGCTTGAACCAGTCGTCACGATCTCCTACCTTACGTCCGTCTCTAGCTGTGTGCCATACCAAGTACCACCTACTCGGATTAAAATCCAGGTAGGGAACCCTGGTATGGGCACTCAGCTTTCTCCTACTCTATTAGTCATGATGCCACAAGCTGTCAGGATAAATCCCATTAGCGATGCCATCATGACGGTCCCTGTTCAAAGTCGAAAGAAGGAAATGAAAGTAGCTATGGATAGATGGTTAAGAAGGGAAAAAAAATCAAATAAAAAGGAAATGTAAAAATGAAAGTTAATGACTCAAGTCAAAAAGAAGGAAAAACAATGGAAGTTGTGGTATGAAATTAAAAATGAAACTAAATGGGCTATTACCGTTGGGCGCCATTGTTATGTAGCTGGTAGTTTGTTTGGTGAGGAGTGGTGGCAAGCAGGTATGCTTGCATCCCAGGCTAGCTCGTCAGCGTGGGGCGGGGTACTTTCCACCACCCTCACCTACAGCCAAATGAACAAAAAGAGGGTTCATACCTGCATATATAGAAAAGTTAAAAGTAAAAGTAGAAAAAGGGCATTGGTAAGAAAAGTCAAATAAAAGAGAAATCGCATAAAGGAAAAGATCAGGAAAATAAAGGAGAGGCCTGTCCTGTCAGGTGGAGTCTTCCCACCCGCTTCCATGCAACTTGCACGAAACCATGGGCACTGTGCTGACTCCTGATAACTTACAGTGCCCCCAAACCTGACTCAAGCCGATCCGTCTGTCGTTAAGTCATTTTCCCTAATACTCACCTCCACATAACCGTGCGCGCACAAGCACAGCACCCACACCAAATAGGATATCTAGCCTTGCATCTTGGCAATGATGTCTAAAGGTATTGAACATTATATAATTTTTATTCATAAACAAAAAAACTGTTCTTAACGTTCTAGATTCACCTACAGTAGACTTCGGCTATTTGGCAAGATTCAAAAATAAACTGCCGGCTAAAGAGATAACTAACTAGACCTTCGTATATTTCAGTGGTAAATTACTAACTAGCTAACCTAAGATTCGCAATTCATGAAATTTATGGATTTTCAACTTTACTTATATGAATATTTATAATTATGTCTAGGTAGCAATAAAACAACAAAAAGGAAAATTCAAAATAGGAGAAACCCAAGGTGACAAACTTATTGGCTAATCGATATATATATACCCTATGGAAATGAGTTAACCTAGATATTGTAATTACAATTCAAATAACTGCAGATGTAAAAATTCACCGAAATTCAGGAAAGAAAAAAAGAAAACCAAAAATTAGAATACTACCTAATGTAGCGGTCGATGCTCCCAAGATCAGCTGTTTGCTGTCCCACTGACCCAGATTTCGATTTCAGGTTTAATATATAAGTAATATATAGAAAGATGCAAAAAAATTGAGAGTGTTGTGATCTCATGTGCGTGTGATTGTATTTAGGGGAGTAGCTATGTATGTACGTATATTCCTTCGTTGTTCGGTCTATCGCTAATCCCTTCTTCTACCTTGGGAGCGGAGTGAGATTGCGTGCTCAATATACGTACATACACACGGACATATATACATGTATCAAATTGGAGTAATCAGTTTTCACTTACCCAGTCACTCAATCCAATGGCGCCACCGTAGAGTACCTGTGCTGTAAAGAAACTCAAATGTAGATATGCTCATACACCTATGCTTGATCATGCGCACAATGATCGCTCTCTGATGCTCAGCCAGATCACTCGCTTGTGATCTTGGCTTTCTTGAGCTACTAACTTAGTGCCCTATACTGCCGCCTCCAGTGCACATGGAGTGCTATATCCCTTTCGCAAAAAAATTCAACTGCTATAAAGGATCTTACTTGGAAAAAATTCGCATCTCCGGGATACCGAATTTCGGAACAGGATAGGGTTGAGACGGCAGGCGTAGGCAAAGGTAAAAAAAATTAAATCAAAATCGCGCTGGGTTGCAAAGAGCAACACAAAGATAAAAAAAGGTATAAAAAAAAAGCAAAAAAAAAAACGTGTGTGGGTTAGGGAGAGTTTTAGTCCGAGGTGTACTAAATTGGAAAAATGAACGAAGAAGACAATGTTTAGTTAAATAAGAAGAAAAGAAACTTGAATTCAAAAGAAATCGAAATTGGCCATTGCAATGAAAATATGCTAAGTACATAAAAATTAAAAAAAAAAAAAACGACTCGGGTAATGAAACACGAGAAAACTTAGTCAAACGAAAGATGAGAATCGAAAAATTGGTATACAATCAATCGAAACTCAAGTTTAAAACGAAAACCCAACTTGAAAAGTTGCAATGCAATATGTCCCTACTGCTCAATGCCCCTTGTCTAAACTACCCTTTTACAATCCCAGCTCTGCCCATGAATGTTAAAAGGAATTATAAAAAAACTAAGTAAAAAAAATATCAACAAAGTACGATAAAAATTATCTTAATTTAAATAAAACGTTCCTTGTATCTCGATCCTGGTGTTGCTGTGGTGTGTGGCATGCAGTGTATCTGGTGGATTCGGTGGTGTTTGCTGTATTTATTACGTTTATATTGGTGGTGTTGTAACGAAATGGTGCTCTATAGTTGTTGTTGTTGTTGCTGGCCTCTGTGTACTTATTCTGGCCTGTAAATCGGTGGCTTCTTTTGGCCCGTTTTTGGATTGTGTTTGTTGTTGTGCTGTTAAGTGCCGTAGAAATGTTCAGTGTCTCTCTGTTGTTGTGGCTTGTGAATTGTTGGTGCCTGGTATCTCGAAGTTAGGGCGTTGCGCCGCCAAAATCGACGCCCTGCGGGTTTTCCCGGTTGCAACGCGACCTGTATACCAACACAAAAAAAAAAAAAACAGAAAATTTTCAGTATACGGAAGTTGTTAAATGGGGGTTTCGTACAGGGAAAAGGAAAAGGGTAGGTAAGCACATTCGGACATATATATATTCTTGTTTGCACAACTGTCGATACCCGTACACACAAATATATGTGTACGGATGCACCTACGTAGATGCAATTTTGCTGTTTGGCTTGCCAGGGAGATTGACTATGAGAAAAGTTAATCTCGCCTTAGAGCGTGCCAGGGTGCATTTGATGGGGATAGGGCTGACTTACCGGGACTTTCCAAATTAATTGGAGTGGATAAAGGTGTTGGTGTGGATGTTCGTTTGGTGATGCTTTCCTCGGAGCGTAGACTCTTGCCGCGAACTATAATTTTTTTGTTTTTTGGTTTGGCGGATTTTAGCGGATTTTTGACCTCGCGCACTTCACCTTTCTTTTTTTTTTCTTCTAGAAAACTTGTGTTCAGTACTTACGGGCACAGTTTTAACGCAACTTTGGCCCGTTGCCTACTTCGGCTCCCTTTTATACCTTCCGCCGTGGAAGGGAAAGTTACCTATTTGGGAAACATCTTACACAGGCATAGAATCAATAGATATATTCGTTTTTACCGCATTCATACCTATACACTCATATACTCCCACAGCAAGCAAATATGGTCCTTTCTTTCTAACATAGGTATAATGTTGCTAGGCGTTCAGCAACATTGCCTCTGCTACAGTGTCTGTTGTTAACAGCAATCATCAATGCTAACTGCATCTGTAACACAAGCAATGTTGATGAAGCCCTGCTGCACTACATCCATGTTAGAAAGTTAGCTAACATTCATTGTGGCACGTTGCCAGTATAGCGAAAGGCTGTCGTTACATGTTCATAACAATATTCAACAATGAAAGCAATAATAGTAGTAGTGTAAGTGGTTCTAGCGTGACTGAATGGCAGTAGTGAGAGCAGTATGCTCAAAATGCCCCTATAGTGGAAATATTATTGCCTGGAGTGAACTTGCCAATCGAAGATGTGAGCTACTATACGTTGACGCTGCTGTTGTGTACCATAGTGCATGAATTCGGACATGAATTGGCAGCGGTGCAAGAGGACCTACCTGTTATTAGTTTTGGGTTTCAAGTAACTAATGCAATTTGAGGTCATCTACAAATTATAATAAGTTTTATTTCGTTTCATTTGTATCTTTGTTTGCCATTCGCCTACACAGAAATATCTACAGAACATTGGCTTGAATTTCCGTTGCAATAAACGTACACGCGTATCAACTAAGTAAATTCTGTTTTGGAAAACAATACCAATACGTTTCGTTAAGTTGATACTTGTAATTTTGCCGCTTGGTTTGCTGGCTTTGCGTCGAGAAGAGTCAAAATTCTTTTGAACTCTATTGAAATGTATAAAAGCTGGACAAGTGGCAGCCTTACTTTGCTTGGTTGAAGCACTTTACAACATCGAATAGCCAAAATCTCTATTTGACAGCGCTTTAACTGCTTCACTATTAGTCTTGTTGTTTTGTTCGCTCGTCGCTGTATTTTAGACAGCTTTTGAGGTTTCTTTTTGGCCATAGAAGCTTTAGCTGGAATTATTGGTGATGTTTGTCGTAACGCTGTAGTCGTATCCAATCAGCTGATTCGACCAACCTTATGGGATTTAATGCAATCGATTATTGGTGCCATATCGTAACGCTAAGGTCGTAACCGGATCGTAGCCAACCAATTGGTTTTTGATTTTCCGCGGTAACGTAAACAGCTGATTACCTTTTTTGTTCATTTAATTTATTTGTTTTGCATTAATTTTTCGAATTTATTGGTTTTTGCTATTTGGTGAGTCATCATTTCACATTTTTTAAGAAAATATTAATTAAGATTGTGTTCATAGCTGAGTTTTTGCAGTCAATCAGCTGTTTACGGTTACCGCACCAATAATCGATAAAAATGTATCGCATAGGGTTGCGTTAGGGATACGACTACAGCGTTACGACAAACATCACCAATAATTCCAGCTTTTCAAAGGAAATCAAGGTAATCTAATGTAAGCAAAGCCAGCAAAGCAAGCGTGCATTGGGCCACAACCTTTACGTTCATTACGTTCACTCGTTTGTATGCTTATCTGTTGTTGTATTGAGGTACTGTTGCAATGCCTGCATATGTATGTATATCAACTACGGCGCGTACCTCGTATTGGAGATAGTACCCTGCAAAAATGCGATTAGTCCGGGATGCATCCGGGATCAATCGCAGAGGAACAGGAGACTACTACTTTTTCTAGTCTCTTTGTATGGAGAGTTTTGACCGCATTTGTTCGAGCATGTCCTATGGAGAGACTAATTGTACCCCTTTCTACCAGAACGGATAAGAATGTAGATTCGTCGCTAGTGTAAAGTGTAAACTACAGTTTTCCCCATTCATATTTGTAACAGCTCCTAGGAGCTTTCACGGGTAAGCGTTATTGAAATTATAGTGTCCTATTGGATTGGATAGGATATAACCTTCCAAATCCCCAAGATATCAGTCTAATTAATCCCCAACTCTATCCGTAAGGCATGTGTTGGGCAAATTGTAGACCAGTTGTACCCGAAAGGGATTAATCGAGGACAACTCTCTTTAGGGATTAATCGCACAATTTTTTTGCAGGGTAATTTTAGTTTTTAAGTATTTAAGTATTTTATATAAGTTTTAAGTATAATACACCCCTTATCAGAATTATAGGACACCTCGTTCTGACATGTTCTAAGCCCCGATGTCATTTTATTTTAATTTAAATTTTTTGCTTATTATAGAATTCTAAATTGAAAACAGTAAAAGTATCCGCTCTATAAGCAAAAAATTAAAATTAAAATAAAATGACATCGGGGCTTAAAACATGTCAAAACGCGGTGTCCTATAATTAGTATAAGAGGTGTATATTTAAATAATCCGAAAGCAGAAATTAAAATTTTTGTTCCAGCGAAAAGTTATTGAAATTGAGTCTTCGCTTTCGGATTATGCATTCCGATGTCAAAACCCGTATTTTGATACCTCTCCAGACCTTTTAGATGAATGCGATACTGATAAATACCAAAAATTAAATAAAGCCATGATTTTTATAATTGAAAACGACATGAATTAGTTGATAAACTTTTTTATTAAACAAAACTTAATATTTTTAATGCAAAATAAAAAAATTACTTAAAGTACAAAATAAAAATATAATTCATTTAACAAATGGTTTAAAGTAAGTAAGGCACATATTTCAATTCATAAAACATTTAAAGATATTTATTAAATTAGGGAAGGCACATACATATTTCAATTTATTAAACATTTAAAAAAATTTATTAAAAACTATACTTACAGGTACTGTAAGCTTAAAAAATACTACACCTCTTCAACCGAATAATGACAAAAAATTGAATGAAATAAGCAAAAAAAATATTAAGAAAAAAAAAATAAATGACCAAAAAATAAAATAAATAAAAAAAAATAAAGTAAAATAAAAAATTAAACGAACTAAAATAAAATAAAACTTAATAAAAAATTGAAAGAAACTAAATATAAAGAAATGAAATAAAAAAAAATATATTACAAAAAATAATAGAATAAAATAATATAAAACACTAAAATAAATTAAAAGAAAATAACACAAAAAATTAATGAAATGATAACTAAAACAATTAAAAGAAACTAAATTGAAACAGGTTAAAATAATATAAAATATAATAAAATAACATTAAATAAAGTAAAATAAAATAAAGAATAATAATTTAAATTAAAACAGCAATAAAAAAGAATTCAATAAAATAAATTAAATAATATAAAATAAATAAAAGAAAATTAAAAACAATAAAATGAAAAAAATTAAAATAAAATGGAATGAAATAAGTAAAAAAATATATCAAGAAAAATAAGATTAAAACAATTAAAAAAATAAATGACCAACAAATTAAATAAGTAAAACAAAATAAATAAAAATAAATAAATTAAACGAACTAAAATAAAATAAAACTAAATAAAAAAATGAAAGACTCTAAATATAAATAAAAATTAATATAAAACAATAAATCAAAATTAAAAAAAAAAAATAAAACAAAAAAATTAAAATAAAATACAAACTAAAATAAAATAAAAACTAAAATGAAATAACACAAAAAATAAAAAAAGGAAACAAAATAATATAAAAAAATTATAATAATGATAATAATTAAAACAAATTAAATAAATAAACTAAATTAAAACAAGAAAAAATAATGTAAAATAAAATATTTAAAAAATGCCATAAGGTCATTATTCGGTTCAAAAGTGTAGAAACTTAAATCATAAAAACCGGTACCATGAAAACATGACAAACAAAACTTGAAACATTTAATGTTTTTAACAAAAAGTAAAAAAGGACTAGAAAAAGTTCAGAAGATAATGATTCATTTAAATTACAGAAAAAAGAAACATAACAATTTAATTTAAATTAAAATGACTAGAAAATTACTTTAATTTAAAAATTACTTAAATTCAAAACATTAAAACTAAACTATATTACTTAAAGCTATTACTAAAATTAGTTATTCGTGCAAGTGCGCAACTATCACACTTGATAATTTGTTGAAAAAAACATAGGTCACCAACGGGTTAACCCATGGCCGCCAATGGGTTAAGATGCTATAGATTAACTGCTTTAGTGCAGATAAAGCGATTCTGTAGCGCGATTCACTAACTTTTTTAACGATATTTGTTAACGTTAAATTTACTTAACAATAATTTTAACAACATTGCGATTCACTAACCTTTTGTCAACTCTAAATTCGATAAATTTATCGTTGTCGATATGACAATTGCTATTTTATCGCAGATTATTTTTGTGTTGTTAAAGTGTTGTTTACTTTTGCTTTGCGTAGGAAAAATGTATGTTTAATTATATTTATACACATTTTTTTTAAAAAAAATGGTGTAAAATAAAACCTAATACGGTTTATGTGATAAAAAATGTATAAATTTATCGCAATATATCT
The DNA here is from genome assembly GCA_964058755.1 of Campiglossa producta. Lineage (NCBI taxonomy): Eukaryota > Metazoa > Arthropoda > Insecta > Diptera > Tephritidae > Campiglossa > Campiglossa producta. The sequence continues at coordinate 106,013,349 of CAXKVI010000001.1, read as the reverse complement.
TTAGTGTGTCCAGCAAACTGCTCAAGAGGCACAATGGTAAATATTTCATAAATTTTCTGTGTTTTCCATACTATTAACTTGTTTTTTCTTCATAGTGCGAAGAAGATGTCCAACTACACTCGCACCATGTTATCTGCGGGTGCACGCGCCGCTCCACCAATTGAAGTTTCCACGGCTTTTGCACGCCGAGAAGAAGTCGAGCGCAAGAAACAGCTAAGCGGTGCAATCGCACCCACCAAAGTAAACGTAAGTCCCAAGTTCGACGTGTACGCATACATATACCACCAAAAAAAATGCTATGCAAAGTGGCACGGATAATGTCAATCATTGGCAAATTGAATTCGACAACTGCGAACGCTGGGAAAATCCCTTAATGGGATGGACATCATCGTAAGTTAAAAATATAAGGTTATAAGTAAATGCTAATACTCAAGCTTTGCAGCGGCGACCCACTATCAAATAAGCAAGTGGATTTCAGCTCAAAGGAAGAAGCTATTGACCATTGTGAACGCCATGGCTGGCGTTGGTTTATGGATACCGATGTTATTGTTCATAACAATATTCAACAATGAAAGCAATAATAGCAGTAGTGTAAGTGGTTCTAGCGTGACTGTAGTGAGAGCAGTATGCTCAAAATGCACCTAAAGTGGAAATATTATTGCCTGGAGTGAATTTGCCAATCAAAGAAGTGGGCTACTATACGTTGACGCTGCTGTTGTGTACCATAGTGCATGAATTCGGACATGAATTGGCAGCGGTGCAAGAAGACCTACCTGTTATTAGTTTTGGGTTTCAAGTAACTAATGCAATTTGAGGTCATCTACAAATTATAATACGTTTTATTTCGTTTCAGTTGTATCTCTGTTTGCCATTCGCCTACTCAGAAATATCTACAGAACGTTGGCTTGAATTTCCGTTGCAATAAACGTACACGCGTATCAACTAAGTAAATTCTGGTTTGGAAAACAATACCAATACGTTTCGTTAAGTTGATACTTGTAATTTTGCCGCTTGCTTTGCTGGCTTTGCGTCGAGAAGAGTCAAACTTCTTTTGAACTCTATTGAAATGTATAAAAGCTGGACAAGTGGCAGCCTTACTTTGCTTGCTTGAAGCACTTTACAACATCGAATAGCCAAAATCTCTATTTGACAGCGCTTTACCTGCTTAACTATTTGTCTTGTTGTTTTGTTCGCTCGTCGCTGTATTTTAGACAGCTTTTGAGGTTTCTTTTTGGCCATAGAAGCTTTCAAAGGAAAGCAAGGTAATCTAATGTAAGCAAAGCAAGCTTGTATTGGGCCACAACCTTTACGTTCATGGCTTTTACTTCTTCGCATATTATTAATATTTATTTTCGCAGTTATACAACTTCCTTTATGGTAGGACTTTTCATCTAAACGCGTGCTATCAGCTCCACGCATTCTCTTTTACTATGGGTGCTTCGTTTGTATGCTTATCTGTTGCTGTATTGAGGTACTGTTGCAATGCCTGCATATGTATATCAACTACGGCGCGTACCTCGTATTGGAGATAGTAATCTTAGTTTTTAAGTATTTAAGTATTTTATATATGTTTTAAGTATAACACACCCCTTATCATAATTATAGGACACCTCGTTCTGACATGTTCTAAGCCCCGATGTCATTTTACTTTAATTTAAACTTTTTGCTTATTATAGAATTCTAAATTGAAAACAGTAAAAGTATCCGCTCTATAAGCAAAAAATTAAAAGTAAAATAAAATGGCATCGGGGCTTAAAACGTGTCAAAAGGCGGTGTCCTATAATTGGTATAAGAGGTGTATATTTAAATAATCCGAAAGCAGAAATTAAAATTTTTGTTCCAGCGAAAAGTTATTGAAATAGAGTCTTCGCTTTCGGATTATGCATTCCGATGTCAAACCCCGTATTTTGATACCTCTCCAGACCTTTTAGATGAATGCGATACTGATAAATACCAAAAATTAAATAAAACCATGATTTTTATAATTGAAAACGACATGAATTAGTTGATAAACTTTTTTATTAAACAAAACTTAATATTTTTAATGCAAAGTAAAAAAATTACTTAAAGTACAAAATAAAAATATAATTCATTTAACAAATGGTTTAAAGTAAGTAAGGCACATATTTCAATTCATAAAACATTTAAAGATATTTATTAAATTAGGGAAGGCACATATATATTTCAATTTATTAAACATTTAAAAAAATTTATTAAAAACTATAGTTACAGGTACTGTAAGCTTAAAAAATACTACACCTCTTCAACCGAATAATGACAAAAAATTTAAAATAAAATGGAATGAAATAAGTAAAAAAATATATTAAGAAAAAAAAATGACCAAAAAATAAAAAAAATAAAAAAAAATAAAGTAAAATAAAAAATTAAACGAACTAAAATAAAATAAAACTTAATAAAAAATTGAAAGAAACTAAATATAAAGAAATGAAATAAAAAAAAAGATATTACAAAAAATAATAGAATAAAATAATATAAAACACTAAAATAAATTAAAAGAAAATAACACAAAAAATTAATGAAATGATAACTAAAACAATTAAAAGAAACTAAATTGAAACAGGTTAAAATAATATAAAATATAATAAAATAACATTAAATAAAGTAAAATAAAATAAAGAATAATAATTTAAATTAAAACAACAATAAAAAAGAATTCAATAAAATAAATTAAATAATATAAAATAAATAAAAGAAAATTAAAAACAATAAAATGAAAAAAATTAAAATAAAATGGAATGAAATAAGTAAAAAAATATATCAAGAAAAATAAGATTAAAACAATTAAAAAAATAAATGACCAACAAATTAAATAAGTAAAACAAAATAAATAAAAATAAATAAATTAAACGAACTAAAATAAAATAAAACTAAATAAAAAAATGAAAGACTCTAAATATAAATAAAAATTAATATAAAACAATAAATCAAAATTAAAAAAAAAAAATAAAACAAAAAAATTAAAATAAAATACAAACTAAAATAAAATAAAAACTAAAATGAAATAACACAAAAAATAAAAAAAGGAAACAAAATAATATAAAAAAATTATAATAATGATAATAATTAAAACAAATTAAATAAATAAACTAAATTAAAACAAGAAAAAATAATGTAAAATAAAATATTTAAAAAATGCCATAAGGTCATTATTCGGTTCAAAAGTGTAGAAACTTAAATCATAAAAACCGGTACCATGAAAACATGACAAACAAAACTTGAAACATTTAATGTTTTTAACAAAAAGTAAAAAAGGACTAGAAAAAGTTCAGAAGATAATGATTCATTTAAATTACAGAAAAAAGAAACATAACAATTTAATTTAAATTAAAATGACTAGAAAATTACTTTAATTTAAAAATTACTTAAATTCAAAACATTAAAACTAAACTATATTACTTAAAGCTATTACTAAAATTAGTTATTCGTGCAAGTGCGCAACTATCACATGATAATTTGTTGAAAAAAACATAGGTCACCAACGGGTTAACCCATGGCCGCCAATGGGTTAAGATGCTATAGATTAACTGCTTTAGTGCAGATAAAGCGATTCTGTAGCGCGATTCACTAACTTTTTTAACGATATTTGTTAACGTTAAATTTACTTAACAATAATTTTAACAACATTGCGATTCACTAACCTTTTGTCAACTCTAAATTCGATAAATTTATCGTTGTCGATATGACAATTGCTATTTTATCGCAGATTATTTTTGTGTTGTTAAAGTGTTGTTTACTTTTGCTTTGCGTAGGAAAAATGTATGTTTAATTATATTTATACACATTTTTTTTTAAAAAATGGTGTAAAATATAACCTAATACGGTTTATGTGATAAAAAATGTATAAATTTATCGCAATATATCTTTAGTGTGTCCAGCAAACTGCTCAAGAGGCACAATGGTAAATATTTCATAAATTTTCTGTGTTTTCCATACTATTAACTTGTTTTTTCTTCATAGTGCGAAGAAGATGTCCAACTACACTCGCACCATGTTATCTGCGGGTGCACGCGCCGCTCCACCAATTGAAGTTTCCACGGCTTTTGCACGCCGAGAAGAAGTCGAGCGCAAGAAACAGCTAAGCGGTGCAATCGCACCCACCAAAGTAAACGTAAGTCCCAAGTTCGACGTGTACGCATACATATACCACCAAAAAAAATGCTATGCAAAGTGGCACGGATAATGTCAATCATTGGCAAATTGAATTCGACAACTGCGAACGCTGGGAAAATCCCTTAATGGGATGGACATCATCGTAAGTTAAAAATATAAGGTTTTAAGTAAATGCTAATACTCAAGCTTTGCAGCGGCGACCCACTATCAAATAAGCAAGTGGATTTCAGCTCAAAGGAAGAAGCTATTGACCATTGTGAACGCCATGGCTGGCGTTGGTTTATGGATACCGATGTTATTGTTCATAACAATATTCAACAATGAAAGCAATAATAGCAGTAGTGTAAGTGGTTCTAGCGTGACTGTAGTGAGAGCAGTATGCTCAAAATGCACCTAAAGTGGAAATATTATTGCCTGGAGTGAATTTGCCAATCAAAGAAGTGGGCTACTATACGTTGACGCTGCTGTTGTGTACCATAGTGCATGAATTCGGACATGAATTGGCAGCGGTGCAAGAAGACCTACCTGTTATTAGTTTTGGGTTTCAAGTAACTAATGCAATTTGAGGTCATCTACAAATTATAATACGTTTTATTTCGTTTCAGTTGTATCTCTGTTTGCCATTCGCCTACTCAGAAATATCTACAGAACGTTGGCTTGAATTTCCGTTGCAATAAACGTACACGCGTATCAACTAAGTAAATTCTGGTTTGGAAAACAATACCAATACGTTTCGTTAAGTTGATACTTGTAATTTTGCCGCTTGCTTTGCTGGCTTTGCGTCGAGAAGAGTCAAACTTCTTTTGAACTCTATTGAAATGTATAAAAGCTGGACAAGTGGCAGCCTTACTTTGCTTGCTTGAAGCACTTTACAACATCGAATAGCCAAAATCTCTATTTGACAGCGCTTTACCTGCTTAACTATTTGTCTTGTTGTTTTGTTCGCTCGTCGCTGTATTTTAGACAGCTTTTGAGGTTTCTTTTTGGCCATAGAAGCTTTCAAAGGAAAGCAAGGTAATCTAATGTAAGCAAAGCAAGCTTGTATTGGGCCACAACCTTTACGTTCATGGCTTTTACTTCTTCGCATATTATTAATATTTATTTTCGCAGTTATACAACTTCCTTTATGGTAGGACTTTTCATCTAAACGCGTGCTATCAGCTCCACGCATTCTCTTTTACTATGGGTGCTTCGTTTGTATGCTTATCTGTTGCTGTATTGAGGTACTGTTGCAATGCCTGCATATGTATATCAACTACGGCGCGTACCTCGTATTGGAGATAGTAATCTTAGTTTTTAAGTATTTAAGTATTTTATATAAGTTTTAAGTATAACACACCCCTTATCATAATTATAGGACACCTCGTTCTGACATGTTCTAAGCCCCGATGTCATTTTACTTTAATTTAAACTTTTTGCTTATTATAGAATTCTAAATTGAAAACAGTAAAAGTATCCGCTCTATAAGCAAAAAATTAAAAGTAAAATAAAATGGCATCGGGGCTTAAAACGTGTCAAAAGGCGGTGTCCTATAATTGGTATAAGAGGTGTATATTTAAATAATCCGAAAGCAGAAATTAAAATTTTTGTTCCAGCGAAAAGTTATTGAAATAGAGTCTTCGCTTTCGGATTATGCATTCCGATGTCAAACCCCATATTTTGATACCTCTCCAGACCTTTTAGATGAATGCGATACTGATAAATACCAAAAATTAAATAAAACCATGATTTTTATAATTGAAAACGACATGAATTAGTTGATAAACTTTTTTTATTAAACAAAACTTAATATTTTTTAATGCAAAGTAAAAAAATTACTTAAAGTACAAAATAAAAATATAATTCATTTAACAAATGGTTTAAAGTAAGTAAGGCACATATTTCAATTCATAAAACATTTAAAGATATTTATTAAATTAGGGAAGGCACATATATATTTCAATTTATTAAACATTTAAAAAAATTTATTAAAAACTATAGTTACAGGTACTGTAAGCTTAAAAAATACTACACCTCTTCAACCGAATAATGACAAAAAATTTAAAATAAAATGGAATGAAATAAGTAAAAAAATATATTAAGAAAAAAAAATGACCAAAAAATAAAAAAAATAAAAAAAAATAAAGTAAAATAAAAAATTAAACGAACTAAAATAAAATAAAACTTAATATAAAATTGAAAGAAACTAAATATAAAGAAATGAAATAAAAAAAAAGATATTACAAAAAATAATAGAATAAAATAATATAAAACACTAAAATAAATTAAAAGAAAATAACACAAAAAATTAATGAAATGATAACTAAAACAATTAAAAGAAACTAAATTGAAACAGGTTAAAATAATATAAAATATAAGAAAATAACATTAAATAAAGTAAAATAAAATAAAGAATAATAATTTAAATTAAAACAACAATAAAAAAGAATTCAATAAAATAAATAAAAGAAAATTAAAAACAATAAAATGAAAAAAAAAAAAATTAAAACAAAATGGAATGAAATAAGTAAAAAAATATATTAAGAAAAATAAGATTAAAAAAATTAAAAAAATAAATGACCAGAAAATTAAATAAGTGAAACAAAATAAATAAAAATAAAAAAATTAAACAAACTAAAATAAAATAAAACTAAATAAAAAAATGAAAGACACTAAATATAAATAATAATAAAACAAAAAATTAAAATAAAATACAAACTAAAATAAAATAAAAACTAAAATGAAACAAAATAACATAAAAAAATTATAATAATGATAATAATTAAAACAAATTAAATAAATAAACTAAATTAAAACAAAAAAAATAATATAAAATAAAATATTTAAAAAAATGCCATATGGTCATTATTCGGTTGAAAAGTGTAGAAACTTAAATCATAAAAAACGGTAACATGAAAACAGGACAAACAAAACTTGAAACATTTAATGTTTTTAACAAAAATAAAAAAGAACTAGAAAAAGTTCAGAAGATAACAATTCATTTAAATTACAGAAAAAGGAAACATAACAATTTAATTTAAATTAAAATGACTAGAAAATTACTTTAATTTAAAAATTACTTAAATTCAAAACATTAAAACTAAACTATATTACTTAAAGCTTTTACTAAAATTAGTTATTCGTGCAAATGCGCAACTATCACACTTGCTAATTTGTTGAAAGCCTCCGCAGCGACTTTCAACCCTTACCCACATTGTTGTTTGACTCGGCCACGTTGTTGTTTGACGCGGCAACCGCAAACATCGCCTCCGTTTGCCTCTCCTGGTTTGCGATCAACTTAGCCTGATTTTCGGCCAGCAACTAGGGGATAAAAATAATAAAATTAAATAAATAAATAAGCACAAATAAGTAAAAAACTAAGGTTCCACAGTCAACTATGGATTCGCAATTTTATTTAAGTGATTTGATTGAATAAAGTATCAATTTGAATCAGGGATCGCAAAAACAGATACTTTTTTTTATAAGTTATTTTCCAATTTTTAAATTTCGATCGGAAAATAAGTTATTTTTAAACATTTTATTTCGATCGGAATATAAAAGTGATTTTATGTAGTACATTTTCTTCAGACACAAAATAAAAGTCTTAGATTTCTTCAGACACAAAATTTTTGGTGTTAGTTTTCGTATGGCACGTCGAAATATACTTTTGATTTGTGATTTAATCATCAACCAAATGAAAGAACATTTGTATATATGATTAATTAAAATCATTAGCCAAATCAAAAATACTTTCGCTAATCTATCTACTTTGCATTGTTTCTTACCTTCAAGGCATCTGCTTCTCCGCGATATCCAAAAATTTGTTTTGGGTCTCTGCATGGGTCCTTTTCAAGCCCCTGCGAGTTGTCTGTGGATGACTCCGAGGTGTGGCTGCAGTAGCTCTGCGGGTGGTTGCAGGTGTGGCTGCAGCACATCGTTGACTGGGTGTGGCTGGGCGGTTTTGAACCTCGAAATTTGATTCTCCGATGGAATCATCTTCCTAAAGATACTCCACTTGCTCATTTTCAAGCAAGTTTAGTTCCTAGTTTAAAAAAAAAAATCAATAAGTCGCTTTATGTGTGTAGCTCTAAACTCACCTCAACCAGTTGCAGGCTGTCCATGACATCGTCTGCGCCTTGAACGTAGTTGTGCCCAATTAGATCAACTACGCGCAACTCTAATTCTGTTAGAGGTGCCGAATTGATTGGTCTATTTCCCGTTTGTGAGAGCAGCTTGTTGCGTTCTCGCACATGAACGCTCACACGACACTTCAAATCACGCCAGACCTGCAAAACATGGACAAAATTAACACGTATGTACCTAATAGTATTAGTGAAATTCACTAATTAAGCACTGGCGCAAAAAAAGAAGAGACAAAAATAAACAAATCTTTAATCATATTACCGATTACCCCCATACTTATTGCATCTTCTTCAGGAAAGTACGTCGTATGTAATTTTGAAAGTGTTCTTCTTAACTCAACACCTTTTTGGTATTTGTTTCCTTTAAAGGTCAACTGCTAATAATTTAGCTGAAACTTTGGGAGATGGCTCAAAAGACGGGTTTTGGTCTCAGGATCAGGAATCCGGAAGCGCTTTTTTAATTTTTTGTTTTAGTGAAAAGTTATGGTCAAAAAACCGAAAAATGACCCGGGTCCGATACCAAAATTGGGCCGGAATCCATGGTATATATGTGCGAAACACCTTTCTGGCCCTGGGCTACGCCATCCCAAGTCCGGGTGGTTGCCTGAGCTATCTCCTATAATTTTAGCTAATTTATTAGCAGTTGACACCTAAAGGAAACCAATTTTTATATGAAAGTGTATATTTGGACATGACCGTATATTTTGTGCGGAACTAGGTATACTAGGTATAGGTCATGTGTAAATAGCTATAACCTTTTCATATACATGAAAACTCCGCATGTGTAAATAGCTATAACCTTTTCATATACATGAAAACTTATCAAAAGCTGTGACACAATTACACACGACGCACCTTTCCATACAATTGCTTAGTAACTTTTTATTCACTTAGTACTTACCGTCATCCATTGCTCCACTGTCTTCCTAGCTCCTCCCATGGCGTTCAGCTTCTCCGCCACTTCCTCCCACCTCTTCTGGTATTCCAGCTTGCCGTTCATGCGCTGGAATCTGCCCGATGCCAAGCCAGGAACTTCTTGAAGTAGATCCACTAAACCCTTCTTTTGCTCCTGCGTTGTCCGACTTCTTTTTGATGCTGCTGTGCTTGTTGATGCCATTCTGGAAAAAAAAGTAACAATAAAGGGCAGTAAATGTTTAAAAATATATATAATGTAAGAAATACTTCCCTTTTGTTGAAATCTGAAAAAATAAATGGCGCGAACATTATTTTTATCCATTCCTCTTTGATCTTTTCGTAAATTTGACATTTCGACACTAGTGATGCCACCAAGAAAAAATAATGTAAAATAAAATATTTAAAAAATGCCATAAGGTCATTATTCGGTTCAAAAGTGTAGAAACTTAAATCATAAAAACCGGTACCATGAAAACATGACAAACAAAACTTGAAACATTTAATGTTTTTAACAAAAAGTAAAAAAGGACTAGAAAAAGTTCAGAAGATAATGATTCATTTAAATTACAGAAAAAAGAAACATAACAATTTAATTTAAATTAAAATGACTAGAAAATTACTTTAATTTAAAAATTACTTAAATTCAAAACATTAAAACTAAACTATATTACTTAAAGCTATTACTAAAATTAGTTATTCGTGCAAGTGCGCAACTATCACACTTGATAATTTGTTGAAAAAAACATAGGTCACCAACGGGTTAACCCATGGCCGCCAATGGGTTAAGATGCTATAGATTAACTGCTTTAGTGCAGATAAAGCGATTCTGTAGCGCGATTCACTAACTTTTTTAACGATATTTGTTAACGTTAAATTTACTTAACAATAATTTTAACAACATTGCGATTCACTAACCTTTTGTCAACTCTAAATTCGATAAATTTATCGTTGTCGATATGACAATTGCTATTTTATCGCAGATTATTTTTGTGTTGTTAAAGTGTTGTTTACTTTTGCTTTGCGTAGGAAAAATGTATGTTTAATTATATTTATACACATTTTTTTTTAAAAAATGGTGTAAAATATAACCTAATACGGTTTATGTGATAAAAAATGTATAAATTTATCGCAATATATCTTTAGTGTGTCCAGCAAACTGCTCAAGAGGCACAATGGTAAATATTTCATAAATTTTCTGTGTTTTCCATACTATTAACTTGTTTTTTCTTCATAGTGCGAAGAAGATGTCCAACTACACTCGCACCATGTTATCTGCGGGTGCACGCGCCGCTCCACCAATTGAAGTTTCCACGGCTTTTGCACGCCGAGAAGAAGTCGAGCGCAAGAAACAGCTAAGCGGTGCAATCGCACCCACCAAAGTAAACGTAAGTCCCAAGTTCGACGTGTACGCATACATATACCACCAAAAAAAATGCTATGCAAAGTGGCACGGATAATGTCAATCATTGGCAAATTGAATTCGACAACTGCGAACGCTGGGAAAATCCCTTAATGGGATGGACATCATCGTAAGTTAAAAATATAAGGTTTTAAGTAAATGCTAATACTCAAGCTTTGCAGCGGCGACCCACTATCAAATAAGCAAGTGGATTTCAGCTCAAAGGAAGAAGCTATTGACCATTGTGAACGCCATGGCTGGCGTTGGTTTATGGATACCGATGTTATTGTTCATAACAATATTCAACACTGAAAGCAATAATAGCAGTAGTGTAAGTGGTTCTAGCGTGACTGTAGTGAGAGCAGTATGCTCAAAATGCACCTAAAGTGGAAATATTATTGCCTGGAGTGAATTTGCCAATCAAAGAAGTGGGCTACTATACGTTGACGCTGCTGTTGTGTACCATAGTGCATGAATTCGGACATGAATTGGCAGCGGTGCAAGAAGACCTACCTGTTATTAGTTTTGGGTTTCAAGTAACTAATGCAATTTGAGGTCATCTACAAATTATAATACGTTTTATTTCGTTTCAGTTGTATCTCTGTTTGCCATTCGCCTACTCAGAAATATCTACAGAACATTGGCTTGAATTTCCGTTGCAATAAACGTACACGCGTATCAACTAAGTAAATTCTGGTTTTGAAAACAATACCAATACGTTTCGTTAAGTTGATACTTGTAATTTTGCCGCTTGCTTTGCTGGCTTTGCGTCGAGAAGAGTCAAACTTCTTTTGAACTCTATTGAAATGTATAAAAGCTGGACAAGTGGCAGCCTTACTTTGCTTGCTTGAAGCACTTTACAACATCGAATAGCCAAAATCTCTATTTGACAGCGCTTTACCTGCTTAACTATTTGTCTTGTTGTTTTGTTCGCTCGTCGCTGTATTTTAGAAAGCTTTTGAGGTTTCTTTTTGGCCATAGAAGCTTTCAAAGGAAAGCAAGGTAATCTAATGTAAGCAAAGCAAGCTTGTATTGGGCCACAACCTTTACGTTCATGGCTTTTACTTCTTCGCATATTATTAATATTTATTTTCGCAGTTATACAACTTCCTTTATGGTAGGACTTTTCATCTAAACGCGTGCTATCAGCTCCACGCATTCTCTTTTACTATGGGTGCTTCGTTTGTATGCTTATCTGTTGCTGTATTGAGGTACTGTTGCAATGCCTGCATATGTATATCAACTACGGCGCGTACCTCGTATTGGAGATAGTAATCTTAGTTTTTAAGTATTTAAGTATTTTATATAAGTTTTAAGTATAACACACCCCTTATCATAATTATAGGACACCTCGTTCTGACATGTTCTAAGCCCCGATGTCATTTTACTTTAATTTAAACTTTTTGCTTATTATAGAATTCTAAATTGAAAACAGTAAAAGTATCCGCTCTATAAGCAAAAAATTAAAAGTAAAATAAAATGGCATCGGGGCTTAAAACGTGTCAAAAGGCGGTGTCCTATAATTGGTATAAGAGGTGTATATTTAAATAATCCGAAAGCAGAAATTAAAATTTTTGTTCCAGCGAAAAGTTATTGAAATAGAGTCTTCGCTTTCGGATTATGCATTCCGATGTCAAACCCCGTATTTTGATACCTCTCCAGACCTTTTAGATGAATGCGATACTGATAAATACCAAAAATTAAATAAAACCATGATTTTTATAATTGAAAACGACATGAATTAGTTGATAAACTTTTTTTATTAAACAAAACTTAATATTTTTTAATGCAAAGTAAAAAAATTACTTAAAGTACAAAATAAAAATATAATTCATTTAACAAATGGTTTAAAGTAAGTAAGGCACATATTTCAATTCATAAAACATTTAAAGATATTTATTAAATTAGGGAAGGCACATATATATTTCAATTTATTAAACATTTAAAAAAATTTATTAAAAACTATAGTTACAGGTACTGTAAGCTTAAAAAATACTACACCTCTTCAACCGAATAATGACAAAAAATTTAAAATAAAATGGAATGAAATAAGTAAAAAAATATATTAAGAAAAAAAAATGACCAAAGAATAAAAAAAATAAAAAAAAATAAAGTAAAATAAAAAATTAAACGAACTAAAATAAAATAAAACTTAATAAAAAATTGAAAGAAACTAAATATAAAGAAATGAAATAAAAAAAAAGATATTACAAAAAATAATAGAATAAAATAATATAAAACACTAAAATAAATTAAAAGAAAATAACACAAAAAATTAATGAAATGATAACTAAAACAATTAAAAGAAACTAAATTGAAACAGGTTAAAATAATATAAAATATAATAAAATAACATTAAATAAAGTAAAATAAAATAAAGAATAATAATTTAAATTAAAACAACAATAAAAAAGAATTCAATAAAATAAATAAAAGAAAATTAAAAACAATAAAATGAAAAAAAAAAAATTAAAACAAAATGGAATGAAATAAGTAAAAAAATATATAAAGAAAAATAAGATTAAAAAAATTAAAAAAAAAAAATGACCAGAAAATTAAATAAGTGAAACAAAATAAATAAAAATAAAAAAATTAAACAAACTAAAATAAAATAAAACTAAATAAAAAAATGAAAGACACTAAATATAAATAATAATAAAACAAAAAATTAAAATAAAATACAAACTAAAATAAAATAAAAACTAAAATGAAACAAAATAATATAAAAAAATTATAATAATGATAATAATTAAAACAAATTAAATAAATAAACTAAATTAAAACAAAAAAAATAATATAAAATAAAATATTTAAAAAAATGCCATATGGTCATTATTCGGTTGAAAAGTGTAGAAACTTAAATCATAAAAAACGGTAACATGAAAACAGGACAAACAAAACTTGAAACATTTAATGTTTTTAACAAAAATAAAAAAGAACTAGAAAAAGTTCAGAAGATAACAATTCATTTAAATTACAGAAAAAGGAAACATAACAATTTAATTTAAATTAAAATGACTAGAAAATTACTTTAATTTAAAAATTACTAAAATTCAAAACATTAAAACTAAACTATATTACTTAAAGCTTTTACTAAAATTAGTTATTCGTGCAAATGCGCAACTATCACACTTGCTAATTTGTTGAAAGCCTCCGCAGCGACTTTCAACCCTTACCCACATTGTTGTTTGACTCGGCCACGTTGTTGTTTGACGCGGCAACCGCAAACATCGCCTCCGTTTGCCTCTCCTGGTTTGCGATCAACTTAGCCTGATTTTCGGCCAGCAACTAGGGGATAAAAATAATAAAATTAAATAAATAAATAAGCACAAATAAGTAAAAAACTAAGGTTCCACAGTCAACTATGGATTCGCAATTTTATTTAAGTGATTTGATTGAATAAAGTATCAATTTGAATCAGGGATCGCAAAAACAGATACTTTTTTTTATAAGTTATTTTCCAATTTTTAAATTTCGATCGGAAAATAAGTTATTTTTAAACATTTTATTTCGATCGGAATATAAAAGTGATTTTATGTAGTACATTTTCTTCAGACACAAAATAAAAGTCTTAGATTTCTTCAGACACAAAATTTTTGGTGTTAGTTTTCGTATGGCACGTCGAAATATACTTTTGATTTGTGATTTAATCATCAACCAAATGAAAGAACATTTGTATATATGATTAATTAAAATCATTAGCCAAATCAAAAATACTTTCGCTAATCTATCTACTTTGCATTGTTTCTTACCTTCAAGGCATCTACTTCTCCGCGATATCCAAAAATTTGTTTTGGGTCTCTGCATGGGTCCTTTTCAAGCCCCTGCGAGTTGTCTGTGGATGACTCCGAGGTGTGGCTGCAGTAGCTCTGCGGGTGGTTGCAGGTGTGGCTGCAGCACATCGTTGACTGGGTGTGGCTGGGCGGTTTTGAACCTCGAAATTTGATTCTCCGATGGAATCATCTTCCTAAAGATACTCCACTTGCTCATTTTCAAGCAAGTTTAGTTCCTAGTTTAAAAAAAAAATCAATAAGTCGCTTTATGTGTGTAGCTCTAAACTCACCTCAACCAGTTGCAGGCTGTCCATGACATCGTCTGCGCCTTGAACGTAGTTGTGCCCAATTAGATCAACTACGCGCAACTCTAATTCTGTTAGAGGTGCCGAATTGATTGGTCTATTTCCCGTTTGTGAGAGCAGCTTGTTGCGTTCTCGCACATGAACGCTCACACGACACTTCAAATCACGCCAGACCTGCAAAACATGGACAAAATTAACACGTATGTACCTAATAGTATTAGTGAAATTCACTAATTAAGCACTGGCGCAAAAAAAGAAGAGACAAAAATAAACAAATCTTTAATCATATTACCGATTACCCCCATACTTATTGCATCTTCTTCAGGAAAGTACGTCGTATGTAATTTTGAAAGTGTTCTTCTTAACTCAACACCTTTTTGGTATTTGTTTCCTTTAAAGGTCAACTGCTAATAATTTAGCTGAAACTTTGGGAGATGGCTCAAAAGACGGGTTTTGGTCTCAGGATCAGGAATCCGGAAGCGCTTTTTTAATTTTTTGTTTTAGTGAAAAGTTATGGTCAAACAAGTAAGGAAAGCTGTCTTCGGCTGTGCCGAAGGCTAAATACCTTTCATGAATAAGCGTCACGATTTTCACTGTTTGATCCCCATTACAGCCTGTGTGAATTTAACTTTAGCTCATACCGAAATTATCGAAGCTATCGATTATATGGGGACGATGTGTTATATTGGTCCAATCTCATTGATTTTTAACATCGACATTCCACATTCTAAAATAGCAACATTTACGAAATTTCACGTTCCTACCGATATAATTACAGGAGTTATCTACCAAAATCCGTTTATCGGAACAATCGATTGTATGGGGGCTATGTGAAATATTTATCCAATCTCGATAATTTTCAACATCGATATTTCACATATAAAAATAGCAATACGTCCAAAATTTCACGTTCCTACGCGTTTAATTACAGGAGTTATAGCCCAAAATCCGTTTATCGGAATAATCGATTGTATGGGAGCTATGTGAAATATTTATCCCATCTCTATGAGTTTCAACATCGATATTTCACATATAAAAATAGCAATACTTACAAAATTTCACGTTCCTACGTGTGTAATTACAGGAGTTATAGCCCAAAATCCGTTTATCGGGATAATCGATTGTATGGGAGCTATGTGAAATATTTATCCCATCTCTATGATTTTCAGCATCGATATTTCACATATAAAAATAGCATTACTTATAAAATTTCACGTTCCTTCGTGTTTAATTACAGGAGTTATAGCCCAAAATCCGTTTATCGGAATAATCGGTTGTATGGGAGCTATATGTTATATTGGTCCGATCTTGCTGGTTCCGACAAATGATTCCTATATTGGAAAATGGTGGCCGCATACCAAATTTCAGCCAAATATCTCAAAAACTGAGGGACTAGTTTGCGTTCAAACAGACAGACAGACAGACAGACAGACAGACAGACGGACAGACGGACAGACGGACAGACGGACATGGCTAAATCAACTCATCTCGTCATCCTGATCATTTCGGTATACTTATTGATGGGTCTATCTCTTCTTCTTCTCATATTTACAAACATCGGACCAAAGTTATAATACCATTTCATGTACATGAAAGGTATAAAAACCGAAAAATGACCCGGGTCCGATACCAAAATTGGGCCGGAATCCATGGTATATATGTGCGAAACACCTTTCTGGCCCTGGGCTACGCCATCCCAAGTCCGGGTGGTTGCCTGAGCTATCTCCTATAATTTTAGCTAATTTATTAGCAGTTGACACCTAAAGGAAACCAATTTTTATATGAAAGTGTATATTTGGACATGACCGTATATTTTGTGCGGAACTAGGTATACTAGGTATAGGTCATGTGTAAATAGCTACAACCTTTTCATATACATGAAAACTTATCAAAAGCTGTGACACAATTACACACGACGCACCTTTCCATACAATTGCTTAGTAACTTTTTATTCACTTAGTACTTACCGTCATCCATTGCTCCACTGTCTTCCTAGCTCCTCCCATGGCGTTCAGCTTCTCCGCCACTTCCTCCCACCTCTTCTGGTATTCCAGCTTGCCGTTCATGCGCTGGAATCTGCCCGATGCCAAGCCAGGAACTTCTTGAAGTAGATCCACTAAACCCTTCTTTTGCTCCTGCGTTGTCCGACTTCTTTTTGATGCTGCTGTGCTTGTTGATGCCATTCTGGAAAAAAAAGTAACAATAAAGGGCAGTAAATGTTTAAAAATATATATAATGTAAGAAATACTTCCCTTTTGTTGAAATCTGAAAAAATAAATGGCGCGAACATTATTTTTATCCATTCCTCTTTGATCTTTTCGTAAATTTGACATTTCGACACTAGTGATGCCACTCTTTCTCAAATTTACAAGATAGTTAACATGTGTTGTTAAAAGGTAGATAGTGAATCGCACAATTGTTAAAGTAAACGATAAATGTTTATGTTAAAAATAACGTTTGTCGAAACGTTAAAAGTTAGTGAATCGCCCTACAGGTATGTTTTCAATTGGGCTTTGGCAGGAAAAAAAATTCCAAAGTGGCAACCCTGGTGAGCATTTGACATTTGTAACATCATAGCGAATAACGTTCTATGTGTCATTTTTTTTCGAAACCGGTTTTATTGCATATAACATTTTGTATTGCTCTCTTGCATTGTCCAGATAACAAATTTTCTAAAATTTGACACACCTAAACTGAAAAATGCATTTAAAAATAGTGGGGTAATTTAAAGTGACATACATTATTTTGCATAGAAGTGTTGAAAGTTATTCGTAATGGAACTCATAAGGAAGGTGTAAAACTGATAATATAAAAGATACAAAAGAAAAATTAAGGAGACAGATGAGAGAAATAAATTGAAAAATTATGACTTTAGCGTTTTTTTGCTGTTGTTACTTAGAACGTTATTCGCGATGATGCTTCATTTGTTCATTTGTCAATGTCTTTCGAAATGCCGCCAGTCAGAAGATCAAATCTTTCGAACCCGAATTGCAAGTAGACTTCGGAATATCGTCAACCAATTGAATAAAAACGAACAACAAATCGTAAGAGAATAATTTTGAGTCGATGGCCATTGTTGCTAGTACTCTATCTAAAATTAAGTTGTATATTTGTATATGGGCAAATCCCAAATAGTGTTACATTTTTGCAAAAAAAAAAAAAATTGAAACATCGAAGCACAAGAATAACCTTTTTTCTGGTATATTGGTAGATAAAGAGGAGCTTAAATTTATCAGCGTAATTCGTCTTACATAATGCCTAAAAAAGATATAGTCAATAGATCGAAGATTATATATATAAATACAAGTCGCAGTGTTTAATATACATTTATTTAAAAAATACCGCAGCGATTTTGTTGAAATTTTATCAACGTGTTGAGATATGTGAAGGTTATATTTAAAAAATTTTTGATACCCGCCACCCGGTTTCGGAGATATCGTTAAGAATTTAAACCCGAAAAATCGCCAAATATTTTTTAAAGCGAAGTTGGTTATTCAATAACATTAACACTTTCCCTCCGATCATTTTTAAATTTTAGCAGCATACTGATAAACAGAGAATGATTTGGAAAAAAATTGTCGATATCCGATAACCGGTTTTGGATATATCGATAAAAGTAAAACCCGAAAAATTGTTAAATATTTTTGCTAACTTGGGCACTTCTCTACCAATTATGTTAAAGGTTTAGCAGCATGTAGGTATTTATATAAATCAATCTTCGGTAAACTTTTTTTGATACCCGAAACCCGGTTTTTGAGATATCGTCGAAAAAGTTTAATTTTTCAAAAAAAAATTTTCAGCAGTTAATAATGTTAGGCTATAATGTACTTATGCTTGCCGGCGTCCAATCATAGCTTTGTTCTAAATGGTAGCGACGAACCGCTTTTACTTTACACCATTTTAGTGTAGCAAAAGAACGTTAACACCAAAATCGTGTTAGTTTTACTCCAAAAAAAGTGTAGCTATGCACGTTTTTTAGGTGTAATACTATTCACAAGATGCAAGAAAAAACAAGGCAATAAATTCATATTTTTTCAGAAGAAATAAATAACGACGGCTAACGTTGCAAGTAATATAATAATACCCAAATAAATGTCTTTAATTGCCAATAGAAGAAATATTTACATATGCCATAACCCCTTTTATACAAAAGTTTTACTACAACTTTGAGATTTTGCCTCGTTTTCTCAGTGTATACCTATACTGTAATGTTGGCCAGACTGGACAGTTCAATAGGCGCAATATAGAAGTATTATATGTATATATGCCTACGACCTGGACTCGCTCCGCAAATCATGTAGGACACAATTTATAAAGGCCAAGAGCCTCGGCACGGTTACTCAATGGCTCGAATATAAAGTCAAACTTAGGGTCAACAAAAAAGCTCTGAGGCAGGCGAAGAGAGTATCGTGGAGAAATTTCTGCACTGGGGTGGAAAATGTCGACGATACAGCGAGACTTAGACAAGTGATTTTAAAAACTCAAACAGCCATAACCTTTTTGCGCAAACCTGACGGATCCTGGACCAGCACGGAGATGAAACCCTAGAGCTTGCGTGAGGAACCCTCAACACCTGCAGCAAACCTGGCTGTAAATATACCCACCACGAAGGAAAGGATTAGGTGGGCAGTTAAAAGACTCGAACCGTTCAGGGCTGACGGGCCAGACGGGATTATTCCCGCACAACGCATAAACACGTTGGAGACATCAGTATTTCTTTATACAGCCTGCGTGGCTCTTAGTTACTTTCAGTGCGCCTTTAGAAGCGCCACGGTAGTGTTTATTCCTAAGACGGGGAAGGCGTCCCATTACGACCCTTAGGACTATAGACCGATCAGTCTCTCGTCCTTTGTACTCAAAACCTTCGAGAGGACGACTACCTCTCCACTACTATTGATAGCAACCTTATCTCTAGCTATCAACATGCATACACCAAAGGTAAATCTACGCATACTGCGCTACACAGCCTAGTTTCTGTTATTGAAAAATCGCTGTATGCAAACGATTACTGTCCCGGATGCTATTAACACCGCTTCAACAAATCTGGGCATAAGCAGGTCTCTTATTGGACTTATTGATCAACTACTAACGGGTAGAAGAATAGTTTCATCACTGGGTTCGGTTGAATTATCACGCTATGTCACAAGAAGAATGCCTCAGTGCAAATATACCCATTTAGAAGTCAGTGCGTTTTTTTGTTGGCAATAACTTACCAAATCCACTTCAACGCATTCCAGTTATGGACTATAATGGCCTCTAAATAATTATGTAAAACATTTTTATAAATTGCACACGTCTAGGATAACTATAACATCAATGAAGCTTGGCTGCCATATAAGCAAGTGGACGAAATAAATGGCAAAACGATTGTTATTGCAAAATTTTTATGAGTAGTATTGTTGGTAAATATAAAACGAGATATACTTAAGCAAATATAGAGGCATAATTTTAATATTGGTTATTCATGGACTCACAGTTTATCACAATCAAACTGCTGCTAAAATTGGGTAAAGATTTGTGGGTAAACAATCGTGCTGGGGCAAGGTTTATAAAAAAACTCTCAGAAAAGTTAGGTATTTTCTTTTCGGGAAGGAGAACAGTTGTGGAAACTATGAATTTTTGGAAAACACCCTAAATTTTAAGACATTATGTGGTCACAAGCGGGAGACCAATGCACTAGAGGACCGAAAAAATCGTTATTGTAGCTAAAAAATATGCACATAATTTGGCCAGAGAAATTGAAGAAGCCACAAAACTTAAATATCTCGCCGTACACAGTGCAAAAAAGGCCGGCTCAAGAAGATTTGAAAATATTTCTCAAAGAAAATGCTCTTCTTTGGGTGTAGCAAATATTAACCTTTATGGAGTTGTGGTATGGTGGCATGCGGCGAAGCACTCCAGGCCGTTCTTGGCATTTTGCCACTTGACCTGGAAGGGCACCGGGTAGCAGCAGCATCGGCTCTGTGTCTAAGGGGAACGTTCGGCTCCAGTATTTTGGGATCCTACAGTTTTCTTCCGCTGAGCACAGATCGTTGTGCGACCACAACATTCGAAGATTTCCATTCCATTTATACCGACGGCTCGAAGTTAGACGGCAGAGTTGGAGGAGGGATTTATTCAAAGGATCTGAACCTTGAGCTCTCCTTCAGTCTACCTGATCACTGCAGTATCTTCCAGGCTGAAATCTTAGCAATCATGGACGCCGTGGCTAGGATAGGTCAACACACTATCGGACAGGATATTGTTATTCTCAACGACAGCCAAGCGACCATCAAATCCCTTGACTCTCACTCGTTTAACTCTGAACTGACGCTCAGCTGTCGTCGATCTCTACAAGAGATGGCCCAACAGAACCGCGAACATGGGTCTCGGGACATTGAGGGAAATTGTAGGGCAGACGAACTTGCGAGGCAGGGTACGACCAAGCAGGCTCTTCGGAATAAAGACCGCTTAGGTATGCCGTTTGCCACATGCAAGCTAATGCTGAAAAAGTGCACACTCCGCCAAGCCAACGAAAGATGGCTGCAATCTCCAGGGTGCCGGACATCCAAACATAGCTGACCGAAATGGGATCATAAAAGATCAAGACCAGGGTACGAAAATAAACTGTACAAAATACATTTCATTTGCTCATCGAGTAGCATGTCACTTAAGTTTTGTACAGTTTATTACTTTTTGGAAACGTTTGCTTTTTGTTTGTGACAATTCCAACAAGGAAAAATTTATAAACACAAACGTTTCAAATGATTGAAGAAAAATATTATTGTTTGAATGTATGTTCATAGAGAGCAAAATGTTTTTTAGTTTTGTTTTTCATTTTGTATGTAAATTTCATGAAATGTATTTTTCAGTTTTCAAAGTGAACTCAGCTTTCGGATTTTGTTTTGTATTGAACTATGAAAGTATTAAACAAAGTACTGTACAATAAAGTTTACTTTCGTACACTGATCAAGACACATTTATGCCGTAACGAGAAGAGAAAACTCCATATTAATAGGTGTATTAACTGGGCACTGCCTTATTGGTACCGACGATGCTGTAGGAGTTGCAAAGATGATGAGGAGGAAACGTTGGAACCCCTCATCTGCAACTGCCCGGCTATATTTAAACATTTGCCTACATTTTCATGTTTATTCTTAAGAAAGCAGCGACTGTTTGTATTTACCCAAACACGAAAAAGCACCTGTGATGTATAAGAGAAAAAAGAAGCAAACGAAACGAATGACTTTGGATTTTTGTAACTGGTATGATTTCAACCAGAAAAATATAGTTGTGTACTACCATGGAATGAATATTTCCTGACTAGTATGTAATTACTAGTATAAAATGGATATTTCCTGAATATTATGAGTTCAGCCACAAAAATATAGATGTTTACTAGTATGAAATGGGTATTTCCTGAATAGTATGAGTTCAGCCAGAAAATTTTAGTTGTATACTAGTATGGTATGAATGTTTCCTGACTATTATGAGTTCTTCCAGAAAATTATAGTTGTATACTAGTATTTTTCTTACTGGTTTGACGTTTCTCTGCAGAGTAGACTTCAGCCAGAAAATTCTAGTTCTATTATTTATGAAATGTATATTTCCTGACTAGTATGAGTTCAGCTAGAAAATTCTAGTTGTAACTAGTATTTTTTCACTTGCACGTTGAACATGTTTACATGTCTTGCACTGAAAAATGTAAAAGTGTGATAAAAGCGTACCGTTCTACATTAACCTGCTATCGATAAATAGAACAAAAAAAGTGTCAGGACTCACAGCTATACGTCTTAGCCCATCAATAGCCCTGGCGTATGGACTTGATTCTTGACTATGGTCTTGAGGTAACGGTGTAGCAGGGCTGGCGCTGCGGTGAGTGCGGGCTCTGCTGGCAACGAAGGAGTGTCAAAATCGACATCCGTTGGACAAGGTTCCAGCGTAAAAGCAGGAGCTCAGCTACAGAGGGCTCATTTGATGAGTAACCTCGACAACGTGGCGAGCTCAAGTAGCGGGCGGTCTCCCAGCAATCCTCTGAATAAAGCGAAGCGGAGGCGGTCCAGCAGAAGTAAGAGAGGAACTCCGGACTCGGCCACACTCGGCGAGGTTGCTCTGCAGAAAGGGCAGAACACCGCGGTACACAGCAGGACCCGGGGTGGAAAAGCTGTGCAACGGACGTTTAGCGAAGTCGCTAGGCGTGCCGGCTTCATCACCCTGGGGGTAGTCGATAGGAGCAGGGAAACGGGGCCATCTCCAGGGAGGAGTGGAGCTGGGTGGCCAACGCCTTATCTGAAGCCTACTTGACTGCCGTCGATAAGTACCCTGGGCAACCGCCATCCATAGAATATGGTATGGTCTCACGGGTTTAGGCTGATAGAGTGCGCTGACGAGCGGTCAGGACAGGAGGGACCTCCCTCTACCTGCTGAACGGGTTCGGTCTGCAGTTTTGGTGGACTGTTCGACAGGGCGGAGGAGGAGAAGCTGCTAGCTTCGGAGGGGGAGGTCGCTGAGGTGGACGGCAAATAAATCTCCAAGGCGGGGGTGGACGTTGTCCTCATTCAGGAGCCGTGGCTAAGTAGCAGCGACAACAAAATATCTGGATTGAGGACTGACAGGTTCAATCTATTTGTGCACGGAACGGCAGGTAGGCCAAGACCATGTGTACTGGTTAAAAAAGATATTAAAGCCTTTCTTCTTTCCAATTTCAGTGACGCTGACGCAACAGCTGTGTGTTTGGAGGAAGGCAAAGGGATCGTGGCTGGCAAGATTACCCCTGAAGCAAAGCGAAGAGGTGTAGGGCGCATGCGGACTCGCATTATTCACTGTGGAGGAGTGCGGACACGAATGTAAGAGGAGAGTCACTATTTGCTTTTATCCTAAATGAAGGGCTGTGTATTTGTAACAGGGGCAATGACCGTTTGTAACATCTGTTAGAGAGGAGGTCCTAGACCTCAATCTTGCTTCAGGAGACCTGTTTCCCCTTAAAACCGACTGGCGTGTTCTTCCTGAACACTCCTTCTCTGATCATAGGTATATTTAGTTCTCTCTTGATAAATCTAGACCCAGTAAAACCATGTTTAGAAATCCTAGGCGCACTAACTGGATCCGGTACTGTAGTGAGTTGGATGAATTTCTCCCAAGAGCAACCGTGCCGGGGTCAGCATTATCCGAGGCCACTATGGATGCTCTGGTGGAGAAATTAAGCCATGCTTGTAATAGAGCGTATAAAATCGCATGCCCACTGAAAACCGTAAGTGGAAAGCGAAAACCAACTTGGTGGAATAAGGAAGTAGACGACCTTAGGGCTTCCAGCAGGCGCCTGTTTAACAGGGCCAGGAAGAGTAAATTACCTTCCGACTGGGAGCTCTACAAAGCTGGGTTGGGTGTTTACAAATCTGCTATCAGGAAAGCAAAACGAGATTCCTGGAAGATTTTCTGCGCAAGCGTGGAAGGATGTAATGAGTCTGCGAGATTCCGGAAGATTCTCTCCGGGAATCCTGCTCCCTTGGGTTACTTGAGGAATGTAGATGGCAGCTGGACTACGAGTAGCGAGCAGGGTTCGGTGAACGCTCAAAATACGATCTCTCAAACAACTTATCACTGCATAAAATTCAGTGGTTGGTATTTCTCGCGAGTGAGTAAGCTACATTTTTAACGAATGCATGTGCAATCTCTCGCAAGCAACAGCAATGGTGCAAACGTAGTCAATTCAATTTTTAGGCATCGATCGTTAGTTGCGAGCGTGCATAGCAAAACCCAAACAATAGCTGTTATTGAAAAGAGCACTTACGCTATTTCTCGCGATTGTTTGCGATTTCGAAATTTATATAAAGATCTTTGACTTTCAATATTATGTTTTCGCCGTTCTGCAAAATAAAACCAATATTATTTTCAAGGAAATCAAGTTTCTTTTCATTTGGCCCAATCTAATGCATATGTACACCATAGATATTAATATTTTTCATAAAATTGTATGGAATACAATTTTGCGCAAACATCTATTTAACCACTTTACGCTACCTAAAAAGGTTTATCGCTTATTTATACTAAACAGGTAAAGAAAAAAATATTAAAAAATTCTATTCTATCAACATATGCACGAACTTAAGTGCATCTGAAAATTATTGGTATAACAATTGCCAGCCATGAATGCAACTAGCTAAAAATTACCAGTCCCTGTGATCCCTTATACATGTGAGATGCAGCAAAAATATTTCTTAAAAACACATGTCTACATACTTGTGTACATGACCATAGATTATTTCTAAACAATGGCATTCATCATTGAGTTGACCTTGGGATTTTAAACAGTTTTTGTTTTTTATTATTTTATTTCATTATTATTTCGTGAGGAAATATGAACTGAACCACTAGTTAGCAGAACAATAAAAAGGCATTCGCATTTTTCTTCCTATACGGTGACCATAATTTTTTTTAATTTTTTTTTTTTTTTAAACAGAACCAATTTTACTTAAAACTTTCCACCCACCAAAATTTCCCTAAGCGCATCTGAAAATTGAAAAAAATCTGGCAAAAACTACATATTTTTCCGTTTTTATGCTCCATTTAAAGTACTTTTCCCGATCCTTTTTCCCACTACATTTTGCGAACGAAACGTATGTCTGTAAAAGTACAAAAAACCTTCCTAAAAATGCGTCAGTTTTTTGTGTTTTTTACACGTTTTCTGATACGATTTCTGATGTTTTTGGGATAATTTTTTGGTGTTTTTGGGATCACTGTTTTTATCAGTATAATATCCGGACCGTTTTCGGATTTCAAAAATTGTGGAAAAGCGAACCAACAGTAAAGTTTCCGGACCGTTTTCGGATACGAAAACGATGGAAAAATATACGATCGGTAAAACGTACGTTGCTCTGCTGGATGGGTTGGTCTTTTTTTCACGTGAAATTTCTCTACCCGCCTATAAATTATTTGAGGTTACACTTTCAATGTTTTGAATAAAAAAGTGTTCCCGTTTTTCATGACGTAAAAAACGGCGGAATTTTAACGTAAGTACGTTAAGACCGATGAGTCCTAGTCAGGGTAACGAAATCTCTATTTAGCAAGTTTCGGTACATACGCCGTATGGCTTTTTGCAAATACGTGGTATTGCGCGCCGAGCGACGATTTGTTGAAATGGTTGCTGGTACAGAAAAGCAGAACAAAAACAGAACAGAAAAATACACAGAACACGCTCCTTAAAAACAGAACTCTTATGCCAAAAACAGAACGTATAGTCACCGTACCTATACCGGAACTCATAAATAGCATAACAAAGAAAATAATTTAATAATAAAAATTAATTTTTTTTAAATTTTTTACAACATTTTTATAAACAATTTGTAATTGAGGAAAAAGAGTATCTCTGAATTTCGTTTTTTTTTTATTTAATTATAAATTAGTCTTTTAATAATTTGAATCTTTATCAAATGTCACAAATTGTGATTTTTCAATGTTTGATGTTTTTCCCATATTTGTATTAATAAAATCTTCACTTTGTTTACTTGCAAACTAATAACAGAAATAAATCTTGCACGTACAACTTTCTTTTAACAGATGAAATCAAAATTTTGCATCCACACCGTAAGAAGAACGATCGCGATTGCTCAAAAATACAATTAGGGTACTCACAGTCCCATATTACCAGCCCTGGCAATATTGCCAGCTGGCAATATCTTGACAATTTACCAGGTGGTAAATTTTTTTGTTTTTGTTTTACGTGTAAATCGAAAATACCACTTTTAAGTAAAATTGCCTCGCTTTTACTTATGTTTAAAAAGTTGGCTAAATTGAAAAATGTCATTTTGACTTTGTGAAAAATATGGAAGCGGAAAAAGTAAGTTTCTAATTATTTGGAAATTATTTATTAAAAAAATTTAAATATGATTTATATTTTCAGATAAAATCGAAAAGGGCTCGAAAAGGCCCATATAAGAAATGGTCTGAGAAGGAGCAGCAGGATTTAATAAACTTCCTCCTTGAAAATAGACCACTAGAAAAGCCGACCGCCCACATGTATTATAAATCTTTTTTGCAGAAAATTGGGAGTCAACAGGACTGGACCTTGGTGCGGTGCAAGGTAAAAAATATACGCAGCAGTTATAATAAGGCGAAAATTTGGCTGCAATCCACCGGCAATGGAACTCTAGAAGATGGACAAACACTAGTGGTAAGTACATAAAACTAGAGTTTAGAAGTTTTCGGGATTATCTTAGTATCACTTCGCGATTGTTTTCTAGTAATTTCGGGATAACTTCGCGACTTTTGATGTGTAAATATCTTTGCGCTGGGGGCAATCCATAAAAAGTTACGCGTAAGAGTAAGAGTAAGATGTAAGATTTAAGATGGAAGATTTAGAGGGTGGTGGGGGATTGGGCGGATGAAGAGGTAGGGTGGGGTATAAGATGTAAGATGTAAGAGGTATGGGTGAGGGATGTAATATGTAAGATCTAAGAGGTTTGGGTGAGGGGTGTAAGATGTAAGATGTAAAATAATATGATGTCATATCATATGATGTAATATCATATGATGTAATATCACATGATGTTATATCACATGATGTCATATCATATGATGTCATATCATATGATGTCATATCATAAGATGTCATATCATATGATGGAATATCATATAATGTCATATCATATGATGTCATATCACATGATGTCATATCATATGATGGAATATCATATGTTGTCATATCATATGATGTCATATCATATGATGTAATATGATATGATGTAATATCACATGATGTCATATCATATGATGTAATATCATATCATGACTTTTTTGGCGTTATTATAAATCTGTTTCCCTCTCTTAGATGTGATTGTAAAAATGTGTCCACAATTCAACGATTTGGAAGGCATCTTTGGCTACAGGGAATGCACTTCAACACAGATAGTGATTGATACCGAGGAGAGTAACACACCTGATCCGCAACTGGCTTCCTCGGTTGATGCGATCGTTGAAGTCGAATTCGTAGAGGAGCTGCAAGAGGAAAGCCAAAGCTCTGCCTTGCCTAACGAACCTAATCCACCAAGCACTGCACCAAAATCTAGTCGAAAGGGCATTTAATCACGCACAGCCCTTGCTGACGTGTTGGATGTTCAATCCAGTATATTAGCTTTAAAAAAAGAGAAAATGGACAAGGATTTGATGTTAAGAGAGCAGCAATTCAATTTTGAAAAGGAAAAGTATTCTAAGGACTTGAAAGAGAGAGAAGCTGAAAGAAATCTGAAAATTTTAGAGATAGAATCTAGGGAAAGGATTGAATTAAAACGAATGGAAATGCAAGAGAGAATTGAAATGGAAAAAATAAAAATGCAAAAGTAACACGTTTATACAATTTTTATTTTATAGTGGGGGTTAATGATATACATAAGGGAGGCTAGAGGTCTCTTTCGAAGTCTGAAGGTTCTTCGAGGTCGTAGGGCACATGGACCGATGCCATCGTCAGGCTGGCGCTGCTGACTTTTAAACTGACCATTGGTATACTTAGGTAGGATAAAGGTGTTCAGCTCAGACTTACAGGTTCTAACTTTGCTCTCCTCGTGAGCTTGAAACTCTTAGTCCTCAATCCGCAAATCCTCGAGCTGTTGACACAGGGTTCTTGGATGAGGACCACGTCTACGTCGCCTTTAGAAAGCAGCCGAGACTGCTTTAGATTTGTGCTGGTTCATCTAAAGCACCACCAACATAAGAACTCTCACTCACTCCCACTGGTCTCTAGGGCTGTCTCAATGGTCGATACCTCGGATATGATACCTATGAGAATCCTGTTCTAGGTAACTTCAGCAAAGCTGAGTTTGCCCACTGCGGCGGTGTTCTGATGTCGCTTTGGATGGGATTTTTAACTCCCCGTCCGATATATGGCTTTTGAAGGGATTTCCGTTCATCCTCTTTGGGGAAAGGTGCTTTGGAAATTCGGTATCGAGCTTTCTTTATCTCCACCGTCTTCCTGGCATTCGGCTACAGCGTCTCCTGCGAAACTTCCTCATATACGCAGAGCGACGGATGATGTCTCTTGGGAGGATTTCTGACCCATAGTTGCCATTACGGTCGCTCTAGATAAGTTTAGGCAACTTCAGTCAAATTTTTGAATTTTAGTTGAATTTATTCAAAATTAGTTAAATTTAGTTTAGTAAAGTAAGATGCAACAAAAAAGAGCATGCATTTTTAACCAAATTTATTGTTAACGAATTCATTAAGTGCGGTTAATGGGCCTTATTAAACAGTTTGTGAAGGCTCTTAATATTGAGTCTAAAGCTTTCAAATATTTGCAGACTTTTTTTCCAAAGCTGTCAGAGGCGAAAATTAAAGCTGGAGTCTTTGTTGGGCCTCAAATAAAAAAAATTATGAACTGCGATATTTTCCCGGACCTACTTAGCAATGAGGAGAAACTAGCGTGAAGCAGTTTTAGGACAGTAGTTCATGGCTTTCTTGGTAATCATAGGGATGAAAATTATGAAGAGCTGATAGCTGGCATGATTACGAATTTTTGCGCCATCGGATGTAGAATGTTACATTCACATCTGGATAAATTCAAAGATAATATGGGAGCTTATTCAGAAGAACATAGGGAGCGATTCCATCAAGATATAATGGAGTTTGAGAAACGCTACCAAGGCCAGTATACGGAAAGCATGATGGGGACTATATTTGGACGTTAATAAGAGAAAATGTTACCGAATATGGCAGGAAAAGCAGGAAAAAGCATTTTTAAACATTTAAACTTATTCTAAAACTAAATTTATAAGAATAAATCTTAAATTGATTTTTACTATACCAGATAAATCAAATCTATGACAAATTTTGATGAATTTTTATGTTTTTCGTTTTTCTCATTTTTTTCGAACAAAACCAAATCAAAAACTTTTTTATGTTCATATTCTTATTTCTGGGTGCAAGAGCAATAAAAAAAAATATACGCACGACCCATGTACAAAAATGTTGTTGACCAGTGTAATTTAAAGTTAAAAATTTATGAAAAAATCGTTTAAAATCAAACATGGACCTAACAAAACTAAGTGAAGTGCAACTCAAGGCAGCTCTGGGTGAGCTGGAGTTGAAAGTATCCGGAAAGAAGGTGGAGCTAATACGACGCTTGCAGAAAGCCGACGCAGAAAAGGTGGGAGAGGTGGTCGGAATAATCTCTTCGGACAAGGGCACGGAGTAGATGGCGGCTGTGGAGGAGAGTGGACTCGAGTAACAGGTAAGGGAGCTAGAAGGCGTAGTGGAAGCCCTTAGTGCGGAGTTGGCAGCTCTTCGCGCAAGTAATTCGCCAGGCATGCCTGTACAAGCACAAGTTGCAACCAGCGCACCGTTACCTACGTCGCAGCAACGCACATAGTAGCGTGAACCGAGTAGTCTAGCTAATAGGGGTTTATCACTAGGAAAACTCTTTGCTTATTTTTGCCGTTTTGAGCAAGTTAAAAGGTGTCACCAAGCGGTGGGCAGATGCGCAGCCAGTATTTCGGCAATGGGGTGAGTTTATTCGTGTATTTTTGTTAGACTTCCCATGTGTACATAATGTTGACGAAAATATAAAACGCGCATTAAACGCAATATTATATAGTATAACAGAAGGAGAAATGTATAGAAAGAGAGTGAGTGGTGTAGAGCAGAAAAGAATGCCGCGTTCCGTTCGGACGAGTGAGCCAAAAGCATCAAGCAAGAGTGAAGTGAGTGTGACGTGCTTCAAATGTAAAGAGAAGGGTCATACAGCGAAAACTTGCACAAAGAAAATAAAGAGTGACACGAAAAGTCACAGAAATCCAGTAAATAGTGTAGAAGAAAGCATAGACACAAGTGTTGAAGCGCGTAACTATATATATAAAATTCAAATTATGTACCTATGACGAACTTGGCTTCTAAACGAATAAGCCGATCGTAACCAAATTTTACAAACGCACTGGATATCTTCCAGGAATGGTCACAGGCTAAAAAATATTTTGATATATATAGGGGTGTGGCACCTCCAATATAAATGGAATTTTTCATTGTCCGTATCTCTGGATGTAAACGGGTTAGACCACTGTAATTTGGTGAGGCGTTGTACGAGATCGATCCCTAGTAACTGGGGATAACGAAAAAGGGGACGTGGCACCTCCCATACGAATGAAATACTTCATAGTCCATATCTCTGGAAGTACTTATGTTAGACCACTCAAACGTGGTAATAGGTTAGATAAGATCGATCCCTGCCACCTCCAAAAAACTGGGGATAACGAAAAAGGGGGCGTGGCACCTCCCATACGAATGAAATACTTCATAGTCCATATCTCTGGAAGTATTTAGGTCTGACCACTGAAATTTTGTGAGGAGTTATATAGGATCAGACGAGGTGTCTTTTATGGGGGTGTCCGCGCCTTGCACACACCAGCGCCACCTCAAACCGTCGACTCGTAGGTGCATGCACCCTCCTCCTCCAAGCGGGGGTGGAGCCTCCACGTGGTGACACCCGGTAACGCCTTGGCGGCTAATTCGAGCGGCGACCTCGGCAAGGAAAATAGCTTCTTCACTTGGTACGGTTGAGTTATCACGTTATGTCACAAGGGGAACACCCCAGGGTGGTGTTCTTTTCCCGCTTTTATGGAACCTCACAGTCAACTCGTTGCTACGTGACACAAGCTGGGGGGGGCGGGAAGATAGTGGCATACGCAGACGATTTAGCTATTGCATTCAGGGGCAAGTTCCCACAAACTCTGTGTGACCTGATGCAAGTAGCACTGCGAGAAGTTTCGACGTGGTCCTCTCGCTGCGGACTTAATATCAACCCGGGGAAGGTGGAACTTGTCCTCTTCACCAACCGGTACAAAATACCGCCACTAAGCCTACCAGGCAAAGTTTCTAGGCATAGTTCTGGACAGGAAATTGAATTGGAAGGAGAATGTTCTTCAGCGCCAGAAGAAAGCTTGCATCGCTCTTTACACATGCAAAAGAGCCATTGGCCAAAAATGGGGGCTCAGCCCTAGAGTATGCAGTTGGATCTACACGGCCATCATTGGCCCAATCTTCAAAACCTTCGAACTCTCTTAAACGTTTCCTATTGTTTCTGTCGCCTTCACTCTCAAATACATATTTGTGTAGCGCGACAACACTTTTTTTTACTAGAAACAAGTAGATTTCTACGAACATTCTCGAAATCAACTAAATGTGACATTGCGAAATGCAAACTGCTTTTCCTTTTTTTTTAATTAGGAACTATTTCAGACACGGCACTTTCATTAAATTTTGTTTTCCACGCACTTGTTCTTATTTAATTAGCGCATACAGGCATTAGGAAATTATAGCATTCTAATTTACACCACCGTTTCACAAGGCATTGGTTGAGCCCCCAATATTTATAGTATTTATTATTCAGTGTTTAATTTTAACAAAGTTTATTAATGTTGAATTGAATGATAAGTAAATGATTTAATATTTTAAAAGGAATGAAATTTAAATGGATTTGAATTACATTAAATGAAATATTTTACGCCTGCATCTTTAAAAGCGAACCGTCTTCATTGCCGTCTTCGTGTTAACTCTTTCGTCGTTTTATCTTCTTTTTCGTGTTTCTTCTTCTCCGTTTCGTCTTCGTATAACTTGTAGTTGCCATCTTTCTTGAATTATTGCTGCTTGAAATTAGCTTTGGGATTTTAATCCCACATGTATATATACATATGTATATGTATATATAATTGCATAATAAATACATTTTTATGAAATGCTTTACGTTTTATTATAGTTTGGTACCAGGGTGAGAAAAGAGCCATGAAGTTCGCAGTGCCGAGGATTTGGAGGGAACCGGGTAATCATGACACTGATTGCTATTTTTGTGCAATGAAACCATTGAAAGGGAAACAATTTAAGAAAACAATATATCCGGAACTACCATCGACATCCGCTCCAGTACCACATTCGGAACAAAATCCAGTACCTGATCCACCTGTGTTGGAAAAGCAACTATTCCCTCAAGGTAGCTTTCAAACACCGAGTTCCTCTGCATCCGTACATTCCGAATTTGTTCCTCCTCAATTTGAACCAGAAATACCGCAACTCATCAACTCTGAAGATCTCAATGACTTAATAAGAGACTTAAATCTATCAAAAGACAAAGCAGAGTTATTGGCATCGCGGCTGAAATAACGGAATTTACTTACTTCTGATGTTCGAATATCTCGGCAAAGAAAGCGCCATGAAGAATTTTCTTCTTTCTACAGTAAGGAAGATGGACTCTGTTTTTGCTATGACGTGAAAGGTTTATTCGAAGCAATTGGTATTCCTTGTAATACAAATGAATGGCGCCTCTTTATCGACAGCTCAACAAAAAGTCTAAAAGCAGTTCTACTACACAACGGGAACAAATTTCCATCTATTCCAGTGGCACATTCCATACATCTGAAAGAAAATTATACGGAATACAAGTGGGAAGTTATTGGAGACTTCAAGATGATTTGTTTTTTTTTTACTGGAATGCAAGGTGGATATACCAAACACTCCTGTTACCTTTGCCTAATGGATAGCAGAAATGATGCCGCCCACTATCGCCAAAAACATTGGCCTGAACGTACTGAGTATGGAGTGGGAAGATGTAATATTAAACATGAAGCAATTGTCGATCCTAAAAACATATTGATGCCGCCATTGCATATTAAACTGGGCCTTATTAAACAGTTTGTGAAGGCTCTTAATATTGAGTCTAAAGCTTTCAAATATTTGCAGACTTTTTTTCCAAAGCTGTCAGAGGCGAAAATTAAAGATGGAGTCTTTGTTGGGCCTCAAATAAAAAAAATTATGAACTGCGATATTTTCCCGGACCTACTTAGCAATGAGGAGAAACTAGCGTGAAGCAGTTTTAGGACAGTAGTTCATGGCTTTCTTGGTAATCATAGGGATGAAAATTATGAAGAGCTGATAGCTGGCATGATTACGAATTTTTGCGCCATCGGATGTAGAATGTTACATTCACATCTGGATAAATTCAAAGATAATATGGGAGCTTATTCAGAAGAACATAGGGAGCGATTCCATCAAGATATAATGGAGTTTGAGAAACGCTACCAAGGCCAGTATACGGAAAGCATGGTGGGGACTATATTTGGACGTTAATAAGAGAAAATGTTACCGAATATGGCAGGAAAAGCAGGAAAAAGCATTTTTAAACATTTAAACTGTATTCTAAAACTAAATTTATAAGAATAAATCTTAAATTGATTTTTACTATACCAGAATAAATCAAATCTATGACAAATTTTGATGAATTTTTATGTTTTTCGTTTTTCTCATTTTTTTCGAACAAAACCAAATCAAAAACTTTTTTATGTTCATATTCTTATTTCTGGGTGCAAGAGCAATAAAAAAAATATACGCACGACCCATGTACAAAAATGTTGTTGACCAGTGTAATTTAAAGTTAAAAATTTATGAAAAAATCGTTTAAAATCAAACATGGACCTAACAAAACTAAGTGAAGTGCAACTCAAGGCAGCTCTGGGTGAGCTGGAGTTGAAAGTATCCGGAAAGAAGGTGGAGCTAATACGACGCTTGCAGAAAGCCGACGCAGAAAAGGTGGGAGAGGTGGTCGGAATAATCTCTTCGGACAAGGGCACGGAGTAGATGGCGGCTGTGGAGGAGAGTGGACTCGAGTAACAGGTAAGGGAGCTAGAAGGCGTAGTGGAAGCCCTTAGTGCGGAGTTGGCAGCTCTTCGCGCAAGTAATTCGCCAGGCATGCCTGTACAAGCACAAGTTGCAACCAGCGCACCGTTACCTACGTCGCAGCAACGCACATAGTAGCGTGAACCGAGTAGTCTAGCTAATAGGGGTTTATCACTAGGAAAACTCTTTGCTTATTTTTGCCGTTTTGAGCAAGTTAAAAGGTGTCACCAAGCGGTGGGCAGATGCGCAGCCAGTATTTCGGCAATGGGGTGAGTTTATTCGTGTATTTTTGTTAGACTTCCCATGTGTACATAATGTTGACGAAAATATAAAACGCGCATTAAACGCAATATTATATAGTATAACAGCAGGAGAAATGTATAGAAAGAGAGTGAGGGGTGTAGAGCAGAAAAGTATGCCGCGTTCCGTTCAGACGAGTGAGCCAAAAGCATCAAACAAGAGTGAAGTGAGTGTGACGTAATGTAAAGAGAAGGGTCATACAGCGAAAACTTGCACAAAGAAAATAAAGAGTGACACGAAAAGTCACAGAAATCCAGTAAATAGTGTAGAAGAAAGCATAGACACAAGTGTTGAAGCGCGTAACTATATATATAAAATTCAAATTATGTACCTATGACGAACTTGGCTTCTAAACGAATAAGCCGGTCGTAACCAAATTTTACACACGCACTGGATATCTTCCAGGAATGGCCACAGGCTAAAAAATATTTTGATATATATAGGGGTGTGGCACCTCCCATATAAATGGAATTTTTCATTGTCCGTATCTCTGGATGTAAACGGGTTAGACCACTGTAATTTGGTGAGGCGTTGTACGAGATCGATCCCTACCACCTAAAAAAAAATTGGGGATACCGAGAAAGGGGGCGTGGCCCCTCCCATACAAATGAAATACTTCATAGTCGATATCTCCGGAAGTATTCATGTTAGACCACTGATATTTGGTAAGGGGTTATATGAGATCGACCCCTACCACCTCCAAAGTAACTGGGGATAACGAAAAAGGGGACGTGGCACCTCCCATACGAATGAAATACTTCATAGTCCATATCTCTGGAAGTACTTATGTTAGACCACTCAAACATGGTAAGAGGTTAGATGAGATCGATCCCTGCCACCTCCAAAAACTGGGGATAACGAAAAAGGGGGCGTGACACCTCCCATACGAATGAAATACTTCATAGTCCATATCTCTGGAAGTATTTAGGTTAGACCACTGAAATTTTGTGAGGAGTTATATAAGATCAGACGAGGTGTCTTTTATGGAGGTGTCCGCGCCTTGCACACACCAGCGCCACCTCAAACCGTCGACTCGTAGGTGCAGCTCGACGAAGTAGGGCCGAGTGTAAAACCGCTCTGAGTAGTCCGCTGATCGGTGACTCCTCCAGGGGCTCCGATCGGGATTCCAAAGACGAGGCTATCGACCCTCCACAAGTGGTCTTGCCTTTCAGCGTAAAGCGTCTGGTGAGCCCTTGATGGGGGCTCCAGGAATGGGGGTGCTGACGTTAGGGTCGAGGACTTGGCGCGCAGGCAATCCACCAAGCCGCAATGATAAGCGGTCGGCAGCCCGGATCCTGTTCAGGAACGCGACCTCACCGACAAGAGAGGAAGGCGTTTCGGCAGAGGCCTGGGCGAAGCTCCAGCGCGATCTTGCGTGGGCTCGGCGGATAGTGTCGGATTTTAAGGTAGAGCTGTATGGCGCTAATAACAAGGGGAAACCGTTAAGCGAAACCGATCGCTGGAGGAAACCACCCCAACGGCACCGGAAAGGGCCAGAACAGGAGGACCGACGAGGTCCTTCGCCGACATTGCCAAGGATCGCAAGTAAATATACCCATCACTGAGGAAAGAGTAAGGTGGGCAGTTAAGAGCTTTGAACCGTATAAGGCGGCCGTGCCGGACGGGATTATCCCCGCGCAACTTATAAACACGTTGGAGACATCAGCTAAATGGCTGGTATTTCTCTTCACAGCCTGCCTGGCTCTCAACCACATTCCGGGCTCCTGGAGAAGCGCCACGGTAGTGTTTATCCCTAAGGCTGGGAAGGCATCCCACTACGAGCCAAAAGACTACAGACCGATCAGTCTCTCGTCTTTTGTACTAAAAACCTTTGAGAGGATACTAAGCTACTACCTCTCAACGACTATTGATAGCAACCTTATCTCTAGCTATCAGCATGCATACACCAAGGGTAAATCAACAGAAACGGCTCTGCACAGCCTAGTGTCTGTCATTGAGAAACCGCTGTGTGAAAAGACTACTGTCTCGTGGCCCTCCTAGACATTGAGGGGGCTTTCAACAATATAAGCCCGGAGGCTATCAACTCCGATCTAACTAATCTGGGCGTAGATAGACCTCTAACTGGTTTAATTGACCAACTTTTTGGGGAAGGAAAATAGCTTCTTCACTTGGTACGGTTGAGTTATCACGTTATGTCACAAGGGGAACACCCCAGGGTGGTGTTCTTTCCCCGCTTTTATGGAACCTCACAGTCAACTCGTTGCTACGTGACACAAGCTGGGGGGCGGGAAGATAGTGGCATACGCAGACGATTTAGCTATTGCAGTCAGAGGCAAGTTCCCACAAACTCTGTGTGACCTGATGCAAGTAGCACTGCGAGAAGTTTCGACGTGGTCCTCTCGCTGCCGACTTAATATCAACCCGGGGAAGGTGGAACTTGTCCTCTTCACCAACCGGTACAAAATACCGCCACTAAGCCTACCAGAACTAGATGGCACGCGCCTGGGCTTGTCGGATAAGGCCAAGTTTCTAGGCATAGTTCTGGACAGGAAATTGAATTGGAAGGAGAATGTTCTTCAGCGCCAGAAGAAAGCTTGCATCGCTCTTTACACATGCAAAAGAGCCATTGGCAAAAAATGGGGGCTCAGCCCTAGAGTATGCAGTTGGATCTACACGGCCATCATTGGCCCAATCATGCTGTATGGAGTCGTCTTATGGTGGCCTGCGCTGAGCAAGGCAACATACGTGAATCTGTTGCGGAAAGTCCATAGATCCAATATGATCTGTATAAGCGGTGCGCTAAGGACAACGCTCAACGAAGCCCTCCAGGTCATTCTGGGCATTTTGCCACTTGATCTGGAAGGGTTTCGGTCAGCGGCGGCATCAGCTCTGCGCCTAAGAGAAACCTCCAGTTGGGCTGCGGGTACTATTGGACACTCCAGTATTCTGGAATCTTACAGCTTTCTCCCAGAGATCGTTGTGCGACTACTACAGTCGGGGATAGCTGTTTCAAAATAAACATTCCCAGCAGAGAAGACTGGGAGAGGACGGATTGGTGTCCCGAAACAAATGGTGACACTTCCATATACACCGACGGCTCGAAGTTGGACGGCAGAGTTGGAGGAGGGGTTTATTCAAGAGATTTGGACCGTGAGCTCTCCTTCAGACTACCTGATCATAGTAGCGTCTTCCAGGCGGAAGTCTCGGCAATCCTGGACGCCGCGGCCTGGTTAAGCAAACGTGTTATCGGAGAAGATATCGCTATTTTCAGCGATAGCCAAGCGGCCATCAAATCCCTTGGCTCATACACGTTCAACTCTGAACTGACGCTCAGCTGTCGTCGATCTCTTCAGGAGATGGCCCAACAGAACCGCGTAAACCTCATATGGGTCCCGGGACATTGAGGGAAACTGTAAGGCAGACGAGCTTGCCAGGCAGGGCACGACCAAGCAGGTTCTTCAGGATAAAGAGCGCTTAGGTATGCCGTTTGCCACATGCAAACTAATGCTGAAGGAGCACACACTCCGTCAAGCCAACGAAAGATGGCTGCAATCCCCAGGGTGTCGGATATCGAAATAAACCTGGCCAAAATGGGATCTTAAAAGGTCAAGACGCATTTATGCCCTAACTAGGAGGGAAATCTGCATATTGATAGGGGTATTAACCGGTCACTGCCTCATTGGTAGGCATGCCTCTGCGGCTGCCACTTGAACCTAACCTAACCTAATGTCTATGAAAAGGTGGTCCTCAAGGTCTACAAATCCGATACCGAGGCCCTAGCCAACCTCTCCTCTAATGCGGAGGTGATGAGGGTCCTCCAAATTAATCTCCATCACTGCAAAGCTGCTTCGGCTGCACTCCTACTGCAGCTCTCAAAAGGCGCAGTAGACATTGTCCTGGTTCGAGATCCGTGGATCACTGGAGATAGGATCTGTGGTTTTAGGAACCCTACTTACAAGCTTTATAGCGCAACAGGTAGAGGTAAACTTCGAACGTGTATTGTAGTTAAATCAAATATTAACGCTCTTCTCTTACCCCAGTTTAGCGACGGAGATCTGACAGCGATAAGCGTCGAGGGGCTGGGTAGAGGTTGCAGGTTCGCATGCTTCTATCTGGCTCACGATCACCAAGCTCCACTACCATCAAACAACTTTAGAGAGCTCGTGAGTTCCACAAAACCACGGGACGATATCATTGTGTTAGGCGGCGACGCTAATACCCATCACAACCAATGGGGCAGTACTGACACTAATGATCAAGGTGAGTCACTCTATAACTACCTACTAGACACTAACCTAAGTATATGAAGACATGCATGGATGAAGGGGGGAAAGTCGCATTCTCACTCAATTTCTGTTTTTGGCACTGGTGAATAGTGTTTATGCAGATCTATATTTCTGTCTTATCAGAATCTGCCTATCGTGAAAATTGTAGAAGATAATTCATGGATGAAGGGGGTATGTACACAACTTTTCAATATGAATTGTGGAAGAAGGGGGTATGTTCCGATTTTTTCATATAAAATACTAAATATAAACTTATGCTTTTTATTGCAAATTATGCAACGTCCTTTATGGCTTTGCATATTTTTTTGTCAGTTTTCCATAAAGATTCGAAAAAACCTCAAATGTTTAAGCAAAACTTTAAAGCCGATTTTCTCGTTTCACTCAAAATGCGACATACCCCTTCATCCATGCATGTCTTCATATGTAACACGGGGAATGAACCCACTTTCGTAACAAGAAACCGAGAGGAAGTCCTTGATATAACGTTGGTCACTGACTCTTACAGAGACCTCATAGACTCATGGAGGGTGTTAGGTGAGCACTCCTTCTCAGACCATAGGTACATTAGCTTCTCCTTAGTAGATACACACACAAGTCCGAAATATATACAGAATATTAGGAAAACAAATTGGGGTTACTACCAAAAGCTAATTCGCAAATATTTGTCAAATCAGCTGGTAACACCTAGAAATGATGAGGAGCTAGACGATCTCGTCAGCTCCTTCAATCAACATTGCAAGATTGCTCTAGACAAGGCGTGGCCGCCTAAAAAGTTCGCTGAAACCCACAAACCACCCTGGTGGTCGTCCGATCTAGATAATCTCAGAAGGACAGGTAGGTCGGCCTTAACAAAGCCAAACAAGATGGTTGCGTAACATCCTGGGCACTTGACAAAACTAAATTAAGTAACTACTAGAAGGAAATTCGCAAGGCCAAACGGACCTCCTCGGTGCATTTCTGCAACAATATCGAATCAACATCTGCAGCTTCGCGCCTGAGGAAGGTGCTCTCAAAATCGCCAGCGACACTGAGCCACATACAAATGCCGGATGGGAATTGGACCGATTCGAGCACTGACACAATGAATCTGCTTCTGGATGCTCCCTTCCGACATGCACAGACACGGCTACTACTACGGTCGGGAATGAAATGCTTTCTGATCAGCTGATAAAGGAAATAACCGATGATAAAAAGTTAGATTGGGCCTTAGCCAGTCTCAAGCCCTATAAATCGCCAGGACCGGACGGAATATTCCCGGCCCAGCTACAACAAACATCCGAGCTTATTAAGCCCTGGCTGAAAACCATGTTTGTTAGTTGCCTCAGGCTCAACTATGTACCTGCATCATGGAGAGAGGTTAAGGTAGTATTCATCCCAAAATCCGGGAAACTATACCATTCTAAACTTTATGATTTTAGGCCAATAAGCCTATCTTCATTTCTACTTAAAATTATGGAAAGACTTTTGGAGGACTATGTCAGAAGATCGATAGACTCAACTTATATGTCGCGCGCTCAACAAGCCTATAGTAAAGGTAGATCGACTGATACTGCCTTGCATTCTCTGGTATCTGTTATAGAAAAGTCAATTGACACAAAGGAATATACACTGGTGGCTTTCCTTGATATGGTGCCTTCAACATCGTTCTACCGATGACAGCTGCGTTATCATTCGGGGAAATTTTCCCCAAACCCTCTGCAATTTAATGGAAAATGCTCTGACTAAAGTATGCAACTGGGCGAACGCTTCAGGTTTGGAGGTTAATCCCGAGAAAACCGAACTTGTCCTCTTCACTAGGAGGTACAAAATGCCGAACTTAGGTAGGTAGGTAGGTAGAAGTGGCTGTCGCAAAGGCACACCTAGGCCAGTAATAAAAGGCCCGTTGTGATACCACCAAACACTAGGAAAGTCAGTCCCGGGGCCCGGCCCGAACTTAATGCCAACAAAAATTGGGAATACAACTTTAGTACTCAGAGACAAAGTCAAATATCTAGGAGTTATTCTAGACAGGAAACTACTCTGGAGCGACAATATAGCGGAACGGGTTAAAAAAGCAACATGCGCGTTGTTTACTTGCAAGAGAGCAATTGGTATATCGTGGGGGTTCTCTCCCAAAGTGGTGCACTGGATATACACAGCTACTCTCTGGATATACAATTCTACTCTACGGTGTGCTGGTCTGGTGGCCGGCACTAACCAAGAACACGTACCTTAAGCAGCTACAAAAAGTCCAAAAGAGTTCAGAACTCTGCATAACCGGGGCCCTCGGCTCCACTCCAATAGAAGCGCTCAACACGATGCTGAATCTTCCAACACTCGATCTGGTGGCTAAAGAATTAGCTGTGATTACAGCTCTGCGATTAAGGGAGACCGACGTATGGAAGGACGGCACATGTGGTCACGCCACAATTTTAGGCTCCCATGCACCTGTGAGCATACCATTACATACTGACTATTGCACGCCAAACAACGTGTTTGTTAGGAACTACGAGGTGAAAATACCTACAAGACAAGAATGGGATAACAGACCGCATATTGGTCGGAATGCCATTAACATATTCACCGATGGCTCTAAGCTTGAAGGGAAGGTGGGAGGAGGTATCTTTTCACCGGACCTGGGACTTTCGTCTTCCCAACCACTGCAGCGTGTACCAAGCAGAAATGCTGGCAATACACGGTGCAGTGAAAAGCAAACGGATATTTATCTTCTCAGACAGTCAGGCCGCGCTAACGGCACTGAACTCATGTGTCGAAAACACAAAGTCGCTAACTGAATGCCGCAGATCTCTTAACAAGATGGCTCAGCACTTCAGTATCAGCCTTATTTGGGTACCTGGTCACAGGGATATTGAAGGCAACTGTATAGCGGATGAGCTGGCCAGAAGAGGTACCACCACTCATCTCCTTCCAGGAAATGATCTGGTAGGCATTCCCATGGCCTCTTTCAAACTCCGAGCTAGCACAAATACCTTACAAAGGGCAAATGAGCTCTGGTCATGTCTCTCGACGTGCGAGATATCAAGGCTAACTTGGCCTTCGTACAACAAAGGACGCACTAACTGTGTGCTGTCCGTTAATAAATCCGGTGTCTCATCTCTGATAAGGGTGTTAACAGGGCACTGATTAATAGGCACACATGGTGCTAGGATGGGCGTAATAACTCACGATTACTGTCGCAGTTGCAGATGTATTGAAGAGGAGGAGAGTGGTCAACATCTGCTGTGTCAATGTCCTGCACTCAGCAGAAGACGATTGGCTATTCTCGCCCAACCGTTCGTCGACGACCTCACGGAGGTTTCAAAAATGGATATTAGGGCTCTATCGAAATTCATTGATTCCACGAGCTGGTTTGATCCTCTAATGTAAGTGTGAGATTGTTGATTTTTAATTCTCGGATATGGGGTGGGTCTTAAGACCGCATAGGGCATCACAATGGGCCAACTTGACTGGCCTAAGCGGTGGGCAGGGTCCTGCACTCTGTCCTGCCCTCGCAACCTAACCTAACCTATATAAGATCAATCCCTGCTACCTCCAAAAAAACTGGGGATAACGAAAAAGGCGGGGTTCCTCATATAAGAAGGAGATAGGGATAGGGATTAAAATAGATATAGGGGTCGGGTTAGAGAAAAATGCAGGGAAATAAATTTGTGGCAGGACAACGTCTGCGGATCAACTAGTAGAATCAATAGATACAAGTGTAGAGGCAAGTGAAGAAGAGGAAGAGGTAGCAGGCAATAAAATTCAAATTGACGAAAAGCAAATAGAGTTGCTCAAGAGCGTTATTATTATTGGGAAGGAAAAAGTTAAATGTGATGTTTTGATTGATTCCGGAAGCGCAAAATCGTTGATTAAGAGATCGATTGCTAATAGGTGCTGCGAATGTTTTACACCGTGCGAAGATAAATTAATTGGCTTTGCCGGCGGCGAGTTGGTCTGCAAAGAGAAAGTGGTTAACGAATTAAATTCGATAAAGCATTGATATGAATCGATATATTATCAAAAGGAGAGGTAGTGATACAGGGTGGTACGTGTAGCACATTGGCGCACTCAAGGGGGGGAAGGGGGGTTTAATGGTAAACCATTTGCGATTATCTTAATTATTAAAATAATTACATTCATTCAAAATTTACTAGATTATATACGTGTTACTGTGTATGTGTGTGCCACAGTACAAAACTCAGTCATTTTTAAATGGCTGTAATTATTTTAATAGTTAAGATAATCGCAAATAAGGAACAAATTTACACACATTGAATTTTTATAACCACTCGTTTCGGACTGGTCTAATTTCAATGTTTGAAAAACGTCATTGTTAGGCTTACCCTATTATAGCTGTACAAATGTTTCTATTAAAGATATCCTTACATGTTATACGGCATTTTAAAGGTAAAAGAGAGTAGTTTCTTTAAAAGTAAATAATAAATCATATATCGAGTACCCGGTATTAAAAACCTGGCACTAAAAATCCGTTATTTTTGTCCTTTTGGGTAAATTTTAGCTGGCTCTGGCGTCTTCGCTGTTTTAAGTAGCCACTTCATTTTTCAGAAATTAAGGGCACATATCCTAGAAGAAACTAACCTATCCATTGGCCAAAAAAACCCACTCCTTATAGATAAATGATTATCTCGAAATTTGTAAGTTTTAAAAAATCGTGATTTTAGCCTCAAAAAACGGGAATGTTTCTCAAGAGATAAAAATACGAATTTCTCGTGGACTCAAGTCCTGACCTTTAGCTTCTAATACCTCAACATTTCGTTTTATTTTTACATATATTTAAAAATAATTGCGGCATTATAGGTATGTGTTCCTTGAAATAGTGAGCCAGCTAAAATCGACCAAAAATAACGTATTTTTAGTACCAGGTTTTTAATACCAGGTACTCGATATATGATTTATTATTTACTTTTTAAGAAACTACTATCTTTTACCTTTAAAATACCGTATCGCATGTAAGGATATCTCTAATAGAAACATTTGTACAGCAATAATAGGGTAAGCCTAAAAATGACGTTTTTCAAATTTTGAAATTCGACCAGTCCGAAACGAGTGGTTATAAAAATTAAATGTGTGTAAATTTCATCCTTCAGGACCCTAAATAAGCGTCCCTCAAAGTTTGGGCGAAATCCGAGACTAGTAAGCTTTTTGAATTAGACGTTTGCATATGGAATGTCTATATTATAAAATATTTATATTATGTTTTAATGAAAAAAAGGGTATGAAATGTGTGAAAAGTTGATCAAAATTTTTAGCCGTTTTTCCGGCCAAAATTAAAAATTTTTCACCGAAATCTTCTATTTAGCCGTTTTTTTATCGATCTAGCCGGATTGCTGAAAAAATTCTAGGAACACTGGTGCCTTTGTTTAATGTGTGCATACGTAGGTCCACTCCCCAAACAGAAATTTAAGTAAAACCCGTATGGACGAGTTTTGGGTTTTTTTATTATTTTCTGTTGGATATTGAAAGCGCAAGTCAAACGGATAGGCTTGTGTCGACTTCCGTGAAATTAATTCGGTCACTGAAAAGCAACCATGGTCGATGCCTACTGTAGACGGGGTGTTAGCCACGTAGCTGAGGAAAAGTTTTTCCTACCCTTGACATGATGTCAGGATATTACCAAATAGAATTGGAGGAAACATCGAAACCTTACACCGCATTTGTGACACACAATGGTCACTACGTGTTTAATTGAATGCCATCTGGGTTGCGGAACGCACCGTGTGTTTTCCAACGCATGATGGCTAATTTATTTGCGCCTTTGGGAAAGAAGGTAATTAGTTATGTCGATGAAGTGATCATCGCCGGTCGCACTGAAGCGGAAAATTTAGAATATT
The DNA here is from genome assembly GCA_964058755.1 of Campiglossa producta. NCBI lineage: Eukaryota > Metazoa > Arthropoda > Insecta > Diptera > Tephritidae > Campiglossa > Campiglossa producta. Next base: position 105,968,704 of record CAXKVI010000001.1, on the reverse strand, counting down.
TGGAAGAGTTTTTGAAAATAATTGAAGAAGAAGGTTTAACCCTTAGATTGACGAAGTGCGCATTTATGAGACGCACTGTGTCATTCCTTGGGCATGAAGTTGACGAAAATTGTATTAGGCCAGGCGCTACATAGACGCTAGCAATAAAAGAATTCCCGGTTCCCCGTAGTTCGTTAGAAGTCCGCCGTTTCCTTAGGCTGACGGGATTCTTCCGAAAAATTGTGCATGGTTATGCACTGATAGCCAATCCTTTAACAGAATTGACCAGAAAGAACATAGAATTTGAGTGGAGCTCAACATGCGAAGATGCATTTAAACAACTTATTGATGCAATTACGAGCTCACCAGTTCAAGCTATCTATGATGTGACAAAAGAGCATGAATTACATACAGACGCTTCGAGTAAAGGTATCGCTGGTATTTTGCTACAACGTGATATGAATAGCAATCTTAAACCAGTTGCATATTTTAGTAAAGCGTGCGTAGGGCCAGAGCAGAATTATCATGCTTATGAGCTGGAGGTGCTAGCTGTCGTGAAGGCATGCCAACGTTTTCGAACGTTCTCGCTGGGCTATAGTGACTGATTGTCAAGCCATATCAAGTTCAAAGGTAACCAAACCAATGATTCCACGAGAAGCTCGATGGCTACTCAAACTTTTAGAATACGACTACGATATTGTGCATCGGGCTGGAACATCAATGAGTCACGTTGACGCGATGAGTCTTGCCCCAATCGAATCATCTGAATCAAAAATTCAGAAACACATTTTTTTTATTTTCAGGGTCAGAGTTCATTTAAAGCGTTTTTTGAAATCAAAATTTCTCAAAAACTAATGAACCGATTTTCAAATTTTTTCATTGGGTAGGTAATCGATTTACCTTTCATTTGATGTATTATTATTTTGGGTGCAAAACCGTGCAAGTGCAAAATTTAAAGTAATTTTTAAAAGCAGAAGGCTGCCTACGTAGAAGGGTGTACTACGCAGAAGGACTTGGCATGGTGTAGACCAATTTTGCACATACACGGTTTCGCACCGGCTTTGATTGAACCAAGGATATTATATAGTATTTCAAATGAAAGCTTAAATTATTTCCCATGTTGCTAAGTTACCTTTACACATAGTTAATATAGCAATTAAATTTAAAAAAATTAAGATTTTTAAAAATTGAAGATATTTTTAAGAAAATTTGATTATTTTAGGAAATTCTTTATAGCTACATATTTTTTTATTTATTAATTATATTTACCTATTACGACTCTTCGAGCCTAGATAAAAACTTAAGGAATATTATTATATTCGTTAAAATAAAATGTTTAGGCCACAAGCCTAAATATTACGGCACACCCTAGTGATTGGCAACTCATCCATCTTAACCGGTAACAGTTCTTCCCTCTCCGGATAATAGCGAATGCTTTTCTTCGGAGTCGGGTTCGAACTAACTTTTACTGGCCAGAACCGTTCACTTCTTTTTAGAACGCACGTCCGAGAACCCGCCTGCAGCCAAGTCACCGAAGGTAAGCAATAATATCCACTTATTCAGATAAGCCATATTCATTACCATTCACGTCCACCTTAATCCCAATTATTCAGTCCCATTTTCATTTAATAAACACATTTATAACGTTTCACTAATTCGCTATCTTTCCTTTATTTACGTGCGAGTACGAACTTTCCGAGGTAAGTACCGCGTAAACATAAAAAATTAAAAAATTGTAATAACAAAAATCACATTTAAGACATATATCAAATGAAAGAAATTAAACCTACCTATTCAACGACGCCAAAATCTTGGAAATCGGTTCAGTACTTTAGGAGGAATTTAGATTAAAAAACAATTATTTTTATGAACTTTGACCTTGAATAACTTTTGTTGTTGTTGTTTGCCCCAAAAAGGAAATACATCGTTATGTTCATTATAAAAACACCTATCGATCCCAATATTTTTTTTTTTTAGAGAGTTGGGCTATTCTGCATTTGTTCCGAAAATTTTACCAATGCTTCGTGAAACGAGTTTTTCACTTATTACAAAGCCATTATCTCCTATCTAAACATTCAGAAAGTAAAAATTCAGAAAGTGAAACTCATCTCTAAAAATTCAGAAAGTAATGAGACGGCAGAAAAAAATTAAATTTTACGCAAAATTTGATTTTTTTCTGCCGTCTCATTACTTTCTGAATTTTTTGAACTGAATTTCACTTTCAGAATGTTTACTTTCTGAAATTTTACTTTCTGAATTTTTACTTCTGAATTTTGACTTTCTGAAAAAAGATTTCTGAAAAAATGTGTTTCTGAATTTTTGTTTTCTGAATTTATGGGGGGAACCGTTCGGAATATAACTTGAAAAACCATAGACTTTTGAAATTGAACAGTAATGACCATTAGCAGTTAGTAGTACCGAATGGCGGATAGTGAAATTGTACCACGATGACTGTGGTCAGCCAGGTGTCGATGGGACCATAAATAGAGTGGTAAAGCATTTTTGGTTCCCTCGAATGGGAAACTTTGTAAAATCATACATAAAATTATGTATTAACTGTAGTTACCATCACCACCCGCATCGTAAAGAGGGTGAGCTATTTGGAATGGATATTCCTAAGCTCCCGTTCCAAGTATTGCCCATAGTTCCCACCAAATCGACCGAAACAAAGCCAGTAATCGACGCATTAAACCAACTAACTTTATACTTCCGTTTCCACAAAGAATGGTTACAGGCCGCGGCACTGCATTAACGTCTTCAGCTTTCACATCATACTGCACTACGAATAATATTCAGCACACCAAAGTTGTCGTACGCACACCACGACAAATGGGTTGGCCGAGCGGGTAAACCAAGCAGTGTTACAAAACACTGGGACACCCATCTGCGGTCGTTGCAGTGGTCTCTTAATACGAAAATTAACTTATTAACAAAGAACGCTGCGATAGAATTAGTTTACGACTTTCCACTTCGTTATATTAGTGGAAACAAAATCTTAGCCGCTTTTCAAGACGACAGTACACAACCTGTCATGAATAATCGTCGCAGCGAGCAATTCGCAATATCGAAGATGATAGAGCAAAGTGGAAAAAGCGATTTGACGCCAAACACTCGAAAGTAGCAACGTACGCCGAAAACGACTTAGTCCTACTAGCAGCTCCTCCCCTAGATCTGGCGAATCGCGCAAACTCCAACCATCTTACAAGGGACCGTATATCGTCAAAAAGGTCCTTTACTACAACCGATACGTCGTCGAAGACATAGATGGGCACTAGACCGGGTCGGTGCCCATACAAAAAAAAAAAAGTTTGCAATTACCCCCCTAGGATGAAAGATGACCCTGCGGCGAATTAGGGCTGATCAAAATTTTCATCCTGCGAGAGTCCTAAAAACAGCCAAAATCGATTTTTATTCACAACTTTTTTATTTATAATCCGATTGGAAAGTTTGATATATCGTTGAATAGGTATTTTTTAGTACTACATATCTCCTGAATGTCCTTTTACTCAAAACAGACCCCAAACCGAGTTAACGGTCTAACTCGATTTCTACCCCCCTATATAAAACTTTTCTCTTCATAATAATAAACGTCTCAGTAAAAAAAAATTAGTAAACAAAGCAGTTACGGTGACTTGAAGGTTAATTACACATATATGTAAATATACAAAAAAAAATATTTACTACATATGAGTGTATGGGTATGTCCATGTAAAATTAGTTGAAGCAAGGTAAACTACACGTTTCAGAATTATCAACATCACACAATTTTTAAATTAAATTTTGACGAGACTCCAGCAGACTGTAGCGGCACCTGCTTTCCAGCTTTGAAAAAATATGGCCCAAGCGATTATGATCTGTAACTGCTAGCGCAGATTCACTAACAACACGAACGAAACGTTCCGTATTTTGGGAATGGCATAAGAATTCTGCAATAAACCATTCCATAGAAAAAACTCAGTCTCTTGTTACAAAGTTTTACATGGTAATTTTATAACTTCAGCTTCAGAATATTGATAAAAAGCAAGTTGTTCGTCAGTGTAAAACTGCAAACAGGGTGGCTCTATGTTTTCAAATTGTTCCCATTTTATCATTTGTGCATAAGTATCACTATTGAAATTTACGATTCCTTGTTTTGGTAGATAAAATACACGCAGTTTGGTCTGAATCCGTTATCATTGACAAAATAATGTTTTCCGGATGGCAATAATAAGCGTTGTATTCTACAACAGGACGAATTATTTTCTGAACATCGTCTGGCAAATCTCGCATCCAACAAATATATTTAAAAACGTGATGGCTTCCGTGTATAGATTCTGGCTGGCTCTTTACCAAAAACCAGAATGGTGCGTAAACCTTAACAACAAACTCCACAGCTTTTATTAAGGAAGAGCTGGTTTGCTTTTTGGATACGTATAAACGAAGAAGTCTTGACGCCGTAGATAACCAGCGTGCTGTACTTACAGGACCAGGTTTCTCCCTACTAAGGTGATCATTACATACACCACTATCAATCGGTTTAACCATGCAATATAAGTAACGCTCAATATTTTCAGGCATGACAGCCACTGCGATTTTTTTATAACCTTCGAAGGCCTACAAAATTGAACAAAATATACCCCAAATATGTATAAGAAAAGCCTACCTTATAATTTTCGCATGTAAGGATTTCTGCTCCTTCTTTGCTCGGCCACAATCTCGGACATTTTTGCGATCCGAAAAATTTTTTTAACAACGCCTTTAAAGGCAATTCGTTGAAATGCAGCAAAAAAACATTCCATTGCAATGACCGCTACAAATATCGTTCCATGCAAACAATTAAGGCAGTCTTAACTGCGGTACCATCACAATTGATAGCGACTAAATGGCACAACGAAAAATTTGTATCATTTAAAAAACTTACTATAGATTGCTGAATTCCCTCTCCCGTGCTTAAAATGGGTGTGGTATATTCAATAAATTTGGATTGTGGCTCCTTTACTAGCGTTATATGTTCTTCCACTATTCTACTTAATCGCTTTTTATTTATTAATGTCAGTATTCTTAAGGGTAAGGTCTCTTTTTCCATCAAAGGAAATACTTTGCAGAAAAGAGTTTTCTTTCACCGAAGCTTGGGCTTCTTTGCGAAATTTTAAACGCTCTCTAGAAATTTTATTTTTGTCTAGAATAATATTATCAATGTAAGATATAATTTTTTTTTAAATACCCTGATCAAAATCTTTATTAACTTTAGGGGGAATAGAAATACGCAAATCTTGGATAAGAGTGGTCGCGAGTAGTGCTCCAAAGTGGTCCGAAGTATCGATGCGATCTAAGGCCATGGCGTAGTTTCGCAAAGATATGTCGCACACATTCAGCGATGGCCCAGGACGCTCGGCTTCAAAATCTTCGTCCTCGGATGAGTTGGGAACGTACCCATCCGAGATTACTGACGGGTAAACCCATTCTGTAATGGTATGAGATTCCAGTTCGCAAACAATTGTTGCTTCTCCTTCTAGAGAATCAATTTGTTTCAGTCTTGTACTGCACTGATCTACTAAAAACTGCTTTGCTGTGTGTCAGGTTTGACGACCAGCAGAACAATTACAACTCCCAATATCCCCAATACTACACCTGCACTTCGAAATTCGAAACAGATTGTTCCATTCGTCCTTTGTAAATCGTATTGGATGTCTAGTAACATCACGATACTTTTTATAATATTTAAAATTTTTCGTCTCGTATGGGATGCAGTGATAACAGGAATACCTGTTCGATGCCACAATTTTAATATTTCGGCTGCCACAATTCCCGCATAACTTGAAAGCTTAAGGTTTTTTTTTTTTTTTTTTTTGATACCATAGTTCTTTAAAAATAGTAAATACTCAACTATGTCGCACTCGGTTGGTAACACTGATTTATTTAAATTAAGTTTTTTTTAAAAAAACATGCTTTAATTTTATCGTATGTCACAAAATTTAATAATGCACCAGCTTTCTTTTTGTTTTACACAGAAATAACAAAAAAAAACCAACTTTAACTGTAAATTGACTGTAACCTTTTTGTTTATTCGAATTTTTTGTTACTTCAAAGGCGAGAATTGCATAGCTGACTGAGTGGTTTATTATTATGAAGAGAAAAGTTTTATATAGGGGAGTAGAAATCGAGTTACGCGGTCTAACTAGGTTTGGGGTCTGTTTTGAGTAAAAGGATATTCAGGAGATATGTAGTATGTACTAAAAAATACCTATTCAACGATTTATCAAACTTTGCATGCGGATTATAAATAAAAAAGTTGTGAATAAAAATCGATTTTGGCTGTTTTTAGGACTCCCGCAGGGCGAAAATTTTTATCATCCCAAATTCACCGCAGGGTCATCTTTCATTCTAGGAGGGTAATTGCAAACTATTTTTTCGACCCGGTCTAATGGGAACCAGTGCTCACAGCGCAAATACTCGACGATTTCTACCCCTGAGAATATGAAGCCATGATGTAACCTCTTCCCAGAGATTGATGAAGAAAGCGATGACAACGAAGATTTGCCAAATCGGGACGATTTTTGATGTCAGCAGAGGCCGAGCTGTCATCCCTAGTTCTAAGTTTTATTTTCACTTATATATATATATGTATAGTAGAGCGTATCACAAAAAAAAGTCGGCCGTACCTCCCCTCATATGAAATGTTTTTGAAAATCATTTTAAAAAAAATTATATTTTTTTTCTGGCAACCCTAGATGTCGCCCAATTGCATTTTTATACCTTTCATGAACAAGAAATGGTATTATAACTTTGGTCCGATATTTGTAAGTATGAGAAGAAGAAGAGATAGACCCATCAATAAGTATACCGAAATGGTCAGGATGACGAGATGAGTTGATTTACTCATGTCCGTCTGTCCGTCTTTCTGTTTGAACGCAAACTAGTCCCTCAGTTTTTGAGATATTTGGCTGAAATTTTGTATGCGGCCACCATTTTGCAATATAGGAATCATTTGTCGGAACCAGCAAGATCGGACCGATATTACATATAGCTCCCATACAATCGTTTGTTCCGATAAACGGATTTTGGGATATAACTCCTTTAATTTAAGAGCTAGGAACGTGAAATTTTGTAAGCATTGCTATTTTTATATGTGAAATATCGATGTTGAAAATCATCGTGATGGGATAAATATTTCACATAGCCCCCATTCAATCGATTGTTCCGATAAACGGATTTTGGTAGATTACTCCTTTAATTTAAGAGCTAGGAACGTGAAATTTTATAAGTATTGCTATTTTTATATGTGAAATATCGATGTTGAAAATCATCGAGATGGGATAAATATTTCACATAGCCCCCATTCAATCGATTGTTCCGATAAACGATTATTCCGATAAACGAATTTTGGGCTATAACTCCTGTAATTAAAAACGTAGGAACGTGAAATTTCGGAAGTATCGCTATTTTTATATGTGAAATATCGATGTTGAAAATCATCGAGATGGGATAAATATTTCACATAGCCCCCATACAATCGATTGTTCCGATAAACGGATTTTGGTAGATTACTCCTTTTATTTAAGAGCTAGGAACGTGAAATTTTGTAAGTATTGCTATTTTTATATGTGAAATATCGATGTTGAAAATTATCGAGATGGGATAAATATTTCACATAGACCCCATTCAATCGATTGTTCCGATAAACGGATTTTGGTAGATAACTCCTTTAATTTAAGAGCTAGGAACGTGAAATTTTGGAAGTATCGCTTTTTTTATATGTGAAATATAGATGTTGAAAATCATCGAGATGGGATAAATATTTCACATAGCCCCCATACAATCGATTGTTGCGATAAACGGATTTTGGTAGATATCTCCTGTAATTATTTAGGTAGGAAAGTAAAATTTCGTAGCTACTGCTATTTTAGAATGTGGAATGTCGGTGTTAAAAATCAATGAGATTGGACCAAAATAACATATCGCCCCCGTATAATCGATAGTTCCGATAATTTCGGTATGAGCTAAATTTAAATTCACACAGGTTTTACTGGGATCAAACAGTGAAAATCGTGACGCTTATTCATGAAAGGTATTTAGCCTTCGGCACAGCCGAAGACAGCTTTCCTTACTTGTTCTTCATATCTTCGACATTTATTGTCGGATTTTAAAGTGTGATACCACAACGTACCTCCCCTCATATGAGGTATTTTTGAAAAACATTTAAAAAAAAGTTGTATTTTTTTCTGGCAACCCTAGAAGTCGCCCAATTGCATTTTTCTTCATATCTTCGGCATTTTTTGTCGGATTTTAAAGTGTGGTACCACAACGAAACGCATGAGCCCAACGAACTTTTTTGAGAAAAAACCTCCTCTTTGAGACGAAAAAATTGATGTGTCAAACTTTAAAATCCGATAATAAATGCCAAAGATTTGAAGAAAAATGTAATTGGGGGACATATAGGTTTGCTCCAAAAAAAAAAAAATTATTTTTTTTAAATGTTTTCAAAAAGACTTCGTATGAGGGGAGGTACGGCCGATTTTTTTTTGCCTGAGACGCTCTAATGTATTCACCCTTATCGCGAGTTTTATTTTCACCTGAAAATATTCACTTTTTTTCTTCGCCTTATCGCAGATAGTAGCGAACAGATTTTCCGTGTTCGAAAAAAATTCCGCCTTATTGCCAATGCTTTTTTCGGGCAAAATGAACAGCGTCAAATGCCAAATCTATTCACTTTTATTTTGCAGGCGAACGAGAGTAAACAAAAAAAGCAATTGTTTGTTTTGAATATTAAATATTCTTCTAATTAAATATACCTTTAATTTTTAGAGTAAATTAATAAATAAAGCATGGTATTGCGAACTTCGTATAAAAGTCGCGTGCAATTTGGCGTTGTTCTTCTGGTGTAGGCCAATTTATCCATTGGGGACAAAACAATGGCTCCAAAACACTCAGCACCTCGATGACATGTTCCTCCATAGTCGTTTTCCCAAGTCCGAGGACAGCGAAAGATGGAAACTGTGCCTTTATGCTCGCTAACGCTTTGTCTTCTTCGGGGCTGAGGGTATGTTGCACGGCTTCAAAAGACAGGTCCCCCTCGGCGGGTTCGAGTTCTGACACTGCAACACTACTCGTCGCAGCGCCGCGCCCCCTGCTGATAACACTTAGCTCGAAAGCCTGCCAAAAATCTACGCCCAAGTAAACCTCCTGCTGTAAGCCAGGGACAATTAAGAATTCCAGATCCCGAGTCATACCATCCCACAGAACTGGCAAAGTAATCACACCTTTGACGGGTGTTTCGCCACCATTTGCTGTTCTTATATTCTGACCCTTGACTGGAAGAATTAGGTGCTCCTTATCTTTTAAAACATTACTTGAATTTTTGCCTAAGCAACAAGCCCCCGCACCTGAGTCCAATAATGCTAGCACCTCATGTCCCCCTATCTTAAGTTGCGCAAAAAATCGGTTATCACCTTTGATGGTGACTATAGTTGCAACTATTTTGCTCTTTATTCTTTTAAAATTCCTTTTCTTTTCCCTCATTTTTCCTATTTTCTTAAAATTCCTAATACTTGCTCTTTTTCTACTCTTCTCTAATTCTTCGCAAAATATATGCCTACACTGATAAAAATAATTGTCCTAAAATTGAGGAAACGTACTACTTGCCTTAAAAAAAAAATATTTTTCCTATTTTTAAGGAAAAACGCTGTTTTAGGGACAAATCTACTTAGTTTAAAAGAACATTTCTACTTGCCATAAGTAAATCAATGTACTCATTTCAGTATTAAAGACATTTTTACTAGTTTCAATCAATTTACAAGTTTATTAAGTATAAAACTGTCCTTAAGTTCAAAATAAGTAAATATTAACTTATGCTGAAGACATTTTTTCCAGTGATATCAAGGCAGTGTTTAACTTAATTAAGGACCATATTTACTTATTTTCGCTGTCGCCGCCAAAAACGTTCTGCCCGCGTAATTTTTAAAGAATTTTATTACATATTAAGTATACAACTATCCTAAAAATTCAAAATAAGTCAATATTTCCTTATGTTGGGAGGCAACGTGAGTAAGAGTGGTGAAATTCCATAAACAGAACAAAGGTGTGTTTAGACGCTGTCAAGCGTAAGTATTCAATAGCTTCATGCTAGACATCTGAGTTTACCATTCGAAAAGTTGTCAGTTCGATTCTCGTTGAAGGCAATATAAGAACTGTGTAAAATAATTTTTTTTTTAGTTTAAAATTACTTAACTACCATTTAAGTACAAGCCCTACTTAAAAGTAAATTTAAGTATAACAAGTTCTTTCTTTTAAGGCAGTGCGGCCTTGGTGCAATATTGTTCCCTTCATTTACTTGAATTTGTATGGAGGTTTCCTTACGTTTAGGAAATCACTTTTATCAGTGTACGTGCTTCTTCATACTTCATTTTCCTTACATGTAGGCTATCTCTTACTTCTATCGGCTTCTTCTCCTCGCTTTTCCTCCTATCCCAATTATCGGTTCTCTCCCGTTTTAGTATCTGCAAGGGTTTCTCCTGACCCTCTCCAAACATTACTTCTCCGGAAGTTCTTGGTTCTGGACGGAGTTTCCGGACATCTCCGCCAGATGCCGGTTTCCCGCCGCAGGATTGAACACACAGAAGGACGAATTACTGCCACATGCAACACAATTCATACGATGGAATGAGGACTTACATGTGTTGTCCTTTGCTGCTTCAGCCGGATTTCTAATGTAATAGTCCACCGGCATTCCGCAAGCAAAGCACAACATTATGTGGATAGGAGATGGACAAACCGCTTTATTTGGGACTACACTGACATTTTTGTTTGATAAATCACGTACATTGGAATTATGGTTGGAGGAAGAAGGATAATATGGAGTGGAATGTGGTTTCGACGTATCACGAGGGGTAAATGGCTTGTCCTTACTAGGGCCAGGAGAATCCCTACTAAATGCCTCTAATTCAAATTCTTCTCCTGTGTGGAACATTTTCTTAGTTGCGTCTACTTCGCTCACTGCCTTATATCGCGCCCTATTTTCTTTAATGAGTTTTTCTGCGCGTTTGCACTCATGCTTCAACTCAGCCAGGGTCGTTATTTTTGTGGCAAAAGTCAAATTGGCCAAGAATGGCTTCAAATTTCCCTTTATTATATTTACCAGCTCTGGCTCTGGAATTCTTGTTCTCAGGCGGAAAGTGAGATCATGGATGTCGGCATAAAATTCATCAAAACTCTCCTGTGGGAGTTGCTTCCGTTCCATGATCTCGCGGATCACCTCATAGTCCGAGTCCGCCGACTTGAATTGAGCCAAAAGCTCGGTTTTAAGGTGGAAGTAGTCGAAGCTTGGATCGTTCGCGTTGTCTTCTAAAACCTGCCAGTACCATTTGAGTGCCGAGCCCGTCACTAAACAGTGAAAATCCGCAAGGATTTGCTCGTAACTCAATTGGTACTGCATTCGCATCCTTTCCACCCTAAACACGAAGCTTTCGACCGTCATTCCCTTCGGCGACCCATCGAACTTAAGGTTCCACTTATGCAGGTCGACCCTCTTTCTGCCGTAATTGTCCCTAGCTCTCTCTTCCCGCTGTTCTGCGTTATTGGCCGTTTCCCTATTGTCCCCTCTATCCCTTTCACTCCTACGCCCAGGGGTTGATGTGGATGTTGGAGGAGCAGGGGCGGCTGGACCCCGCATGGACGTTTCCACGTCAGCCAACCGGTTGCTTAGCTGCGACACATCGGCTCTCATTTTCCTAAACTCATTCATCGCTTCTAGCACAATCTGGTTTTGCTGTGAGATCGTTTCCATCACCGCGTTCAAATTATCAATTCGCTCCGCCGTCGGTCCAGTGGCGGATCTTCCCTGCTGAGCTGCACTTCCGGTTGGCCATCGCGGCACGGCTCCTCCAGAGGCTCCTCCGACTTGTCCCCCAACTGCTCCGCCAACCGCTCCTTGCAGCTGTTCATCCTCTCCTTGTTCCGACATCTCCAGCATTGACAACTTTCCCGAAAATGTAAGGGAGTTGTCGGCGTTGTCTAAGATGACTCGGTTTGTCACGCGGAAGCTCGGAATTTCGTTTCGAAGCTCGGGGTTACCAAAGATCCTGGCAGAACAGCGGTTGAAGAAATCAGTAGGCAGAAAATCTACTGGCCTCTCTATACCAGTGTCTATCTGTGTGAGTATCGACCCTACTACTTGGTTTCTAAGTTCTTTGGTGATACTCCGAGTGACCGGCCCTAACCTGTGAATCCCGAACCCTGGTCTTGGCAGTTCCTCGTCGTTAGGTTGCTTATCCATGTACCGCGGTACCTGGAAAAGTAGCCAAATCTCAACGACAACAACCTATAGTAAAATTACAACTTCAAAAATCTCAAAAAAATTATCTAAAAGGAAAATTCCAAAAAGTATTCGCGAAAAAAAATTCTACAAATGTGAATGTGTAAATAATAGTAAATTCAGTTTAAATAAATGTAATGATGGTATATTTTATAAATATTTATATACGTGTGTAACAGAAATATACGTGTAGAAAATATATATTTATGTATACGTATGTGCAACCTCAATAAGTTTCAAATTATATATGTGTGTATTTCAGGCTTATATGTGTGTAAGTAAGACAAATTTTAAACGTAAAAAGTGTAAGTTCCAAAACGAATGATAATTAAATCCTATATGCTACAAACCGATTTAAGACTTTTCTAATGTGGCTAAAAGAAAGGAAAAATATTAAAAAAGTAGGTTTATGAGGACTCGAAACAGAGACCAAAAAGTTGCAACAAAATTCAAGGCAACCAAAAATAACTGAGATTCAATGTATTATAAAGATACTTTTCTCCTTACTTCTAACTAGAAAAGTTAAATAAAAGCTATCAAAAATATATGATCAAATTTGTTTTCTTTCAAAATGGTTAAGGGCAACCAAAAAAAAAATCAAACTTTCTTCCTAGGTAAATAACTTCAATATTTCAACGTGAAAGAAACTTTGTTGATAAAAAAATTAAAAAATATAAAATATATTAAGTGTGAATAATGTACAACAAAAAGTTAATATGAGCGACCTTTGTTTAATTGTGTGAGTATAAAGTTTAAATAGTGGTTAGTGTGATTGGTGTTGACCTCTCGAAGGAAATAACATCAGTTTGGTGTTGTATAGTCCGTACGGTTCTTGTCCAAAGTCCTGTCAACTAATCCCCCATTGAATAACTTAGTTTGGCACATCTACGACCAGAGCACTACCTCCAGCTGAGGCTGCCGCACTTCGTCATTCAATTTAACCCCCCCAATCTACCCCCAGTGGCGAAAGCTATAAACCTCACATGTGGGTAATGCTGGATCACCCACGCGGCAGCTTGAATAGCTTAGCCACCAAAAAAAACTACGTCTTATATAGGGCTAGTTAGAATTCTATGAGAGTAAAAATCAATAAAAATTTAAATAGGCAAAAGAAAAAAAGGAAAAAGTGAGAAAGAGTAGAAATTAACGAAAAATGGTAAAATGAAATGTTTGGGCCCCACGTTGGGCGCCATTGTAATGTAACTGCCTGTTTCGGGGCGAGACGAGTGGCTGGTCGGCATGGTTGTAGCCCGGCTGAGGCTCGCCGGCGTGGTGTCGCGGTTCTTTCCACCTTCCTCGACCCACAGTCACAAAAACAAAATTTTGTTGCATATCATGCCTAAGGGGTTCAATACAAGTGTGTTTGGAAGTAGAAAAAGAAAGGATACAGAGAGAAAGACCAGTGAAGAAAAAGCGGGAGAAGGCCGTCCTTGTCAGGTGGAGTCATCCCGCCCCTCTTGTTCATGTGGCACGAACAACCGTTGAACTCCACTTTGACTCCATTCACCGAGTGGAGTTCCCTTTTCCTGACAAGTGTCCGTCTGTCTGTAGTTCGTCGTGTCTAACTCATCGTCTGTCCGTATAGTCACAACACCTTATCTCATCCCTAGTGTGCCGCAAGGGCAACACCCACACTAACACAAGGGGGACTTAATGTGCCGGCATTTTTTTGTTGTTTTTCCTCATCCAAATAAATTTACAAATATCATATTCCTTTCAACTTTATTTCTAACAATTCAAACTTTACTTAGAGCACTAGGCTTATATACTATCTTGCATCTGAAAATTCGACTTAATCCTAAATTTGTAATCCTACCCTGAACCAATTTTATTAAGAGTAAGCAAAATTAAGGTATATACTATAAACCAAAAGAAATATGATGAAATTCAAAAAAACAAGTAAGGAAGTCTAAGTTCGGGTGAAACCGAACATTACATACCCAGCTGTGCACATAAAATGCTGTTATTCTTTGTTTTGTATAGTTAATGGTGTTAAAATTAATAAAAATTGCTTGACTCATAAGTGGGCGGTGCCACGCCCACTTTCCAAAATTTTGAAAAAATTATGTAATGAATATGAAAGTTGATGTATGTACCAAATTATATTATTATAGCGAAATCAGTTAATTAGATATGGACTTTTCAATATTTCCACCTCCTTTCAATATAACTTTTATGAAAAAGTAGGCGTGGTCGCGAAGCGATTTCGTTTATTTTCTATAGCTGAATTTACCACAACAATAGTATGTCCTCTACGAAATTTCGTTATACTAGCATAAACTGTTCTGAAGTTATTAAGAGTCAAAATTTTAAAATTTCTTCAAATATACGTGGGCGGTACCACACCCCCTTTTCAAAATTTTTATAAAATCGGCCTTAGAACATCTAAATCAATACATATTGCAAATTTTATCATTGTAGCTGCTTCTAATATTGAATTAACCCATTTTATACGTTTTTCGAAATTTTCGATATCGAAAAAGGGGCGTGGTTATGGTCCGATTTTACCCATTTTCAATAGCAATCTATTCTGAACCGAAATAAGTACGCATGCCAAATTTGGTGAAGATATCTCATTATTTGCTCAAGTTATCGTGTTAACGGACAGACGGACGGACGGACGGACGGACGGACATGGCTCAATCAATTTTTTTTTCGATCCTGATCATATTGATATATGGAAGTCTATATCTATCTCGATTCCTTTATACCTGTACAACCAACCGTTATCATAACAAAGTTATAATACCCTGTGTACAAGTACAGCTGGGTATAAAAAGGTTTAAGCCAAAAAAACTTAAAAAGAAAATGAACTTTAAGAAAGATAATAACAAATTGAACTAAATCGAAAAAAGAACTAAGCGAAATAATGATAAAAAAAGAAAGGGGTTAAAGAAAAATGAAGAAAACAAGTAAGGAAGTCTAAGTTCGGGTGAAACCGAACATTACATACCCAGCTGTGCACATAAAGTGGGCGTGATCGTTCACCGATTTTTCTTATTTTCTGTGGTAGTACTCTACATAAACATAACATGCCTGGTACCTAGTTTCGTAAATCTATCTCACACCGTTCTGAAGTTGTTAGCAGTCGAATTTAAAAATTGCTTGACTCATAAGTGGGCGGTGCCACGCCCACTTTCCAAAATTTTGAAAAAATTATGTAAAGAATATGAAAGTTGATGTATGTACCAAATTATATTATTATAGCGAAATCAGTTAATTAGATATGGACTTTTCAATATTTCCACCTCCTTTCAATATAACTTTTATGAAAAAGTAGGCGTGGTCGCGAAGCGATTTCGTTTATTTTCTATAGCTGAATTTACCACAACAATAGTATGGCCTCTACGAAATTTCGTTATACTAGCATAAACTGTTCTGAAGTTATTAAGAGTCAAAATTTTAAAATTTCTTCAAATATACGTGGGCGGTACCACGCCCCCTTTTCAAAAATGTTTATAAAATCGGCCTTAGAACATCTAAATCAATACATATTGCAAATTTTATCATTGTACCTGCTTCTAATATTGAATTAACCCATTTTATACGTTTTTCGAAATTTTCGATATCGAAAAAGGGGCGTGGTTATGGTCCGATTTTACCCATTTTCAATAGCAATCTATTCTGAACCCAAATAAGTACGCATGCCAAATTTGGTGAAGATATCTCATTATTTGCTCAAGTTATCGTGTTAACGGACAGACGGACGGACGGACGGACGGACGGACAGACGGACGGACATGGCTCAATCAAATTTTTTTTCGATCCTGATCATATTGATATATGGAAGTCTATATCTATCTCGATTCCTTTATACCTGTACAACCAACCGTTATCCTAACAAAGTTATAATACCCTGTGTACAAGTACAGCTGGGTATAAAAAGAAATAACTCCCAATCAAACACCCTTTTCCCAGAAGTGATACAAAAGCTCAATGAAAAGACATAATTATATAAGTAAGTATGTTTAACGATGAGAGAATAGCGATCACCAAAATTACGTGAACTGTTACCTTTTTTTTTTTGTTCTTACAAACAACGCTCATCTGCAGACTATGGTACCACGGCTGAAGAGGCGGAGATCTGAAAGTAGAGAGACAAAAAAAACGAGTTTTCCAACATCCACATATATGTATGCCCTATGTAGCTTGGCAACTTGTCCTCACCATGAGGAACTTTTAGTTCCGATCTATGATCGTACCTCTACGCACTAATGGGATTATTTCATAAAGACAAAAAAAGGTAATCAAAAAAAATTAATTAATTCTTCAAAAAAAAGTGAGGGTAAAGCCCAAATAAAAGTGTTGAAAGAAAAACTCAACAAAATTAGAAAAAAAAAAAAAATATTTAAGAAAACCGAGAGGGTGTATTGAATTTCCCCCAATATGTACCGTGGTTCGGCCACGTGATGCCACCGTAGTTCAAGTGCCGCTGGGTATACCCACAAAAAGGTCGAAAAATTACCGAAGTCACTTAGAAGACGATGGTACAAAGAAACAAAATTATAACGCGAGCAAGAAAAATTGGCAAAGAAATTTGGTTTAAAATAATTTTACATATGTATGTGCAAAAACAAAAAGAAAAAGGTTTACGCAAAAGCCTAAGAGCTCGACATTAGGAGACCTTAATACAGTAAATCGGAAACAAAAATTGGCAAAAAGTAAACTGGCTAATATTGTATAAAAAGTATTAAAGTTATCATATACAGAAATCAAAAACTGAAAATAAAAAAATTATAAAAGTAATACGCGAACTTTCATCGGTCGCCGCCGTCTCGTGTTGAAAGGTGATGTAGTGGTAGTTGTGTGCTCAGACTCTTGTGCGGCGAATTCAAGATGGTTAGATGCCCGCTCTCACAGATAGCGATCTTGTCACCACCACAGTGCTCGGACTTTCTTGAACTCACCACAGCGGCCGGTTTGGTATGTTGTGTTGTTGCTGGTCGTGGATCAAACCACCGATGTCTTCAACCGCAACCGCAACCGACGGTGAGAGTGGTGTGGTGGCTGTGGCAAGTGGTGGATTCGTGTCGTTGTGCTGTTGACTGTGTTGGGTGCCACTTGCTGTCCTGTGTTCTTTTGCTGTGCGGACGTGTTGATGAAGTTGGTGCCACCTGTAGACTTTGGTGTCGGATCTGATTGGACCTGGTGTTGATGTTGATTGTGTTGTGTGACTGTGTAGGTGTATTTGCGAAGGTTCCACCTGCAGCCCTGTGTTTTAACGCCCAATAATTTGTGTGTCTCTGTGTATGGATTTTGGTATGTAATTTGGTAGGTGTGATTTTATGTAAAATGTGTCGCGGCCTTCGGTCGGCTTCGTGCTCTATAAGGTACAGAGATAAATACATTTTAGCTATTTTTAATCATTTCATTTTACGAAATTCTAGCTTATCATTCTGGGATTTTAAAATTCGATCTTAAAGATCTCCTTTTTTTCTTTTCCGACTTACACAAAATTATTTGAGCTAACTAGGTAACCCAAAAGATTTCTTTTTCTTCTTCTTCTAATCTCTTCCTTGTTTGCATACGTGCTCGTGTACATATGCACATACCTATGTACATATAAGTGCACTTATGCATATTTTAATATGTTTGAACTTTAAAAGTAAATTAAATTCTATAGAATAAAAATCTAACAAACTAGGAGTTCAAACAACCAATTAATTCGATGGAAAACGATAGCAGCAAAATCTTTATAACCAAAATCTAAGATTTTAAATAATAAATTTTTTGAGTCAGAAACCCACAATAATAATTGACGAATAATTTGAGTAAAAGGGCGAAGGAAAGACATTTACAACAAAATGTTACATTCGTGTAGTAATGGGCTCACCCAATTTTCTGCTATTTTAATCACAAAAGAATTGAATCAAAAATTATTTTCCCCATCTTTCTTTTCAAACACAAAATGCCGAACAAAACTGTAACAAAACTTCCAAGTTCATCAAACTATTACCTTACTAAAAGGTCAACAAAACTTAGCAAAAAAATTTAGTTTCACAAAATTTCTTTCGATAATTCGCACGTTTGTAGGGATTCATAAAAAAATTCACAAAAAATATTTTAATAAGAAAAACGGTCTCCTTTTTTTTCTCAAAGAACTTCAAATTTAACAGCGTGACTCACCGATATATCCGTTGTTGTCTTGGGGGGATTTTACTCGCCCTTTGGTGGCGGCACTTCTTCCTACTGGCAATGCTCCTAGGGAGGATTCCTTGGTTTCAGGTTCCTCTTATTTTCTTCGCTCGCGTATACTTTTAGCGTGAAACCGCACTTTAGAAAAATACTTTGACATTCGCGCACCCACACTTTAAGGTGAACCAAACGCACTTTGAAGATAAACTTTATACACTTCTTGCACTCGGTAAGACCGCGACTTTTGATTTTTGAATGCTGTCGATCAGCGGGACCCCCATTTATACCCTTCTGAATCCCTGTTGCGGTTACCGTTTCGCTACCGAGCTTGCGGTCCAGCAATAATTTTTGTTGCTACTTTCGCCTAAGTCACTTCGATATCCTAGCGGGCGGCTAACATGTTGTGTGCAACAGTATTTTATACCCACACACATAGACACTTTGCATAAAAGATGTCAGCAGATAATTGGTTTGATTATCTGCAGGGGTAATGCTGCGCACACACTTGCGCATGCGCACATGGGCGTAGTTAGGGTGTAGGCTGCCGTAACAGGCTCGGATCCGCCGATGGTGCCTGCATCATGGAGCGTGTCCGTAAAAAAAAATCCCGCAGCCTCTAATTTCTCTTGTTTCGGCCCAACGTGTGGCTTCGACCCACACCCATAGCCGGGCTCTACTATTCCTTTTCATACATAGGTACCTGTATCTTCCTACACAAAAAGGACAAACATCTAAACATACACAAATGGAACACTATTCTGCAAAAAAAATCAGTGGGGGTTAAGTCATTCTCTAAGGTATCACAGGTTATTGGTCTTAAGCTATATCACAGGTTAATCATCTAAGTCTATATCACAGGTTAATGGTTCAACTAATTTGGTCGATCGTCAATAATGAATAAAAAGGTGTATAATTATCGAAATAAATGGCAAAAAATAAAAAAAATAAATATACGGTGTATAATTACTAGTATAAATGAATAACAAAAAAAAGTAATAACTAAAAAGGTCAAGTATGTGGTCAGAATTAGTAATTAGTCTAGAGGGTTCTATCGTCTATCACAATAAACATTTACAACAACAAAAAGTTATCACCATTTATATTTAAAACTAGCTGCAAGGACTACATGTAAAATAGACACTAAGCCGCGAAAAGGTCTTTGGCGTGGTATACCCCGATTGATTTGCCATTGACATCTCCCAGCTCGTACATCGAGTTGCCTATTATTTTAAGCACCGTGCACCTTACTTGCTTTGGGGCAAGTTTCGCATTAAAGTGGTCGATTTTCGAGCTTTGTTGAAAGTTGCGGCGGTATACCATTTGCCCTACTTTAAAAACTACTTCCCTACTCCTCAAATCATATGTTTTCTTGCTCCTCTCATGGGCCAATTTAAGTTCTTTCATGATGTTATCCCTGATCATTTGCAGCTTGTCTTGCGTCGTTTCCGCTTCGAAGTCGGCATCCTTCAGCGCACTCAACTTCCGGCACAGTTCATAGGATGCACCGTGTTGCATCATCGGCATTCCAAACACGGCTGCATATGGTGAAGTGTTTATTGCTGTGTGTATGACGCTTCGAAGTGCAAACGCTGCATCGCTAACATGTTTATCCCAATTCCTTTGATTCCCTTTGATGTGCGACCGGATAATCTGCAACACGGAGCGGTTAACCCTCTCCGCAGCGTTTCCCTGTGGCGAATAAAACGCGGTTTTTATGTGGGTCGTTCCATACCTATCGAGGAATGAGGTAAACATCTCTGATGTAAACTGCTTCCCGTTGTCCGAATGGACATATTCGGGTACTCCGAACATATGAAAAACGTCTCTTTCTAAACATTTCACTACTTCAGCAGAAGTGGCTTTTCGCATGGGCTTAAGGAACACATATTTTGAAAAGTGGTCAAGACATACAAAAACATAGACATTACCATCACAACTACGTGGGTATGGACCCATAAAATCGATAAACAAACGCTGAAAAGGTCGTTCGGTGAGGTGCTGTTTACCCATTGTTGGCTTGTGAAATGAATTTTGTGTTTTGTTGCCCTTACATACGTCACATGCTTTGACGTGTGCATGTACATCTGCCACCATACCTGGCCAATAATATTTATCTCGGATACGTGATAGGGTCTTGTGAATGCCACCATGTCCGGCCGAAGTTGAAGCGTGTGAGGATTCCGCCAAACTCCTCCGCAACTCCGAGGGAACCCAGAGTTTCCAGGCGTGGTCTTCTTGTTGTTTATCTCCTCTATTGAACTGCGTTCGTCTGTACACGTATCCGTCTGACACACAGAGTTCGGGTAGCCTGTCTTTATTCTCAGTAACTGTCTTCTGTAACTCTAAGTATTCGGGCGTTTTAAAATGCGGTGAGTTTATATCTATGTCCAGTCGTCTGTCACTCACATCGATTTCGTCCATGTCCATTCGCGAGAGGGCATCAGGCACTACGTTTTGGGTCCCTTTACGGTGTTCAATATTAAAATCGTAAGCTTGCAACTTAAGGCTCCATCTTGCAAGTCGACCCGACAAATCTTCTTGCCCCATGAGCCACTTCAAGCTTGCATGGTCTGTGATCACCGTAAAAGGTAGACCCTCCACGTAAGGCCTGAACCTCTTTATGCTTATTACAGCCGCATAACACTCTAGCTCAATTATGCTGTAATTGCGTTGCGCTTTATTGAGCTTGGCTGACACATACGCAATAGGTCGCTCGTTGTTGTCATCGTCAAGTTGGAATAGTACGCCACCTACTCCGTCAGTCGATGCGTCACACTGTATGTAGAAATGTCTGTTGAAGTCGGGGTGCGTCAGTACTGGTGCCGATATCAGGCTCTGTTTCAAACTTTCAAACGCCCTTTTCGCCTCTTCGGTCAACGAAAACTTCTTTATGTTTTCTTTAGTCAGCCTATCGTGTAAAGGCGCTGCTATCGTCGCGTAGTCTTGGATGAATCGTCTATACCATCCTGTCATCCCTAGGAATCTTCGGAGCTGCTTCGGGGTTCGTGGTTCGGGAAAGTCCCGCATAGCTGCAACCTTGCTGTCGTCTGTCCGGCTGCATCCGTCACTGACCACGTATCCTAGATAGCGAACCTCTTTAAAGCAGAACTTACTCTTCTCAACATTTATTGTCAATTTTGCATCCCGAAGACATTTAGCTACAACAGATAACAAATACAAATGGGACGAAAAATCATCTGAACAAACAAGCAAGTCATCTAAATATACGAATACAGATTCACGAAGGGACGCGGGTATGACTTTGTCCATCAAACGGCACTTGCGCTGTGCGGCGTTGCACAGCCCAAAAGGCATCACCGTAAAATGGTACAAAGGTCTACCGGGCACTGTAAAGGCAGTCTTTTCTCTTGATTTTTGCTCTAAAGGGATCTGCCAAAATGCGTCTTTCAAATCGATTGCGGATATGTAGCGCGTGTTTTGTAGACGGCTCAAGATACCGTCAATGTGGGGAAGTGGGTAAGCATCTTTTATGGTGCGTTCGTTGACTTTGCGAGCATCGAGGCACAGTCTGTTCTTGGTCCCTTTGATTACCAAGGACACAGGCGAATTCCTGCAGCTGTTGCTTTCCTCTATGACTCCCATCTCCAACATGCGATCAAGCTCGTGGTAAATTAGTTTTTGTATAGCTGGTGATATGGGATAATGGCGTTGTTTTACGGGCAGATGTTCGTCAGTCACCTCGATGATATGTTCCTCCATAGTCGTTTTCCCAAGTCCGAGGACAGCGAAAGATGGAAACTGTGCCTTTATGCTCGCTAACGCTTTGTCTTCTTCGGGGCTGAGGGTATGTTGCACGGCTTCAAAAGACAGGTCCCCCTCGGCGGGTACGAGTTCTGACACTGCAACACTACTCGACGCAGCGCCGCGCCCCCTGCTGATAACACTTAGCTCGAAAGCCTGCCAAAAATCTACGCCCAAGTAAACCTCCTGCTGTAAGCCAGGGACAATTAAGAATTCCAGATCCCGAGTCATACCATCCCACAGAACTGGCAAAGTAATCACACCTTTGACGGGTGTTTCGCCACCATTTGCTGTTCTTATATTCTGACCCTTGACTGGAAGAATTAGGTGCTCCTTATCTTTTAAAACATTACTTGAATTTTTGCCTAAGCAACAAGCCCCCGCACCTGAGTCCAATAATGCTAGCACCTCATGTCCCCCTATCTTAAGTTGCGCAAAAAATCGGTTATCACCTTTGATGGTGACTATAGTTGCAACTATTTTGCTCTTTATTCTTTTAAAATTCCTTTTCTTTTCCCTCATTTTTCCTATCTTCTTAAAATTCCTAATACTTGCTCTTTTTCTACTCTTCTCTAATTCTTAGCAAAATATATGCCTACACTGATAAAAATAATTGTCCTAAAATTGAGGAAACGTACTACTTGCCTTAAAAAAAAAATATTTTTCCTATTTTTAAGGAAAAACGCTGTTTTAGGGACAAATCTACTTAGTTTAAAAGAACATTTCTACTTGCCATAAGTAAATCAATGTACTCATTTCAGTATTAAAGACATTTTTACTAGTTTCAATCAATTTACAAGTTTATTAAGTATAAAACTGTCCTTAAGTTCAAAATAAGTAAATATTTCCTTATGCTGAAGACATTTTTTCCAGTGATATGAAGGCAGTGTTTAACTTAATTAAGGACCATATTTACTTATTTTCGCTGTCGCCGCCAAAAACGTTCTGCCCGCGTAATTTTTAAAGAATTTTATTACATATTAAGTATACAACTATCCTAAAAATTCAAAATAAGTCAATATTTCCTTATGTTGGGAGGCAACGTGAATAAGAGTGGTGAAATTCCATAAACAGAACAAAGGTGTGTTTAGACGCTGTCAAGCGTAAGTATTCAATAGCTTCATGCTAGACATCTGAGTTTACCATTCGAAAAGTTGTGAGTTCGATTCTCGTTGAAGGCAATATAAGAACTGTGTAAAATAATTTTTTTTTTAGTTTAAAATTACTTAACTACCATTTAAGTACAAGCCCTACTTAAAAGTAAATTTAAGTATAACAAGTTCTTTCTTTTAAGGCAGTGCGGCCTTGGTGCAATATTGTTCCCTTCATTTACTTGAATTTGTATGGAGGTTTCCTTACGTTTAGGAAATCACTTTTATCAGTGTACGTGCTTCTTCATACTTCATTTTCCTTACATGTAGGCTATCTCTTACTTCTATCGGCTTCTTCTCCTCGCTTTTCCTCCTATCCCAATTATCGGTTCTCTCCCGTTTTAGTATCTGCAAGGGTTTCTCCTGACCCTCTCCAAACATTACTTCTCCGGAAGTTCTTGGTTCTGGACGGAGTTTCCGGACATCTCCGCCAGATGCCGGTTTCCCGCCGCAGGATTGAACACACAGTAGGACGAATTACTGCCACATGCAACACAATTCATACGATGGAATGAGGACTTACATGTGTTGTCCTTTGCTGCTTCAGCCGGATTTCTAATGTAATAGTCCACCGGCATTCCGCAAGCAAAGCACAACATTATGTGGATAGGAGATGGACAAACCGCTTTATTTGGGAATACACTGACATTTTTGTTTGATAAATCACGTACATTGGAATTATGGTTGGAGGAAGAAGGATAATATGGAGTGGAATGTGGTTTCGACGTATCACGAGGGGTAAATGGCTTGTCCTTACTAGGGCCAGGAGAATCCCTACTAAATGCCTCTAATTCAAATTCTTCTCCTGTGTTGAACATTTTCTTAGTTGCGTCTACTTCGCTCACTGCCTTATATCGCGCCCTATTTTCTTTAATGAGTTTTTCTGCGCGTTTGCACTCATGCTTCAACTCAGCCAGGGTCGTTATTTTTGTGGCAAAAGTCAAATTGGCCAAGAATGGCTTCAAATTTCCCTTTATTATATTTACCAGCTCTGGCTCTGGAATTCTTGTTCTCAGGCGGAAAGTGAGATCATGGATGTCGGCATAAAATTCATCAAAACTCTCCTGTCGGAGTTGCTTCCGTTCCATGATCTCGCGGATCACCTCATAGTCCGAGTCCGCCGACTTGAATTGAGCCAAAAGCTCGGTTTTAAGGTGGAAGTAGTCGAAGCTTGGATCGTTCGCGTTGTCTTCTAAAACCTGCCAGTACCATTTGAGTGCCGAGCCCGTCACTAAACAGTGAAAATCCGCAAGGATTTGCTCGTAACTCAATTGGTACTGCATTCGCATCCTTTCCACCCTAAACACGAAGCTTTCGACCGTCATTCCCTTCGGCGACCCATCGAACTTAAGGTTCCACTTATGCAGGTCGACCCTCTTTCTGCCGTAATTGTCCCTAGCTCTCTCTTCCCGCTGTTCTGCGTTATTGGCCGTTTCCCTATTGTCCCCTCTATCCCTTTCACTCCTACGCCCAGGGGTTGATGTGGATGTTGGAGGAGCAGGGGCGGCTGGACCCCGCATGGACGTTTCCACGTCAGCCAACCGGTTGCTTAGCTGCGACACATCGGCTCTCATTTTCCTAAACTCATTCATCGCTTCTAGCACAATCTGGTTTTGCTGTGAGATCGTTTCCATCACCGCGTTCAAATTATCAATTCGCTCCGCCGTCGGTCCAGTGGCGGATCTTCCCTGCTGAGCTGCACTTCCGGTTGGCCATCGCGGCACGGCTCCTCCAGAGGCTCCTCCGACTTGTCCCCCAACTGCTCCGCCAACCGCTCCTTGCAGCTGTTCATCCTCTCCTTGTTCTGACATCTCCAGCATTGACAACTTTCGCGAAAATGTAAGGGAGTTGTCGGCGTTGTCTAAGATGACTCGGTTTGTCACGCGGAAGCTCGGAATTTCGTTTCGAAGCTCGGGGTTACCAAAGATCCTGGCAGAACAGCGGTTGAAGAAATCAGTAGGCAGAAAATCTACTGGCCTCTCTATACCAGTGTCTATCTGTGTGAGTATCGACCCTACTACTTGGTTTCTAAGTTCTTTGGTGATACTCCGAGTGACCGGCCCTAACCTGTGAATCCCGAACCCTGGTCTTGGCAGTTCCTCGTCTTTAGGTTGCTTATCCATGTACAGCGGTACCTGGAAAAGTAGCCAAATCTCAACGACAACAACCTATAGTAAAATTACAACTTCAAAAATCTCAAAAAAATTATCTAAAAGGAAAATTCCAAAAAGTATTCGCGAAAAAAAATTCTACAAATGTGAATGTGTAAATAATAGTAAATTCAGTTTAAATAAATGTAATGATGGTATATTTTATAAATATTTATATACGTGTGTAACAGAAATATACGTGTAGAAAATATATATTTATGTATACGTATGTGCAACCTCAATAAGTTTCAAATTATATATGTGTGTATTTCAGGCTTATATGTGTGTAAGTAAAACAAATTTTAACCGTAAAAAGTGTAAGTTCCAAAACGAATGATAATTAAATCCTATATGCTACAAACCGATTTAAGACTTTTCTAATGTGGCTAAAAGAAAGGAAAAATATTAAAAAAGTAGGTTTATGAGGACTCGAAACAGAGACCAAAAAGTTGCAACAAAATTCAAGGCAACCAAAAATAACTGAGATTCAATGTATTATAAAGATACTTTTCTCCTTACTTCTAACTAGAAAAGTTAAATAAAAGCTATCAAAAATATATGATCAAATTTGTTTTCTTTCAAAATGGTTAAGGGCAACCAAAAAAAAAATCAAACTTTCTTCCTAGGTAAATAACTTCAATATTTCAACGTGAAAGAAACTTTGTTGATAAAAAAATTAAAAAATATAAAATATATTAAGTGTGAATAATGTACAACAAAAAGTTAATATGAGCGACCTTTGTTTAATTGTGTGAGTATAAAGTTTAAATAGTGGTTAGTGTGATTGGTGTTGACCTCTCGAAGGAAATAACATCAGTTTGGTGTTGTATAGTCCGTACTGTTCTTGTCCAAAGTCCTGTCAACTAATCCCCCATTGAATAACTTAGTTTGGCACATCTACGACCAGAGCACTACCTCCAGCTGAGGCTGCCGCACTTCGTCATTCAATTTAACCCCCCCAATCTACCCCCAGTGGCGAAAGCTATAAACCTCACATGTGGGTAATGCTGGATCACCCACGCGGCAGCTTGAATAGCTTAGCCACCAAAAAAACTACGTCTTATATAGGGCTAGTTAGAATTCTATGAGAGTAAAAATCAATAAAAATTTAAATAGGCAAAAGAAAAAAAGGAAAAAGTGAGAAAGAGTAGAAATTAACGAAAAATGGTAAAATGAAATGTTTGGGCCCCACGTTGGGCGCCATTGTAATGTAACTGCCTGTTTCGGGGCGAGAAGAGTGGCTGGTCGGCATGGTTGTAGCCCGGCTGAGGCTCGCCGGCGTGGTGTCGCGGTTCTTGCCACCTTCCTCGACCCACAGTCACAAAAACAAAATTTTGTTGCATATCATGCCTAAGGGGTTCAATACAAGTGTGTTTGGAAGTAGAAAAAGAAAGGATACAGAGAGAAAGAAAAAGCGGGAGAAGGCCGTCCTTGTCAGGTGGAGTCATCCCGCCCCTCTTGTTCATGTGGCACGAACAACCGTTGAACTCCACTTTGACTCCATTCACCGAGTGGAGTTCCCTTTTCCTGACAAGTGTCCGTCTGTCTGTAGTTCGTCGTGTCTAACTCATCGTCTGTCCGTATAGTCACAACACCTTATCTCATCCCTAGTGTGCCGCAAGGGCAACACCCACACTAACACAAGGGGGACTTAATGTGTCGGCATTTTTTTGTTGTTTTTCCTCATCCAAATAAATTTACAAATATCATATTCCTTTCAACTTTATTTCTAACAATTCAAACTTTACTTAGAGCACTAGGCTTATATACTATCTTGCATCTGAAAATTCGACTTAATCCTAAATTTGTAATCCTACCCTGAACCAATTTTATTAAGAGTAAGCAAAATTAAGGTATATACTATAAACCAAAAGAAATATGATGAATTTAAAAAAAAAAGGTTTAAGCCAAAAAAACTTAAAAAGAAAATGAACTTTAAGAAAGATAATAACAAATTGAACTAAATCGAAAAAAGAACTAAGCGAAATAATGATAAAAAAAGAAAGGGGTTAAAGAAAAATGAAGAAAACAAGTAAGGAAGTCTAAGTTCGGGTGAAACCGAACATTACATACCCAGCTGTGCACATAAAGTGGGCGTGATCGTTCACCGATTTTTCTTATTTTCTGTGGTAGTACTCTACATAAACATAACATGCCTGGTACCTAGTTTCGTGAATCTATCTCACACCGTTCTGAAGCTGTTAGCAGTCGAATTTAAAAATTGATTGACTCATAAGTGGGCGGTGCCACGCCCACTTTCCAAAATTTTGAAAAAATTATGTAAAGAATATGAAAGTTGATGTATGTACCAAATTATATTATTATAGCGAAATCAGTTAATTAGATATGGACTTTTCAATATTTCCACCTCCTTTCAATATAACTTTTATGAAAAAGTAGGCGTGGTCGCGAAGTGATTTCGTTTATTTTCTATAGCTGAATTTACCACAACAATAGTATGGCCTCTACGAAATTTCGTTATACTAGCATAAACTGTTCTGAAGTTATTAAGAGTCAAAATTTTAAAATTTCTTCAAATATACGTGGGCGGTACCACGCCCCCTTTTCAAAAATTTTTATAAAATCGGCCTTAGAACATCTAAATCAATACATATTGCAAATTTTATCATTGTACCTGCTTCTAATATTGAATTAACCCATTTTATACGTTTTTCGAAATTTTCGATATCGAAAAAGGGGCGTGGTTATGGTCCGATTTTACCCATTTTCAATAGCAATCTATTCTGAACCCAAATAAGTACGCATGCCAAATTTGGTGAAGATATCTCATTATTTGCTCAAGTTATCGTGTTAACGGACAGACGGACGGACGGACGGACGGACGGACATGGCTCAATCAAATTTTTTTTCGATCCTGATCATATTGATATATGGAAGTCTATATCTATCTCGATTCCTTTATACCTGTACAACCAACCGTTATCCTA
The DNA here is from genome assembly GCA_964058755.1 of Campiglossa producta. Taxonomy (NCBI): domain Eukaryota; kingdom Metazoa; phylum Arthropoda; class Insecta; order Diptera; family Tephritidae; genus Campiglossa; species Campiglossa producta. Next base: position 105,940,290 of record CAXKVI010000001.1, on the reverse strand, counting down.
ACAAAGTTATAATACCCTGTGTACAAGTACAGCTGGGTATAAAAAGAAATAACTCCCAATCAAACACCCTTTTCCCAGAAGTGATACAAAAGCTCAATGAAAAGACATAATTATATAAGTAAGTATGTTTAACGATGAGAGAATAGCGATCACCAAAATTACGTGAACTGTTACCTTTTTTTTTTGTTCTTACAAACAACGCTCATCTGCAGACTATGGTACCACGGCTGAAGAGGCGGAGATCTGAAAGTAGAGAGACAAAAAAAACGAGTTTTCCAACATCCACATATATGTATGCCCTATGTAGCTTGGCAACTTGTCCTCACCATGAGGAACTTTTAGTTCCGGTCTATGATCGTACCTCTACGCACTAATGGGATTATTTCATAAAGACAAAAAAAGGTAATCAAAAAAAATTAATTAATTCTTCAAAAAAAAAGTGAGGGTAAAGCCCAAATAAAAGTGTTGAAAGAAAAACTCAACAAAATTAGAAAAAAAAAAAAAATATTTAAGAAAACCGAGAGGGTGTATTGAATTTCCCCCAATATGTACCGTGGTTCGGCCACGTGATGCCACCGTAGTTCAAGTGCCGCTGGGTATACCCACAAAAAGGTCGAAAAATTACCGAAGTCACTTAGAAGACGATGGTACAAAGAAACAAAATTATAACGCGAGCAAGAAAAATTGGCAAAGAAATTTGGTTTAAAATAATTTTACATATGTATGTGCAAAAACCAAAAGAAAAAGGTTTACGCAAAAGCCTAAGAGCTCGACATTAAGAGACCTTAATACAGTAAATCGGAAACAAAAATTGGCAAAAAGTAAACTGGCTAATATTGTATAAAAAGTATTAAAGTTATCATATACAGAAATCAAAAACTGAAAATAAAAAAACTATAAAAGTAATACGCGAACTTTCATCGGTCGCCGCCGTCTCGTGTTGAAAGGTGATGTAGTGGTAGTTGTGTGCTCAGACTCTTGTGCGGCGAATTCAAGATGGTTAGATGCCCGCTCTCACAGATAGCGATCTTGTCACCACCACAGTGCTCGGACTTTCTTGAACTCACCACAGCGGCCGGTTTGGTATGTTGTGTTGTTGCTGGTCGTGGATCAAACCACCGATGTCTTCAACCGCAACCGCAACCGCCGGTGAGAGTGGTGTGGTGGCTGTGGCAAGTGGTGGATTCGTGTCGTTGTGCTGTTGACTGTGTTGGGTGCCACTTGCAGTCCTGTGTTCTTTTGCTGTGCGAACGTGTTGATGAAGTTGGTGCCACCTGTAGACTTTGGTGTCGGATCTGATTGGACCTGGTGTTGATGTTGATTGTGTTGTGTGACTGTGTAGGTGTATTTGCGAAGGTTCCACCTGCAGCCCTGTGTTTTAACGCCCAATAATTTGTGTGTCTCTGTGTATGGATTTTGGTATGTAATTTGGTAGGTGTGATTTTATGTAAAATGTGTCGCGGCCTTCGGTCGGCTTCGTGCTCTATAAGGTACAGAGATAAATACATTTTAGCTATTTTTAATCATTTCATTTTACGAAATTCTAGCTTATCATTCTGGGATTTTAAAATTCGATCTTAAAGATCTCCTTTTTTTTCTTTTCCGACTTACACAAAATTATTTGAGCTAACTAGGTAACCCAAAAGATTTCTTTTTCTTCTTCTTCTAATCTCTTCCTTGTTTGCATACGTGCTCGTGTACATATGCACATACCTATGTACATATAAGTGCACTTATGCATATTTTAATATGTTTGAACTTTAAAAGTAAATTAAATTCTATCGAATAAAAATCTAACAAACTAGGAGTTCAAACAACTAATTAATTCGATGCAAAACGATAGCAGCAAAATCTTTATAACCAAAATCTAAGATTTTAAATAATAAATTTTTTGAGTCAGAAACCCACAATAATAATTGACGAATAATTTGAATAAAAGGGCGAAGGAAAGACATTTACAACAAAATGTTACATTCGTGTAGTAATGGGCTCACCCAATTTTCTGCTATTTTAATCACAAAAGAATTGAATCAAAAATTATTTTCCCCATCTTTCTTTTCAAACACAAAATGCCGAACAAAACTGTAACAAAACTTCCAAGTTCATCAAACTATTACCTTACTAAAAGGTCAACAAAACTTAGCAAAAAAATCTAGTTTCACAAAATTTCTTTCGATAATTCGCACGTTTGTAGGGATTCATAAAAAAATTCACAAAAAATATTTTAATAAGAAAAACGGTCTCCTTTTTTTTTTCTCAAAGAACTTCAAATTTAACAGCGTGACTCACCGATATATCCGTTGTTGTCTTGGGGGGATTTTACTCGCCCTTTGGTGGCGGCACTTCTTCCTACTGGCAATGCTCCTAGGGAGGATTCCTTGGTTTCAGGTTCCTCTTATTTTCTTCGCTCGCGTATACTTTTAGCGTGAAACCGCACTTTAGAAAAATACTTTGACATTCGCGCACCCACACTTTAAGGTGAACCAAACGCACTTTGAAGATAAACTTTATACACTTCTTGCACTCGATAAGACCGCGACTTTTGATTTTTGAATGCTGTCGATCAGCGGGACCCCCATTTATACCCTTCTGAATCCCTGTTGCGGTTACCGTTTCGCTACCGAGCTTGCGGTCCAGCAATAATTTTTGTTGCTACTTTCGCCAAGTCACTCCGATATCCTAGCGGGCGGCGAACATGTTGTGTGCAACAGTATTTTATACCCACACACATAGACACTTTGCATAAAAGATGTCAGCAGATAATTGGTTTGATTATCTGCAGGGGTAATGCTGCGCACACACTTGCGCATGCGCACATGGGCGTAGTTAGGGTGTAGGCTGCCGTAACAGGCTCGGATCCGCCGATGGTGTCTGCATCATGGAGCGTGTCCGTAAAAAAAAATCCCGCAGCCTCTAATTTCTCTTGTTTCGGCCCAACGTGTGGCTTCGACCCACTCCCATAGCCGGGCTCTACTATTCCTTTTCATACATAGGTACCTGTATCTTCCTACACAAAAAGGACAAACATCTAAACATACACAAATGGAACACTATTCTGCAAAAAAAAATCAGTGGGGGTTAAGTCCTTCTCTAAGGTATCACAGGTTATTGGTCTTAAGCTATATCACACGTTAATCATCTAAGTCTATATCACAGGTTAATGGTTCAACTAATTTGGTCGATCGTCAATAATGAATAAAAAGGTGTATAATTATCGAAATAAATGGCAAAAAATAAAAAAAATAAATATACGGTGTATAATTACTAGTATAAATGAATAACAAAAAAAAGTAATAACTAAAAAGGTCAAGTATGTGGTCAGAATTAGTAATTAGTCTAGAGGGTTCTATCGTCTATCACAATAAACATTTACAACAACAAAAAGTTATCACCATTTATATTTAAAACTAGCTGCAAGGACTACATGTAACATAGACACTAAGCCGCGAAAAGGTCTTTGGCGTGGTATACCCCGATTGATTTGCCATTGACATCTCCCAGCTCGTACATCGAGTTGCCTATTATTTTAAGCACCGTGCACCTTACTTGCTTTGGGGCAAGTTTCGCATTAAAGTGGTCGATTTTCGAGCTTTGTTGAAAGTTGCGGCGGTATACCATTTGCCCTACTTTAAAAACTACTTCCCTACTCCTCAAATCATATGTTTTCTTGCTCCTCTCATGGGCCAATTTAAGTTCTTTCATGATGTTATCCCTGATCATTTGCAGCTTGTCTTGCGTCGTTTCCACTTCGAAGTCGGCATCCTTCAGCGCACTCAACTTCCGGCACAGTTCATAGGATGCACCGTGTTGCATCATCGGCATTCCAAACACGGCTGCATATGGTGAAGTGTTTATTGCTGTGTGTATGACGCTTCGAAGTGCAAACGCTGCATCGCTAACATGTTTATCCCAATTCCTTTGATTCCCTTTGATGTGCGACCGTTTAATCTGCAACACGGAGCGGTTAACCCTCTCCGCAGCGTTTCCCTGTGGCGAATAAAACGCGGTTTTTATGTGGGTCGTTCCATACCTATCGAGGAATGAGGTAAACATCTCTGATGTAAACTGCTTCCCGTTGTCCGAATGGACATATTCGGGTACTCCGAACATATGAAAAACGTCTCTTTCTAAACATTTCACTACTTCAGCAGAAGTGGCTTTTCGCATGGGCTTAAGGAACACATATTTTGAAAAGTGGTCAAGACATACAAAAACATAGACATTACCATCACAACTACGTGGGTATGGACCCATAAAATCGATGAACAAACGCTGAAAAGGTCGTTCGGTGAGGTGCTGTTTACCCATTGTTGGCTTGTGAAATGAATTTTGTGTTTTGTTGCCCTTACATACGTCACATGCTTTGACGTGTGCATGTACATCTGCCACCATACCTGGCCAATAATATTTATCTCGGATACGTGATAGGGTCTTGTGAATGCCACCATGTCCGGCCGAAGGTGAAGCGTGTGAGGATTCCGCCAAACTCCTCCGCAACTCCGAGGGAACCCAGAGTTTCCAGGCGTGGTCTTCTTGTTGTTTATCTCCTCTATTGAATTGCGTTCGTCTGTACACGTATCCGTCTGACACACAGAATTCGGGTAGCCTGTCTTTATTCTCAGTAACTGTCTTCTGTAACTCTAAGTATTCGGGCGTTTTAAAATGCGGTGAGTTTATATCTATGTCCAGTCGTCTGTCACTCACTCGATTTCGTCCATGTCCATTCGCGAGAGGGCATCAGGCACTACGTTTTGGGTCCCTTTACGGTGTTCAATATTAAAATCGTAAGCTTGCAACTTAAGGCTCCATCTTGCAAGTCGACCCGACAAATCTTCTTGCCCCATGAGCCACTTCAAGCTTGCATGGTCTGTGATCACCGTAAAAGGTAGACCCTCCACGTAAGGCCTGAACCTCTTTATGCTTATTACAGCCGCATAACACTCTAGCTCAATTATGCTGTAATTGCGTTGCGCTTTATTGAGCTTGGCTGACACATACGCAATAGGTCGCTCGTTGTTGTCATCGTCAAGTTGGAATAGTACGCCACCTACTCCGTCAGTCGATGCGTCACACTGTATGTAGAAATGTCTGTTGAAGTCGGGGTGCGTCAGTACTGGTGCCGATATCAGGCTCTGTTTCAAACTTTCAAACGCCCTTTTCGCCTCTTCGGTCAACGAAAACTTCTTTATGTTTTCTTTAGTCAGCCTATCGTGTAAAGGCGCTGCTATCGTCGCGTAGTCTTGGATGAATCGTCTATACCATCCTGTCATCCCTAGGAATCTTCGGAGCTGCTTGGGGGTTCGTGGTTCGGGAAAGTCCCGCATAGCTGCAACCTTGCTGTCGTCTGTCCGGCTGCATCCGTCACCGACCCACGTATCCTAGATAGCGAACCTCTTTAAAGCAGAACTTACTCTTCTCAACATTTATTGTCAATTTTGCATCCCGAAGACATTTAGCTACAACAGATAACAAATACAAATGGGACGAAAAATCATCTGAACAAACAAGCAAGTCATCTAAATATACGAATACAGATTCACGAAGGGACGCGGGTATGACTTTGTCCATCAAACGGCACGTATCCTAGATAGCGAACCTCTTTAAAGCAGAACTTACTCTTCTCAACATTTATTGTCAATTTTGCATCCCGAAGACATTTAGCTACAACAGATAACAAATACAAATGGGACGAAAAATCATCTGAACAAACAAGCAAGTCATCTAAATATACGAATACAGATTCACGAAGGGACGCGGGTATGACTTTGTCCATCAAACGGCTCTAAAGGGATCTGCCAAAATGCGTCTTTCAAATCGATTGCGGATATGTAGCGCGTGTTTTGTAGACGGCTCAAGATACCGTCAATGTGGGGAAGTGGGTAAGCATCTTTTATGGTGCGTTCGTTGACTTTGCGAGCATCGAGGCACAGTCTGTTCTTGGTCCCTTTGATTACCAAGGACACAGGCGAATTCCAGCAGCTGTTGCTTTCCTCTATGACTCCCATCTCCAACATGCGATCAAGCTCGTGGTAAATTAGTTTTTGTATAGCTGGTGATATGGGATAATGGCGTTGTTTTACGGGCAGATGTTCGTCAGTCACCTCGATGACATGTTCCTCCATAGTCGTTTTCCCAAGTCCGAGGACAGCGAAAGATGGAAACTGTGCCTTTATGCTCGCTAACGCTTTGTCTTCTTCGGGGCTGAGGGTATGTTGCACGGCTTCAAAAGACAGGTCTCCCTCGGCGGGTACGAGTTCTGACACTGCAACACTACTCGACGCAGCGCCGCGCCCCCTGCTGATAACACTTAGCTCGAAAGCCTGCCAAAAATCTACGCCCAAGTAAACCTCCTGCTGTAAGCCAGGGACAATCAAGAATTCCAGATCCCGAGTCCATCCCACAGAACTGGCAAAGTAATCACACCTTTGACGGGTGTTTCGCCACCATTTGCTGTTCTTATATTCTGACCCTTGACTGGAAGAATTAGGTGCTCCTTATCTTTTAAAACATTACTTGAATTTTTGCCTAAGCAACAAGCCCCCGCACCTGAGTCCAATAATGCTAGCACCTCATGTCCCCCTATCTTAAGTTGCGCAAAAAATCGGTTATCACCTTTGATGGTGACTATAGTTGCAACTATTTTGCTCTTTATTCTTTTAAAATTCCTTTTCTTTTCCCTCATTTTTCCTATTTTCTTAAAATTCCTAATACTTGCTCTTTTTCTACTCTTCTCTAATTCTTCGCAAAATATATGCCTACGTGCTTCTTCATACTTCATTTTCCTTACATGTAGGCTATCTCTTACTTCTATCGGCTTCTTCTCCTCGCTTTTCCTCCTATCCCAATTATCGGTTCTCTCCCGTTTTAGTATCTGCAAGGGTTTCTCCTGACCCTCTCCAAACATTACTTCTCCGGAAGTTCTTGGTTCTGGACGGAGTTTCCGGACATCTCCGCCAGATGCCGGTTTCCCGCCGCAGGATTGAACACACAGAAGGAAGAATTACTGCCACATGCAACACAATTCATACGATGGAATGAGGACTTACATGTGTTGTCCTTTGCTGCTTCAGCCGGATTTCTAATGTAATAGTCCACCGGCATTCCGCAAGCAAAGCACAACATTATGTGGAAAGGAGATGGACAAAACGCTTTATTTGGGACTACACTGACATTTTTGTTTGATAAATCACGTACATTGGAATTATGGTTGGAGGAAGAAGGATAATATGGAGTGGAATGTGGTTTCGACGTATCACGAGGGGTAAATGGCTTGTCCTTACTAGGGCCAGGAGAATCCCTACTAAATGCCTCTAATTCAAATTCTTCTCCTGTGTTGAACATTTTCTTAGTTGCGTCTACTTCGCTCACTGCCTTATATCGCGCCCTATTTTCTTTAATGAGTTTTTCTGCGCGTTTGCACTCATGCTTCAACTCAGCCAGGGTCGTTATTTTTGTAGCAAAAGTCAAATTGGCCAAGAATGGCTTCAAATTTCCCTTTATTATATTTACCAGCTCTGGCTCTGGAATTCTTTTTCTCAGGCGGAAAGTGAGATCATGGATGTCGGCATAAAATTCATCAAAACTCTTCTGTGGGAGTTGCTTCCGTTCCATGATCTCGCGGATCACCTCATAGTCCGAGTCCGCCGACTTGAATTGAGCCAAAAGCTCGGTTTTAAGGTGGAAGTAGTCGAAGCTTGGATCGTTCGCGTTGTCTTCTAAAACCTGCCAGTACCATTTGAGTGCCGAGCCCGTCACTAAACAGTGAAAATCCGCAAGGATTTGCTCGTAACTCAATTGGTACTGCATTCGCATCCTTTCCACCCTAAACACGAAGCTTTCGACCGTCATTCCCTTCGGCGACCCATCGAACTTAAGGTTCCACTTATGCAGGTCGACCCTCTTTCTGCCGTAATTGTCCCTAGCTCTCTCTTCCCGCTGTTCTGGTTATTGGCCGTTTCCCTATTGTCCCCTCTATCCCTTTCACTCCTACGCCCAGGGGTTGATGTGGATATTGGAGGAGCAGGGGCGGCTGGACCCCGCATGGACGTTTCCACGTCAGCCAACCGGTTGCTTAGCTGCGACACATCGGCTCTCATTTTCCTAAACTCATTCATCGCTTCTAGCACAATCTGGTTTTGCTGTGAGATCGTTTCCATCACCGCGTTCAAATTATCAATTCGCTCCGCCGTCAGTCCAGTGGCGGATCTTCCCTGCTGAGCTGCACTTCCGGTTGGCCATCGTGGCACGGCTCCTCCAGAGGCTCCTCCGACTTGTCCCCCAACTGCTCCGCCAACCGCTCCTTGCAGCTGTTCATCCTCTCCTTGTTCCGACATCTCCAGCATTGACAACTTTCGCGAAAATGTAAGGGAGTTGTCGGCGTTGTCTAAGACGACTCGGTTTGTCACGCGGAAGCTCGGAATTTCGTTTCGAAGCTCGGGGTTACCAAAGATCCTGGCAGAACAGCGGTTGAAGAAATCAGTAGGCAGAAAATCTACTGGCCTCTCTATACCAGTGTCTATCTGTGTGAGTATCGACCCTACTACTTGGTTTCTAAGTTCTTTGGTGATACTCCGAGTGACCGGCCCTAACCTGTGAATCCCGAACCCTGGTCTTGGCAGTTCCTCGTCGTTAGGTTGCTTATCCATGTACCGCGGTACCTGGATAAGTAGCCAAATCTCAACGACAACAACCTATAGTAAAATTACAACTTCAAAAATCTCAAAAAAATTATCTAAAAGGAAAATTCCAAAAAGTATTCGCGAAAAAAAATTCTACAAATGTGAATGTGTAAATAATATTAAATTCAGTTTAAATAAATGTAATGATGGTATATTTATAAATATTTATATACGTGTGTAACAGAAATATACGTGTAGAAAATATATATTTATGTATACGTATGTGCAACCTCAATAAGTTTCAAATTATATATGTGTGTATTTCAGGCTTATATGTGTGTAAGTAAAACAAATTTTAACCGTAAAAAGTGTAAGTTCCAAAACGAATGATAATTAAATCCTATATGCTACAAACCGATTTAAGACTTTTCTAATGTGGCTAAAAGAAAGGAAAAATATTAAAAAAGTAGGTTTATGAGGACTCGAAACAGAGACCAAAAAGTTGCAACAAAATTCAAGGCAACCAAAAATAACTGAGATTCAATGTATTATAAAGATACTTTTCTCCTTACTTCTAACTAGAAAAGTTAAATAAAAGCTATCAAAAATATATGATCAAATTTGTTTTCTTTCAAAATGGTTAAGGGCAACCAAAAAAAAATCCAACTTTCTTCCTAGGTAAATAACTTCAATATTTCAACGTGAAAGAAACTTTGTTGATAAAAAAATTAAAAAATATAAAATATATTAAGTGTGAATAATGTACAACAAAAAGTTAATATGAGCGACCTTTGTTTAATTGTGTGAGTATAAAGTTTAAATAGTGGTTAGTGTGATTGGTGTTGACCTCTCGAAGGAAATAACATCAGTTTGGTGTTGTATAGTCCGTACGGTTCTTGTCCAAAGTCCTGTCAACTAATCCCCCATTGAATAACTTAGTTTGGCACATCTACGACCAGAGCACTACCTCCAGCTGAGGCTGCCGCACTTCGTCATTCAATTTAACCCCCCCAATCTAACCCCAGTGGCGAAAGCTATAAACCTCACATGTGGGTAATGCTGGATCACCCACGCGGCAGCTTGAATAGCTTTGCCACCAAAAAAAACTACGTCTTATATAGGGCTAGTTAGAATTCTATGAGAGTAAAAATCAATAAAAATTTAAATAGGCAAAAGAAAAAAAGAAAAAAGTGAGAAAGAGTAGAAATTAACGAAAAATGGTCAAATGAAATTTTTGGGCCCCACGTTGGGCGCCATTGTAATGTAACTGCCTGTTTCGGGGCGAGAAGAGAGGCTGGTCGGCATGGTTGTAGCCCGGCTGAGGCTCGCCGGCGTGGTGTCGCGGTTCTTGCCACCTTCCTCGACCCACAGTCACAAAAACAAAATTTTGTTGCATATCATGCCTAAGGGGTTCAATACAAGTGTGCTTGGAAGTAGAAAAAGAAAGGATACAGAGAGAAAGACCAGTGAAGAAAAAGCGGGAGAAGGCCGTCCTTGTCAGGTGGAGTCATCCCGCCCCTCTTGTTCATGTGGCACGAACAACCGTTGAACTCCACTTTGACTCCATTCACCGAGTGGAGTTCCCTTTTCCTGACAAGTGTCCGTCTGTCTGTAGTTCGTCGTGTCTAACTCATCGTCTGTCCGTATAGTAACAACACCTTACCTCATTCCTAGTGTGCCGCAAGGGCAACACCCACACTAACACAAGGGGGACTTAATGTGCCGGCATTTTTTTGTTGTTTTTCCTCATCCAAATAAATTTACAAATATCATATTCCTTTCAACTTTATTTTTAACAATTCAAACTTTACTTAGAGCACTAGGCTTATATACTATCTTGCATCTGAAAATTCGACTTAATCCTAAATTTGTAATCCTACCCTGAACCAATTTTATTAAGAGTAAGCAAAATTAAGGTATATACTATAAACCAAAAAAAATATGATGAAATTCAAAAAAAAAAAGGTTTAAGCCAAAAAAACTTAAAAAGAAAATGAACTTTAAGAAAGATAATAACAAATTGAACTAAATCGAAAAAAGAACTAAGCGAAATAATGATAAAAAAAAGAAAGGGGTTAAAGAAAAATGAAGAAAAAAAGAAATAACTCCCAATCAAACACCCTTTTCCCAGAAGTGATACAAAAGCTCAATGAAAAGACATAATTATATACATACGTAAGTATGTTTAACGATGAGAGAATAGCGATCACCAAAATTACGTGAACTGTCATCTGCAGACTATGGTACCACATCTGAAGAGGCGGAGATCTGAAAGTAGAGAGACAAAAAAAACGAGTTTTCCAACATCCACATATATGTATGCCCTATGTAGCTTGGCAACTTGTCCTCACCATGAGGAACTTTTAGTTCCGGTCTATGATCGTACCTCTACGCACTAATGGGATTATTTCATAAAGACAAAAAAAGGTAATCAAAAAAAATTAATTAATTCTTCAAAAAAAAGTGAGGGTAAAGCCCACATAAAAGTGTTGATTAGGGTAACTTAAGGGGTAAGTGAAAGAAAAACTCAACAAAATGAGAAAAAAAAAATATTTAAGAAAACCGAGAGGGTGTATTGAATTTCCCCCAATATGTACCGTGGTTCGGCCACGTGATGCCACCGTAGTTCAAGTGCCGCTGGGTATACCCACAAAAAGGTCGAAAAATTACCGAAGTCACTTAGAAGACGATGGTACAAAGAAACAAAATTATAACGCGAGCAAGAAAAATTGGCAAAGAAATTTGGTTTAAAATAATTTTACATATGTATGTGCAAAAACAAAAAGAAAAAGGTTTACGCAAAAGCCTAAGAGCTCGACATTGAGAGACCTTAATACAGTAAATCGGAAACAAAATTTGGCAAAAAGTAAACTGGCTACTATTGTATAAAAAGTATTAAAGTTATCATATACAGAAATCAAAAACTGAAAATAAAAAAATTATAAAAGTAATACGCGAACTTTCATCGGTCGCCGCCGTCTCGTGTTGAAAGGTGATTTAGTGGTAGTTGTGTGCTCAGACTCTTGTGCGGCGAATTCAAGATGGTTAGATGCCCGCTCTCACAGATAGCGATCTTGTCACCACCACAGTGCTCGGACTTTCTTGAACTCACCACAGCGGCCGGTTTAGTATGTTGTGTTGTTGCTGGTCGTGGATCAAACCACCGATGTCTTCAACCGCAACCGCAACCGCCGGTGAGAGTGGTGTGGTGGCTGTGGCAAGTGGTGGATTCGTGTCGTTGTGCTGTTGACTGTGTTGGGTGCCACTTGCAGTCCTGTGTTCTTTTGCTGTGCGAACGTGTTGATGAAGTTGGTGCCACCTGTAGACTTTGGCGTCGGATCTGATTGGACCTGGTGTTGATGTTGATTGTGTTGTGTGACTGTGTAGGTGTATTTGCGAAGGTTCCACCTGCAGCCCTGTGTTTTAACGCCCAATAATTTGTGTGTCTCTGTGTATGGATTTTGGTATGTAATTTGGTAGGTGTGATTTTATGTAAAATGTGTCGCGGCCTTCGGTCGGCTTCGTGCTCTAAGGTACAGAGATAAATACATTTTAGCTCTTTTTAATCATTTCATTTTACGAAATTCTAGCTTATCATTCTGGTATTTTAAAATTCGATCTTAAAGATCTCCTTTTTTTCTTTTCCGACTTACACAAAATTATTTGAGCTAACTAGGTAACCCAAAAGATTTATTTTTCGTCTTCTTCTAATCTCTTCCTTGTTTGCATACGTGCTCGTGTACATATGCACATACCTATGTACATATAAGTGCACTTATGCATATTTTAATATGTTTGAACTTTAAAAGTAAATTAAATTCTATCGAATAAAAATCTAACAAACTAGGAGTTCAAACAACCAATTAATTCGATGGAAAACGATAGCAGCAAAATCTTTATAACCAAAATCTAAGATTTTAAATAATAAATTTTTTGAGTCAGAAACCCACAATAATAATTGACGAATAATTTGAATAAAAGGGCGAAGGAAAGACATTTACAACAAAATGTTACATTCGTGTAGTAATGGGCTCACCCAATTTTCTGCTATTTTAATCACAAAAGAATTGAAGAAAATTATTTTCCCCATCTTTCTTTTCAAACACAAAATGCCGAACAAAACTGTAACAAAACTTCCAAGTTCATCAAACTATTACCTTACTAAAAGGTCAACAAAACTTAGCAAAAAAATCTAGTTTCACAAAATTTCTTTCGATAATTCGCACGTTTGTAGGGATTCATAAAAAAATTCACAAAAAATATTTTAATAAGAAAAACGGTCTCCTTTTTTTTCTCAAAGAACTTCAAATTTAACAGCGTGACTCACCGATATATCCGTTGTTGTCTTGAGGGGATTTTACTCGCCCTTTGGTGGCGGCACTTCTTCCTACTGGCAATGCTCCTAGGGAGGATTCCTTGGTTTCAGGTTCCTCTTATTTTCTTCGCTCGCGTATACTTTTAGCGTGAAACCGCACTTTAGAAAAATACTTTGACACTCGCGCACCCACACTTTAAGGTGAACCAAACGCACTTTGAAGATAAACTTTATACACTTCTTGCACTCGATAAGACCGCGACTTTTGATTTTTGAATGCTGTCGATCAGCGGGACCCCCATTTATACCCTTCTGAATCCCTGTTGCGGTTACCGTTTCGCTACCGAGCTTGTGGTCCAGCAATAATTTTTGTTGCTACTTTCGCCTAAGTCACTCCGATATCCTAGCGGGCGGCGAACATGTTGTGTGCAACAGTATTTTATACCCACACACATAGACACTTTGCATAAAAGATGTCAGCAGATAATTGTTTTTATTATCTGCAGGGGTAATGCTGCGCACACACTTGCGCATGCGCACAGGGGCGTAGTTAGGGTGTAGGCTGCCGTAACAGAATGCGTACAAAATCTAAGGACATCTATATAGCTACCTCGCGCTTGGATTACGATGCTTTCGTCTTCGTAGAAACCTGGCTCAATGCTGATTTTTTCGACGAGGAATATTTCGACCCTAATTTGTATTATACATTCCGTAAGGATAGAGATGCAGTTAAAACCGGTCCTCAAAATTTTCTTCATTCAGTTTTTGAAAAACCTCAGGTGCTATTTTAATACCATATGGTAGTCTTTTAAAGCTATAGCACCCAAACGGCGTGCTGAAAGTACAAAATTCTTTAGATTTTTCGCTTAACGCGATTTGCCAAAACCCTTCTTTAAGGTCAAAAACAAAAAAAAAATTTAGTTATTAATTTGGTGTTTATTTGATCAAATGTTGGAATTTCGTAATAGTGGCCTTTAATGGCCATATTAAGCTCTTTTGGGTTAATGCAGATTCGCAGCTTTTTATTTGGCTTCTCTACTATTACAATATTCGATACCCATGAACTCGGCTTTTCGATAATGCCTTTCTCGCTAAGACTCAGTAGTTCTAACGTTAGAGGCTCCCTGAGTGCTAAAGGTATACGTGTCGCAGGTTTTGCACACGAAACGGCATTATCGTTAAGTTGAATAACAAAATTTTGCTTAAAGCACCCCAAACCTTCAAACAGGTTTTTATAGTTATCTAAAATAAATTCTTTTGTTAATTTGTTTACGCAATCAACTCTTTTGATAAGCCCCAAACGAACACATGTTTCGAGTCCCAAAATCGCTTTCAACTATAAAAAACTTGATGGTTTCGCATTTGTCTTTCAATTGACATTTCAAGTTAAGGAAACCCAAATTTTCTATTTTGCTGCCATTATAAGCGATTAAATTCTCATTGCCTTTCTTTATTTGAACAGTATCCAATCTTTTAAAATAGGTATAGGGCAGAATATTCACCATAACTCCTGTGTCTAGCTTAAATTTTATAAGCATATTTTGTATTTTAATTTTCTCATGTCACATTTTGGGACCAATTGCATTTCCTATGGAATCTAAATAAAGGTATGAATCATCTACATTATCATTTATTAATTTTAACTCTGACACCGATCTCTTTTTACACACTTCCGCACTTCCAAATGCGGGACATTTCCCTTTACTGTGGCCTCTGCCACAAAATGTACAGTTGGAAATTTCTTTCTTGAATTTTTTATCGTTATTCGACATTACCTTTTGGCCGCCTTTCATCCCGTCACGATTGAACTTATTACCTTCTTGCTTCTGCTTATACCCCTTTTACATTATTCAAGTCTTGAATTCAATTCTGCCGCGACATAGGCGAAGGGGGTGAGAAGCGAGGGGAAGAGTACACTTGAAAGCGTACCGTCAACTCGTTTCAAGTTTTTCTTGCTATCTCTTTCACTCCTCCTTGTACCCCCATATTTTGTTTCATAATTGCTTTCAAGAAAAATTGACAAGTGTAGACATGAATAGAAAACACAAAAGAGAACGCCAGCAGAGTTGAAAGCAATACTTGACAAATGTAAAACCGGAGTTACAAACCAGGTCCACCGTTGTGTTGTCCTTTTGCATTTTTTCAATTTGTTGATTAGAAGCTTCTGCTGCGCGTGCCATATCTATAGCCATCTCCATCGTTAATTTTGTCGTGTCCAGCAATTTCTTTGCAGTTTTTTGTCGTTCGTTCCCAGTTGCATCTTTTTACCATTTTCTTTACGTCTATTAAAAAGTTGTCAAAAGGTTCACCAGTTGCTTGGCAACGATTGTGAAAAATGGAACTCTCATACACCTCGTTGCATTTCGGTTTACCAAATTTTTCAAACGCTTTTGTCACATATTTAATTTATCCCTGTCCTCTGGGACTTTCATCATTAGGTGGAAGAAGTCTACCCTCACACCGATTTTTAAATCTGGCAGCAGGAATGATGTCGCTAATTACAGGTCTATTGCTAAACTTACTTCGTGTTCAAAGCTTTTCGAAATGATATTAAAAGAAATATTGTCTTTCGCTACTAAAAGCATTATTGAACCGCACCAACATGGGTTTATCGCGGGGCGTTCCAATGTTACCAATCTGGCACATTTCTCTGATTTCTGCATCTCTGCTTTTAATGATGGCTACCAGGTCGATACAATCTATACCGATTTCTCGAAGGCTTTTGATAAAGTCTCTCACCAAATCTTATTATCTAAACTCGAGCATCTTGGTTTTCAGTGTTTTTAAGTTGGCTGAAATCGTACTTTTCGAATAGATCTATGTATGTGGAAATTGAGGGCTCTATTTCCCACACGTTTATTGTCACCTCGGGTGTCCCTCAGGGTAGCATTTTAGGCCATCTTTTGTTTATTCTATTCATTAATGATATTGGCTCCTGCTTTAAATTTTCTAAATTTCTACTTTATGCCGACGATCTAAAATTTTATCGTAGAATAAATGGTCCGACGGATTGTGCTCTACCGCAACATGACTTTAATAATCTCGTTGATTGGTGTCTCGCAAACAATCTCCACCTTAACGTTAATAAATGTTTCCACATGTCTTTCACAAAGTCTTCCATCACCCTACCATAATCTTATGAAATTGCCGGATGTCATTTGGCCTCAGTCAATGAGATTGTTGATTTAGGGGTTGTTTTTGACACAAAGTTTTCTTTTGTCAATCATATATGTTACATACTTCCAAAGGCATAATCGAATCTTGCTTTTCTTCGAAGATATGCCAAAGACTTCAAGGACCCGTATACAAGGAAAGCTCTCTACATATCTTTGGTTCATTCGAGACTAGAATATGCCTCCATTATTTGGAACCCCATTTATAACTGTCACGCGGCTAGGATTGAAAGAGTGCAAAGGAAATTTATGCGGTTTGGCTCAACTTTGAGGTACCACTTCCTTCTTAATATTCTCGCTGTTTGCTTATTAATCTCCAACCCCTGTTTACCCGAAGAACTCTGTATTTACTAATGTTTGCCTATGATATTATAGTTGGGTCTTTAGACTGTCCAGACCTCCTTGAAAAGTTTCTTTCAATGTACCTAGTAGATCCCTACAATCGTTCTTACTTTTTTATTTGTCTGCCCCTAGGGCGAATTATTGTTATTTTAATCCATTATTTCGTGCCCTTATTGAATTTAATAAGCTCGGGAGAAGACTAACTATTGATTTATCCCTGCCAAGAGCCTCTTTCAAGTCTCTTATTGATTTAAGTTTTAATGTATTAAGTACTTAAGCATTTACTTTTAGTTTTAATTTCATTGTATATAGTCTGTAAGATGAAAATCATAGACACAATAAAGAATAATAATAATAACTAGGATCGCCCGTGGTCGAAATTCGACCATCTGAAATTTTCTTCAACTCTCTCTTAATATATGTACATATTCCCCGTTCACAACAAAACCAAGTAAGTGACTCCCTCGTGACAAATGCAAATTTGGATTAAGTGATACCATACAAACAATCTTCACATTAGGGTGGTGCAGCAAAGCAGTACAACAGAAAAGCTGACGACAATACATTAGGATATATCTACAACAGATTTTTTTATTTTTTTTTATTTTTTTAATTTTTTTTTATTTATTTGTTTATGTCTAAGGTACAGCAGACACTTACTATTACAAATTATATTAAACTTACATTAATTGTTACATAAAAAATAAGTTTTTAATTTAAATTGCACAAAAACCCGGTATGGGCTTATAATATTTCGATATATAATGGTACTTTTTTTATCGTAACCTTGTGGAATTTTACTTTAAAAAAACCATATCGTTAATAATATAAACTTTTTAATTGACAAAAAAACTAAATAAAGAAGTGCTCTGCGAAAAACCTTGGATTATGTGAATTATGTGATTATGTGAATGATGATGGTGTGAAGATGGCGAGGATGCAATGATATTTATTTGATTTGCTACACTTTTTTTTTTTTTTTGGCACAAAAATGAAGGCAAGTGGCAGCTGCCTGGATCGCTGTATACTTATGTACGTTCATGTGAGAGTAAGGAGCGCGAAGAAGGGTGGGAGCATTTTTCGAAGCGCAAATTTTTTTTAAAGCTATTTTTTGAAAATTACAATTCTGGTGTTGCGAACAAAATTTTTAATTCTATATAACTAACTTCACTTTTTTGTATGAAAAATACATTTTCTGCTTAGAAGATATACTTTTCCAATATTTTATTTCTCTAAAAATTTCATAAGTAAAAACACTATTTAAAAATCGAAAAATTTTAGCACATTAAATTATCAAAGTAAAAAATGTGGTTTCATACAAAAAAGTGGAGTTACTTATGTAAAAAGGTGCATTAGTAAAAGTTCGTATGGTATTTCCCTGCAAAAAATACGATTGGTCATTTTTCGATTTTTGACCATAACTTTCCATAGAAACAAAAAATTAAAAAAGCGCTTCCGGACTCGTGATAAAAAAAAAAAAAAAAAAACTAATGGCGGCGATATACCTACAGGTTATCATCATAACCTCTAGCGAGATTTTTAGCCGAGCTTCTCTTTCCAACTTGTGGTGTGTTACTTTTTGAGTTTTTCCTACAAGTTGGCGGGACCTACAGTTTTTTGCCGACTCCGAACGGCACTTGCAAAGCAAATGAATTTTTTGCTGAGAAGCTTCTCATGGCAGAAATACACCCGGAGAGTTTGCCAAGCTACTGCCGAGGGGCGACCCCGTTTTAGAAAAATTCTTTTTCTAAATAATTTTTGATGTTACTTTTGCCGGGCATCGAACCGCCACGACTTGGTGTAGAAGGCCGAACACTTAACCGCTACACCACGGCGGCCGCCGTGATCCTGAGGTTAAAACCTGTCTTTTGAGCTATCTCCAATAATTTTAGCTAATTTATTAGCGGTTGACCCCTAAAGGAAACAAATACCCAAAAATGTGTTTTTCGTAAAAAAGTAGAGTTATGGTGATTTCGTTTCATCAAAAAATTCGAATTTTTTACACTCTTTAGTTTTCCGTTTTCGTTTGCAAAATGAAGGTAAAACGTCAAACAGAATATGTTTTCATTTCCTAAAAAACTCACACTTTTTACCCTCTGAAGCTTTGACAGGGTAGTTGGTTGCACTTAAAATCAGCTGACGAAAATTTTATTTGACAGATAAATTTGGTGAAAAAAATTGGATTTTGCAATAACAATTGAATATGGTTGATAAGCGAAACCTTATGATTCATGCACATAGCATAGCAAACGGGCAATGTTTTTTGTTCGTTTTATCGATATAGCAGTTTCATGTAGAACGGGTACACTTTTATCACACTTCTACAGTATTCTGTGCAAGGGTGTAAACATGTTCAACGAAATCAGCATTAGTGTCATGTAAATTTTTCTTTAGTTAAAGTACGTACGATATTTAAATTTCGATCTTAACATTGTGGAATTTTCTTGTGGATTTCTTAGCTTACAAATGTTGTTTAGATGCCGAAGATGATATGATTTGGTACATTTTGTTGTTTCTTTTTTGGCACAAAAATAAAAGCAAGTGGCAACTGCTGGATCATTGCATAGATATGTACGTGTGTGTAAGGGAATGAACGGATGGTTGTGGCTTCGGGAGTTTTATAAGAGTGCTGAATAGTGATGTATAGTTCGGGTATAACAGAATGTGGAGATAACAAAATAGCTGGAGAGTTTGGAGACCTCTTTTTTGTTTAATAACATATAAACTAAAAATAATTTTCAAAATTTTTTTTGGTGAGACACCAGATTAGTCCATTCTAAGTTTCCAATATAAATTTTATAGAGATCTATCCATAAATACTATACGAAATTGGGTTATGACTGTTTGTATGGGGAGAGTGTTAGCGTATTAACATATAGATAATAATATTGAAGAGAAAGATAAAATTAAGGGCTTAGAAGAAATGGTACATGTGGTTAATGTTTGTGAAGAAAAGAAACAAAAACTAAAAGAATAAACCGCAAAGGATACGGCTTTAAAGACTATCTCAGAATTCATAAAAAATGGATGGCCTAATGAAAAAAGAAAATTAAGTGATGAGGTTAAAGCCCTTTGGAAATATAAAATGAATTTATTTTACGAAGATGAATTGATATTTTTAGATGATAGGATATTTATATCACAATCTTTACGTAAAATGGTACTAAATCAGCTCCATAAATCCCATATGGGAATTAAAAAAATAAAAAATCGAGCTAGGCAACTCGTATTTGAATCAAGAGATAGAATCCACGATTGTTAAATGCAATATTTGCCAGAAATATAGGTCCTCAAACAATGCCGAATTGAGCAATAAAGTAATCCCCATTTTGGGCCATAATAATGCGTGTAACAAAAAATACCACGATAAAAATTCGAAAAGAAGGGAAGATTTTGAAAAGGGGGATAAAGTGTGAATGAAAGAAGGAAAAATGTGGTTTCTAGCTAGAATACTGCACAAACACGGAAGCCCCCGATCCTACATAGTAGAAAAGGATCAGAAAATGTATCGTAGAAACTCCTTTCATTTGAGAAAACGAGCATAAAATCAATTTTATAAAACTATGTAAAATAATTGTTTTATCATTAAGTCACTGCAAATAATGTAAACACTTTATCTAAATAGTAATACGGAAGTAAATGTCTATATATGAATATACGAAAATTTTATATGTTAATCAGCTAGATCAAAATCATACATAATCTAAATTTGAATTACTTAATATAGTTTTAAGAAACCTAGGCCCAAAAATAAATAACCATAAATGAATTCTGTAAAAATGAGGTGTCACTAGTAACTATATATGTTTAAAAAATATCAAATATAAAAAAAGGGGAGATGTAGAAATGTATGTTATGTATCCCATCCTTCGTTATATCTTGCTCATCATAACTGTATGCTCTTCTCTTTAGCATTAACTTAATTTAAGCTCTACACATTGTAATTGCACATAAACGAGCCAGTCATTAAATGACCAAGAAGCCATCCACAATGTCTTTTATTTAAATAATACTAACTGGCAACCCTGCGTGAAATTGTCATATTTGGATCACGGTCGAAAATATCTTTCATTTGATACTCATATTGGCATATCTAGAGATATTATCGGCAATATAGAGTATTTAAAAAAAAATTGGGATAGGTGGCAACAGTGTAAACAGTCCTAAGTGGCAACTCCCATGTATATAATCTAAGAATGAATCAAATTGTCTATTTGCCATGTGGGCGTTTCCATCGTCACTCGCGTTACATCAGAAACAATATTTTACTAGTTAAAGTCACTTTGTACTTTACATTTAACATTTCCAAATAATATTGAGAAGTCGTCACATCTAGCTAGAGGAGCTTTATTGAAAATGGCAAAAAAATTTAATTAAATTAGTAATTAAAAGAAAAGACTAAAAAAAAAACTGACCGTCACTCGCGTTACAATTTTTAGCTCAGAGTTTTTGGAGCATTTTTCGAATCTTAAACTTTGTGAAATGGCTTCCTTGAACTAATTTTTGTTTATGGGACTTTGTTAACAACTGATGTAAGTGTGACATGAAAAAAAATTGAAAGCCTACCTTAATTATCTTAAAATATATTAGAAAAATAGCTCCGTCACTCGCGTTACTTCCGAATTATACCAAAGTAAAAGTTTGGAAAGCCGATTCTAAAGTGAGGGATCCGTTAAAATATCATTTGTTGGGCCTGGGATGCATGTTTGTGCAACTTTTTATTATATACTTCTTTATACGTGTATTTTCAGTATGAAAAAATTAATTTTTTTTATTATATCCCAGCAAATATGCCTCAACTTTTTCTCCAACCTTTGAAAAACTGTATAGTTCTCAAGTTGATATCCAACACAGTTCTCCAATTTTTCTCCAATCTTAGATAACTTTGTAGTTCTTAAGTTGATATCCAACATCATTCTCCAAGTATTATCCAACCTTAGCGATATTTTGATAATTTTGTAATTCTAGAGTTGATATCCACATCATTCTCCAAGTATTCTCCAACCTTAGAGATATTTTGATAACTTTGTATATCTCAAATTGATATCCAACATCATTCTCCAAGTATTCTCCAACCTTAGAGATATTTTTTTGATAATTTTGTAGTTCTCAAGTTGATATCCAACATACATATTATCCAATCTCCAGCTTCTAATATTCAAATTTAATTTTCTAATCAACGGCCAAAAATGCTCCATAGGAATATCCCAAGATAAATTGAACATTGGCCCAACAAAAATTATCATTTAGATAATTTGAAGAGCTTAGACTAAAATTTATGTAAATACAAATTTTTGTCAACTAATTCACGGCGTTTTAACTTAAAAAAAACATGGTTTATTTTTTTCGGTATATATTTTCAGAGTCGCATTCAAACCCTTGAGCCCAATTAGAGAATCTCATTGGAGTACAAGTTGAGAACTATCCCTTTCTCAACTTGAGATATAAAAAAATTCCCTTTGGCTTGAGAACGCCATCGTTCTCAAGTGGTTTTCCTGTTGAGAAACAACGCTTGCGATTTGAGAAGCCCCTTAGTTGTCAACTTGAGATCTAACGTATCTCAAGCCTAAATGTTTGCGGAGATGTATTTGAAAATTCTTTTAAAGGTAGTCTTGCGTTAAATTTTGACAAGTTTATTTTACTATATGCATTGGGCATGCCCTTACAATAATTTCCGTCATATATATTTAAAATGTTCCACTCCTTTTTGGGAAGAGGCCAATTTAATCACGGATGTTTCAGAGAAAGCGTCCATCTACTCTTTGAAAATCTCGCGAAAATTGGGATAGGTTGATTCTGATTATCATACATCGATCTTCATCGATGAAATAGTTGTTCTTTCCTCTTTCCTCTTTGTTGTTTTAAAGTTTTTGAACTAACCTTTTCTGCTTGGGAGTTTAGTCGGAAACCTTGGTTTACCTAATTGGCTTCTGTGACCCTTAACCCCTATACCCTCTTGCGGATCCGTGCAACGTTTGGCGATTCGGACCTCGAACAAGCGGAGAAAGTTTTCTCTGTATGAAAAGAGAGGGCGCTCGGAACGAAATTGTCGGAGGATTGGACGTAAACAGGATTGTGGCACGGAGTATTACCAGGGCGTTGTGGAACGAGGTCTTTGGTTCTATCTTTACGCAGATCGATACGGGCATACCTCATTCCGATTGCTTACCAACGGACCTTATTAAAAGGTGCGCTTCGCGGGTTTTTAGATGTTCGGGGGAACATATAGTCCAAACAGTCCGTCCGTCTAGTTTGAGAGTAACTGAAGCTTTTTCGTTTTCCGGGGGAAAAAGTAGTTATTCTAGAAAAATTTACGGGCCCTGCCTTGAAGTGGTATTGTCAATCTTAGAGAACCACTCGGACGAACCCGAGTTTGGGTACTACGAGCTAAGGGCGGAGCTGCTAGCCCACTTCAAGACAGCGGAGTGTGATTACGATATAATTCGTGAAATCATGGAACGCAAACAACAGCCACTGGAACGGTTCGACGACTTTTACGGTGGGTCCATAATTTGACTTTCCGGCTCCGGAAAACAATCCCAGAGAAGGAGCTGCTAGGGATAATTAGGGGGAACCTGAAGCCCTACTTGGCAAATTTAACGTTTGCGCCGAACATCGGCACGTTGGCTGAGCTAAAGGCCGAGTGTTGGCGAGCTGAACGGCTCATGAAGGAGAACAAGAGTAGGGACAAAGCGGTTAGCGAGTTACGTTATCCCAAAGCGACACCTGGGAATGAGGAATCAAACCAGACCCCCGTAGACGCGATCTCCAACAATTTTCAAAGTAAAACGCCGTTTCAGCAGCAAACGCCTGCAACGCAAGGATCTTCGGCACAGCCGAAGCAGTCTTTTGGTCCCAATCCCACAACAAATTCGTTCTGTGCGTTATACCATTTAATGTTGTGTTATGCGTGTGGAATGTCTGTCGACTATTTTGTTAAAAATCCGTCCGAGTTAAAGAAGGAAACACATTGTAAGTCCCCTTTCATAACATGATTTGTTTTGCGTGTGGTAAGGATACGTATTTTTGTGTGAGAAAGGAAGAAAGTCGAGACAAAAAGTCTACATCAGAGAAAGATAGACTATGAGAAAGTGAGAAAGCGAATATTCTGCGAGGAGATGTCAAATGCAAGTTCGACGAGTGGAAACTATGTTAAAATTAAAAAGATGCGAGATAGAAGAAAAGCGTGGAATATAATTCGCAGTAAAATAATATCCGCAATTGTGACTCTAAAAGGAGACAATCGTTTCTTTGCGTAAACTAAAATTGGATATAAAGAAATCCTTGCTTTATTAGACTCGGGAGCTGGCGCGAATTGTTTAGGAAAGAATTATGAAACTTTGATAGAAGGCAGAGAGGGTAGCATCATAAAGTTGGCTAATCAGAACATACCAACGGCAAACGGCGGTGAAACGCCCGTAGTAGGTGATATCTCTCTGTCTGTCTTGTGGGAAGGAGAAGTTAAAGACCTTGAGTTTCTTATCGTGCCAGGCCTCCAACAGGAAGTATATTTAGGGGTAGACTTTCGGCAGGCTTTCGACCTGGATGTTGTCAGTCGAGGAACGATAGTGCGTTCAGTCGCTCGATGCCGTGCAACATGTCCTCACGAAAGAGCAAAGTGTTGCGTTAGAAAGGGTCAAGGCGCAGTTCCCATCTTTTGCTGTATTGGGGTTAGGAAACACCAACGTGGAGGAGCACGTGATTGAGGTCTCGGATGAGAATCTCCCAGTGAAACCCAAAAACTATCCGATATCACCAGCGATCCAAAAACTCGTTTTCGCAGAGCTGGACCGCATGCTGGGTCTAGGGGTGAATGAGGAGAGCAAAAGTAGTAGGAGCTCTCCCGTATCGCTGGTGATAAAGAAGCGTCTCTATCTCGATGCGAGGAAGGTGAATGAGCGTACTATAAAGGACGCTTATCCGCTTCCGAACATCGATGGGATTCTTAGCCGACTCCAAATCACGGGAATCATTTCGGCCATCGACCTAAAGGATACCTTGTGGCAAAAGAAGTCCCGTGAAAAGGCAGCATTTACACTGCCGTCCTATTTAGGAATGTGGGTATCTACATTCTAGCTCAAATGGAAATATTGAACAAAACGTGTTTGTATGTGGACTTTTCAGCACATGTTAGTTGTGTAATTAAAAGTAACCATTTTAGAAAGATCACAATCAGATATTTCTATTTATGCAAATAAAAACATTGATTTCGGCTTCTGTGTATGCGAAATGCAGATGCTAAACTTCATTCAACTCAAAATTTGTTAGAAAATCCGATACTGCATATTTTGTATGAAAAATAGTAGGAAACCTATCTTACAAACAGGCTCTTATTTCTATTGGTTTCCTATTAAAAGTGTAGATACGGCGGAAGTGTTGTAGATACCCAAATTTTTTATTAGGATTTGTGGAAAAATTAAGTAGATACTGCAAAAACAGAATTTAATTTACCAATAACTTTATATTCATTTGCAAATTACAAAATATTTTTGCATGAATTAACTCGAATTTTCAAAACGAGTGCACCTATAAAAATAACTAATTTTCGAAAAAAAAAAAAATATGTAGATACCCACATTTTTAAATAGGACGGCAGTACAGTGCCAGGGTGTCCCCTTTACCATTACACAGTCCTGCCGTTTGGACTGTTTAATGCAGCACAAAGAATGTGTAGACTCATGTACAAGATTAGACCCGCTTCTTTACGTGATAGTGTTGATTTTTCGTCTCATTTATGTTTGTTGGAAAAGGTCGCTAAATGTTTACGTGAATGTTGAGAAGTTTTGTTTCAAGGAAGTTAGGTACCTAGGTTACGTAGTGGGTGACGGATGCATCCGAACCGATCCGAACAAGGTTGCGGCTGTGAGGGATTTATCCGAACCAAAAACGCCAAAACAGCTCCGACGGTTCCTAGGGATGTCAGGATGGTACTGTCGTTTTATTCAAGACTATGCAACCATTGCAGCACCGCTGCACGACTGTCTCACCAAAGAAAAAATTAAAAAGCTTACGATGACAGACGAAGCAAGGAGTTCGTTCGAGCGACTAAAGGAGAGTTTGATTTCCGCTCCAGTACTGGTACATTAGGGTGGCCCTTATTTTTCAAGTTTAACTTTTCTTTCACGCTACCCCCCACTTTGGTTCATTTATGTATAAAAATTAGCTCTGAGAAGTTTGGCGTGAATCGGATAAGGGTAAAGCGGGCCTCTCCGGCGCTTTTAACGACTAATTTAGCAAAAATTTGCATAACCAAATAATTAAAATATTTTCCTTCAAACAAATGGCTACAGTGGGTATTTAGTTAGCTGTTAAATTATATTATAATAAATAAATAAAATGAAATTAATTGGATTATACTAGGTGGACCCGTGCGAGCTTTGCGCAAAAAAAAAAACCAATGGTGTTCAAATATAAATACATTAGAACATTTTTATATACATAAATACATACTTACACAGATACTTACGCACATACTTACAAATATGATAAGTTACATCAACCTATTCACACACACACCATTATACTTTCTAACATAAATAACTATAAATAATCAATATGCTAGACATGTATTAATACCTACTCCTAGCATTGATATCCATTCAAAATAATCTCTAAAATAGAAACACTTGAGAAGTAGTAAAAAGGCAATAAAGACCAACTGATCGTAAAACTATGATTAGTATCAGTCCCTTTTGTTACTTCACACAAACTAATACATTTAAAATAGGAACATAGATTTAAGATTTTGTATATAAACCTTTGTACATATTTTAATAAATCAGAAGTCTTTTGACTCTCATGAATCTTATAAACTCATCCTAATTTGTTACTTCAATTCAAAAAAAACTGAACAACTTCCCCCCAGCAGTACCAGCGGTAAGGGGTTTTCAGTTTAATAACATAACATTTGGTCCATACGAGCCGTTGAGCCGTATGTATAAAATACAAATACAGTAAATGTATTTTAAGCAAAAATAAAAAAAAAACTCTTTAAAAAAAAAAATCCTGTGGAAAGGTGCTTTTAAAAAAAAATAATTTTTTTTTAAGTAAAAAAAGTGCATGTACGCGTACTAGCGGCTACACAGCTAGTAGTGCAGTGAAGTTAAAAAAAAATACTTAGACTTTGAATCAAAAGGAATACAACCGGCTGTGAGTAGAAGCACAGCAAGGTCAACCGGGCGACCAAAACAATTTCCTCCAACGATTCCTTTGGAGAATAACAAGTCTAGGAAATAAAAAAAATACTTAGACTTTGAATCAAAAGGAATACAACCGGCTGTGAGTAGAGGCACAGCAAGGTCAACCGGGCGACCAAAACAATTTCCTCCAACGATTCCTTTGGAGAATAACAAGTCTAGGAAATAAAAAAATACAAGTTAATCAGTGAAAAAGTCCTGCTATTGACAGGCAAAACAAGTAAAGTTAAAAAACAAGTGCAAGGGTAAGAAGTAAAAAATAAAAAAACTGAAAGTTTGTTATTTTTCATAAGAAAATTAGCCGAAAGCATTGTTTTACTTCTTTGGTCATTTTTTTTCAATCATTTTGACCGTTAAAAATGGGACTTAATAGTGAAAAAAGTCCTGTAAAAGAAACAGGACAAGATTTAAAATAAGGCATTTTATTTCCCCGGCAAGCCCACATTCTGTGGTATAATAAGCCTCCTCACACTATTTCGAGCAAAGTATAAGAAATAAACTATTCAGTATGGCCAAGTTCACGATTTGTCAGCTTGATTTCAGTCAAAGGCACTTAATAAAGAAAGTGTTTAAAAGAAAACTAGATGTCTTGCACATACTGCTGGACAAACCTGAGATTGAAATTATCGAAGAATTTAATTCAATATTCGATACACTCTATGATGACGTTCAATTATGCTTCAACTTGTATTATAACGAATTGTGTCACCCAGAGATACAGGTTGAGTACCAAAAGGTCTTAATTGAATATAATAAAAAATATGTTACAATTCTTCCATCTCACCGTAATTTCAGCCAAGAGCAACTAATAAAAATACTATTTAAAAAGAAAATAGTTGTATGTCAAAGTCTGTTGGGACACCCCGAAATTGAAGACGATGCAGAATTGAACATGATGCTCGATACCTTAATTCAAGACATGAAATTATGTCACAGTGTACATTTTTCTCAATTCTATGATCAAGAATTAGAGAGCGAGTACCACGAACTTTTGGTTGAATATCACAAGAAATTTGTTTTTATAACCTTAAAACCTATATTAAATACCCCATTACAAGGGGAACAATCATATCTGGGAGGTTACAAAAGTTTAAATAAAGCTATCGATTCTGAACCATCCAAGGAAAGCTGGGACAGAATATCGAAAGCTTGCGCCGCTGCATTAAAAAAGCCCTTAAAATTTAACTATGCTCCTGATGAGCAAAGTACCAGGAAAAATGAAGCACCCATAACTATAAAAGGAGACAAAGTCACTGAAGACACACCTAGAAGCAAAATGAAAGTTGAAACAGCTAAAAAAGCACACAACACAAAAAATGGCCACACAATTACTGAATGCCGAACATTCAGAGGTATATCTACAGAACAGAGGCGAAGTTACGTTAAAGAAGCACAAACTTGCTTTAAATGCTTAAATCACAGCTATCGTGATCCGTGCAAAAGTAATATACAATGCAGAATATGCAAAAAGCCTCATAATGAAATTATTCATCTAGAAGTAAAGGAAAATTTAGTTTGCCTTGCAACAATAAAAGCACAAGAAACTAAATTGGAGAGTACAATTATAACACCAAAACTAAAAGTGGAGCAAGAGGAAGAAGCCAAAGAAATCCGACACAAAATGGAAGAGGCAAGAATACCTCGCCATGTTATCCACACTGCTGGACTAGATCCTATTAATCGAAGGTACCGCAGAATTATATCAACTGTTACCAGGGCTACATCTTCAATAGTTAGAAAACAAGTACAGTCAACAGCTTTTAATCCAACAATATCGCATAAGGGTGGAATATTTAAGCAACAGGGTGGAATAAAAATAGGTGGTATTAAAAGTGGTGGAGCGGCAAGACTCCCACGAGATGAATATAGTTGGCAGCAAAGCGTCCCAGCACCATTAACATTACCTGCAGTTACAGCACGAGAACACTCTACCAAGTATGGCAAGGCAAACAAGCATACAAAATATGGTGATATATTAAGGACAGGAGAGGTTTCACTTTTCAAACCCTATGTTCTGGATAAAGGTGGAGGCAGCAGAATTAAACCATCTATAAATAAGAATTTTTAATTAATAAATATTTTATAAAATTGTTCCATCATTTAGCACACATATGAATACACGTAAACAAGTGTACGCTAAAATGAGATTTTAAAAATTAATACACATAATTAAGGACTTTCATATTTTTGGCATTGGCAGTATGTTTAAGAATTCTTAAACATATTTTTCAAAATTCTACCAAGGTGTAAAACCAAAATTAATAAATAACACAGTCCACTAAAAGTAAAACAAATATTCTAAAGAAATAATTGTAAGCAAGTAAAATTAATACAGTCCACTAAAAATGAAGGAAATATTAAAATAAATATTTATTTTCCCCTTGGGAATATGTTTAAGTATAAGTGCACTTAAACATTTTGATACTTACTCACAAATATGATAAGTTGCATCAACCTATTCACACACACACCATTATACTTTCTAACATAAATAACTATAAATAATCAATATGCTAGACATGTATTAATACCTACTCCTAGCATTGATATCCATTCAAAATAATCTCTAAAATAGAAACACTTGAGAAGTAGTAAAAAGGCAAAAAAGACCAACTGATCGTAAAAGTATGTTTAGTATCAGTCCCTTTTGTTACTTCACACAAACTAATACATTAAAAGTAGGAACATAGATTTAAGATTTTGTATATAAACCTTTGTACATATTTTAATAAATCAGAAGTCTTTTGACTCTCATGAGTCTTACAAACTCACACTAATTTGTTGGTTTAATTCAACAAAAACTGAACAACTTCCCCCCACCAGCGGTAAGGGGTTTTCAGTTTAATAAAATAACATTTGTGGTCCTTCGAGCCGGATATGAACCAGCGACCTCCAACGATTCCTTTGGAGAATAACAAGTCTAGGAATTTAAAAAAAAAAGCCCTACAAGTTAGGCAGTGAAAAAGTCCTGACAGGCAAAACAAGTAAAGTTAAAAAATAACATTTGGTCCATACGAGCCGTTGAGCCGTATGTATAAAATACAAATACAGTGTATTTTAAGCAAAAATAAAAAAAAACTCTTTAAAAAAATCCTGTAGAAAGGTGCTTTAAAAAAAAAAAAAAGTGGATGTACGCGTACTAGCGGCTACACAGCTAGTAGTGCAATGAAGTTAAAAAAAAAAAAAATACTTGGACTTGTAATCCAAAGGAATACAATCCGCTGTGAGTAGAGGCACAGCAAGGTCAACCGGGCGACCAAAACAATTTCCTCCAACGATTCCTTTGGAGAATAACAAGGCTAGGAATTAAAAAAAAAAAAAGCTCTACAAGTTAGGCAGTGAAAAAGTCCTGCTATTGACAGGCAAAACAAGTGAAGTTAAAAAACAAGTGCAAGTGTAAGAAATAAAAAATAAAAAAACTGAAAGTTGTTATTTTTTTTTTAAGAAAATTACCCGAAAGCATTTGAACTTTAAAAATGGGAATTAATAGTGAAAAAAGTCCTGTAAAAAAACAGGACAAGATTTAAAATGAGGCAATAAAAAAAAGTCCTTCATTGTATTTTCCCGGCAATCCCACATTCTGTGGTATAATAAGCCTCCTCACACTATTTCGAGCAAAGTATAAGAAATAAACTATTCAGTATGGCCAAGTTCACGATTTGTCAGCTTGATTTCAGTCAAAGGCACTTAATAAAGAAAGTGTTTAAAAGAAAACTAGATGTCTTGCACATACTGCTGGACAAACCTGAGATTGAAATTATCGAAGAATTTAATTCAATATTCGATACACTCTATGATGACGTTCAATTATGCTTCAACTTGTATTATAACGAATTGTGTCACCCAGAGATACAGGTTGAGTACCAAAAGGTCTTAATTGAATATAATAAAAAATGTTACAATTCTTCCATCTCACCGTAATTTCAGCCAAGAGCAACTAATAAAAATACTATTTAAAAAGAAAATAGTTGTATGTCAAAGTCTGTTGGGACACCCCGAAATTGAAGACGATGCAGAATTGAACATGATGCTCGACACCTTAATTCAAGACATGAAATTATGTCATAGTATACATTTTTCTCAATTCTATGATCAAGAATTAGAGAGCAAGTACCATGAACTTTTGGTTGAATATCACAAGAAATTTGTTTTTATAACCTTAAAACCCATATTAAATATCCCATTACAAGAGGAAAAATCATATCTGGAAGTTGAATCGGATCTGGGCAAACCTGAGTTAAAAAAGAAAATAGAAAATGTAATTTCACTAAAAGATTCTAAACCATCCAAGGAAAGCTGGGACAGAATATCGAAAGCTTGGGCCGCTGCATTAAAAAAACCCTTAAAATTTAACCATGCTCCTGATGAGCAAAGTACCAGGAAGGATGAAGCACCCATAACTGTAAAAGAAGAAAAAGTCACTGAAGACGCACCTAGAAGCAAAATGAAAGTTGAATTAGCTAAAAACGCACACAAAACAAAAATGGACAACACAAAATATGTCACCAAACAAAAAGGGGATAAAGAAGCCCAAGAGATCCAGCGTGAGGCGGAGAAAGCAATGGTAACTACCCAAGTTACCCTCCCGGCAGGACCACTTCCTGGTGATACGATACAGCGCCATCACACATTCAAACCGACTGTGGCAAAAACGGCAATCCCAGCAACAACACCATCGCATAAGAGTGGAATAATGAGGCAACAATGTGGTATATGGAAGGTCATAAAAGGTGATATTGCACTTAAGCATCATGGAATCACAACACCTGTTGCAAGGGTAGAAACAATACCAGTGCTCTCTGCCACTTCTGACCAACACAGCCAAAGAAAGAGTGGAATATGGAGGCAACAACGTGGTGTTTGGAAGGCCACATACGGTGATATCAAGCAAAGTATATGGAAGGTACACAGCCAAACAAATAGTGGAATACTGAGAAGGGATCACAAATTGAAGCAAGGCAAGATGGAAACCTATATCCGAGATAAAGGTGGAGGCAGCAGAATTAAACCATCATAAATAAGTATTTTTAATTAATAAATGTTTTATAAAATTGTTCCATCATATGAATACACGAAAATAAGTGTTCGCTAAAATGAGTTTTTAGTAATATAGTAAGCACTTAAATAATTTTAAGCAAATTAATACAGTCCACTCAATTTGAAAGAAATATTGCTAAACATTGTATACCTTATATAGTAGCGCAACTCGAAAAAAAACACTAATACACACGCACTGCATATTCCCCATAAGCACAGAAAAATATTTTCTCAAACGTTTGGTGAATAATGAGGGTCAATAATGTACCACGATTTGGACAAAATTTATTTTAGCGAATGGTAGAGGGGGTCGTATGTATAAAAACTGTGAAGGTAGAAACTGCCGGACATTTATATTATAATTTTTATATTTAATTATAACTCAAGTTAATACTCATTTAGCAAAAAAGTTTACCTGCTACAGGTAGTTTATCACTAAATCGAAAATTAATTGATTGATTAATTGATATTAAGTTTTTAAAAAGTGAGAATTGACGTTGAATGTTTCATCTCAAATGCGTCTCAGATTGATATCAAACAAAATGGCTTATTGGGCTTCATACTATTCCTTCATTCCATTTCATTTGGAGTCACTCAGCCAGTGCCTTCCACTCAAATTCGTAAGAAGAAGAAAAGAAGTTGCCAAACTATAGAGGGATAAACAATGTTGCTAAAAACAAATACATATCTATTTTAGCTCGTGGCAATATGTTCAAATACTAATGTATTTTAACATGCCAAAATACATACACACACATACATACATACAGTCCACTTAATTGAAAGAAATATTGAAATAAATATATTTATATATATTTTTTCCCTTGGGAGTATGTTCAAATGTAAATACATTAGAACATTTTTATATACATAAATACATACTTACAGAGATACTTACTCACATACTTACAAATATGATAAGTTGCATCAACCTATTCACATACACGCCATTATACTTTCTAACATAAATAACTATAAATAATCAATATGCTAGACATGTATTAATACCTACTCCTAGCATTGATATCCATTCAAAATAATCTCTAAAATAGAAACACTTGAGAAGTAGTAAAAAGGCAATAAAGACCAACTGATCGTAAAAGTATGATGAGTATCAGTCCCTTTTGTTACTTCACACAAACTAATACATTTAAAATAGGAACATAGATTTAAGATTTTGTATATAAACCTTTGTACATATTTTAATAAATCAGGAGTCTTTTGACTCTCATGAGTCTTATAAACTCATCCTAATTTGTTACTTCAATTCAAAAAAAACTGAACAACTTCCCCCACCAGCGGTAAGGGGTTTTCAGTTTAATAAAATAACAAATGGTTTGAAATCGTTTACTTACGTCATACAAACTTATGTAAAACTTTCGGAAATTTGATAAAAAGCAATCGATTTTTTCTATTTCATGTATTTTTTTACAAAGCTTCCTTAAATACAATATTTGACGTAAAAATAAAATCATTTGTAATTTTTTGTTTGAATGTCGCTTGGGCTGAAAAAGTTTGTTGATAGTCATAGCGAAAGCTACTTTTGAGGGAAACTGTTTCCTAGTCATCTGGAATGGCACTATTGGATCTGAAGGAGTTAGTTTAAATCTCGGTTTTATAGCAATTTTTCCCGAACCGATTAATTTGACACTGATTGCGTTCTCGCCTAAATGACTGACAACCATCCTGGCACCATTTATAAGTCCTTCTTTGGCATTAAGATTACGAATCAACATTACGATTGCATTTTTCTTCAAAATTAGTTTATGTGGATAATACTCGGCATTATTAGTTTCATATTTTCGACTGTATCACAACTTAGATAAACTCATAATAATTTTGATACTATACACTCATTAAAAGTTGACCATTCATCATCAAATAGCTGTTGAGTAAAAATTTGATATGTTACTGTCATTTATTTCATTTGTGCCGTAAACCTTAGCAATTGGGCTATCATAATCAGCGTAGTATTGTCGTGGTATTTTAATAGTATCCTCGGATATTTCGTGTTGGATTTCTAAGTCACCATTTCCCAGTGTATAATTAAAGATCCAATAAGAAACATCCATAAAAGATTTTCAATTAACAAATAAAATCAACTGCACTTGTTGTGAGAAAGAATAAGAAAAATGTTCGCAACAGGTGTTTAGCAGACTTTCACCACTGGCAATTACCCGCCCGCGCGCCATCTACATTTGAAATTTGAAAAGAATGTCTATTAACCATTGTCTTTTTTTAAACAAAATCAAAGACTACCAGTCCAGCGCAGTGTTGCCACTCACATTTAATTTTTGTACCAAAACAGTTTCAAGAGTGCCGATTTTCTTTCAAAAACATTTCTCTTCAAATTTTTGTAGTGCTGCTCTGAGTTTGTTCCTCGGCGGGGAAAAACAAACGATGTTGCTTAAATCATGAATTTGGGATTTTATAGCCAAAAAGCATTGGTATTTGTTTCCTTTATTATGGGAGAGGGCTCAAAAAACGTGTATTGGCCGCAGGATCACGAATCCCGGAGCGCTTTTTAATTTTTTGTTTCAGTGAAAAATTATGATCAAAATCCCGAAAGAGGACCCAGGTCCGATCCCAATTCGGATCGGGATCCATGGTATTTGTTATTTCTATATTTTTGGTTAAATAAAGGGGTGGATTACTATAAAAAATGCTACATGTGTTTATTTATTTAGAAAACATCTACAAAATAAAAGAAAATAAAAATAGAAAATATTTACCAAAAAAAGACCGAATGAATTAAAAATCTTTATTCTTTGATAAAGTATCTTTACTGCAGTCTGGAAACTGTTGGCGGTATTTACTAACAACCTGAATCGCAAACTGCTGCTGTTATTCATTTTTCGTAAATAACTTATTGTAGTCCTCCATTAGTTTTACTCCTCTTTCTGCCGAATCATTTACAACTTTAAGTTCCTTAACGAGACTTATAGCTTTGCGAAAACTTCGTTTTCATGCCATTGTAAAGGATCTGTATCAAGAAAATCGTCATTTAAATCAAAACTAGAGAAAAATTGTCTTGTTTTTTTTAGAAACAAAATGTTCAATTCCAACATTAATCATAGCCGGTATTTTGCTCATTTCTACTTTAACATTTTTAAAGTTTTCTTCTAATACATCTGTTTCACGGTTTAATGCCTTGATCATTTCAATTTTGTTCCAATGGGCAACTTAGAGTCAAAAACAGCTAAAGCGACAGATTCAGCTGATAGATACCACAAGTGATTCGTAATTTTTCGCAAAGCCACACGAGAGATATCTGCATCAATAGCCTGATATTTATAAATTTTCGAGAGAACACTGAAATCTAAATATGGTGCCTTAACTGCAGAAAGTGCACAAAACCACGCTTCGACATATATACTTATCAAGAAAATGCAAATATCACAAATCGCATTCTCTTCTTGGGGTGGAATATGATATTCATGGCGAAACATAAATACTTTCAGGCAATAAATAGCTTTTGCAATCCATCCTGCATGATGAATAGCCCCTGGCACTCGGAAAGTTACACTCAGCGATGGTTTTTCACCAATGAATATAGCGGTCAATTCCAAAAATTCTCGATCATCTACCCTGGGATGATAAGCCTGCAAAGCGTCGTGTACGAAATCAAGAACTCGAGATACATCAACTGGATCTAAATGTTTTTTGACCTTCTCATGCTCGATTCCGGGTTTAAACATATTAGTGTTAATTGAAGGCCAATCCATTTGAAACTGCTTGAAAATTGGTACAGTTGGGCCCGTTGTTTTCCCCATTTTTCCTCGAAAACCGCTTTTAAAATAATTTCGTAAATGTGATGCCGGCAAGGTAAATACAATAGATCCCTGTCAAGAAAGTTTTCAATCAAAACACATGCACCTTTGAAAGAACCAGTATTGGCTGCCGTAGTATCAAAAACTAACGCCTTTATATAACCCTGAAGGCCCCATTCCACAATAGTTTCACACACTGCTGTCGCCTGTTCTTTTCCACTCCCCGATTCCAATGCAGGTACACTCAGGGAAAAACACCGTTCTAAAATGCAGCACCACAGGTCTCAATTTTAGATTTTCGTTTTCTTGATTTTTCGGTCTTAAAAAAAGAACACTTGGTCTTGAAAATATACCACCCTGTCTTAAAATAACAACCAGGTTCTTGAAATGCGAACGAAGTTATCGGAAATAGAACGGTCGGTGTTGTCATCAGAACGATGTTGTCGAAAATAGAACGGCCGGTGTTATCATCAGAACACATAACGAGACCGTTACAACATCTTTGCATACTTTTAGGCATGCAGTCTGTAAACAACATTAACAGAACAAATTCAACAGTGAAGATACTATCATTGCTGTCATAAAACATAGCTTTTAACAGAACAAATCCAACAGTGAAGATACTGTCATTGCTGTCATAAAACATAGCTGCAATTAAACGCCGGCAAACATAAGGACGCGATGGCCTGATGGTAAACCCCTCCGTTCAGCAGCCAAAGCAGTGTGAGAAATAATTTGTCATTCAGAAGAACTCTGAAAAATCATTTTTTTTAGATTTTTTGTTTACTTTGACACAAAATGTTCCTAAAATGAGCCCAATACGTTCTCAGGATAAGTTAAAAATGTTCATAAGTCAAGTCCAAACTGTTCATGGAACACAAAACATGTTGTTGAAAAATCCGTTCTCAAAATAAGACCATCGTTCACGAGTTAAGTCAAAACGTTACTGACAGACTTTTGTGCACGAATGTTCTTAGTTTTGGACTTGTTTCGTTCGTTTTAGAACGATTTTTTCTTTGAGTGTACACTTAAAATTTGACCAATACCGTTGTTTGAAAGAATCACTGGAAGTCGGTCTACTGTATCTTTACCCGTTAGTGCTGGAAGTAATTTACCATCCCAATGTAAGGTAGCAGCGTTTAATTTCGTGTCTTCGAAAATGCTTTTGATTTCATTCGTTTTTTGTTCCCGCATCTTCTCTCTAAAAGCATAAAATAGAACTCCTATTGACTGTAAAATCTGTAGCATCATGACCAAGAGCTTCGATAGTTGCTATGAAGATATGGACTGCGTTCCTATCACTGATTTTGCACTTATCTAAAGCAGCAGCAAGTTTAGGAGTCAATACTTTTTGACGACCCCTCTTCTTTTTTTCTGGTGGTGACAAATCTTTTGACACTCGTGGAACGACTTCCAAATCAGATAAATCTAAATTCTCACTATTAGATGCACTCGACGCCGTAATCATGAGGTTTGGGACATGGAAATGTAGTAATACTGTAAAGTCTAAAAAATACATATTAAACACGTATAGCCACTCACCATCTCTATAACTCGCTGGTGGTGAAACAGCTCTCTGGACTCGCGGAAAATCCTCCGAAATATGTATCCTCACTACTGCTGGAACTTGACATCACTAGCGCGGCTGGTTGGGCTAAAAACCCATAAAGTAGTTATTTGAATTTCAATTCAGATATATGAAAATATGTATGTAAATCCAAAAAATCGCCAGTGTGGAAAATGCTCTACGGATCAGTCCCATAAAAAGAAATTTCCACGTAACAAGGCGCAGCATAATAGCCGGAAAATCCGCGGATCAAGTGCGCTATTAGACCCATAGCTTCTTAAGCAAAATTGCTCAAAATGATCCGTAGAACAGTTTTCGCAATGACGATTTTATCAAAAATA
This sequence comes from Campiglossa producta, assembly GCA_964058755.1. Lineage (NCBI taxonomy): Eukaryota > Metazoa > Arthropoda > Insecta > Diptera > Tephritidae > Campiglossa > Campiglossa producta. The sequence continues at coordinate 105,902,931 of CAXKVI010000001.1, read as the reverse complement.
TATGTAAATGTATGTAAACTTACTCATTTTTTGTATTTAACGAATCGCTTCGCTCTTTTCTCTTCACCTCTATAATTTGACGCTACGTAGCTCGCCTTTCCTTTGCGATTAACTGATAATCAATTCCATACATGAACCATGGCCATCCTTTTAAACGCTGGCTGATTAAAAACTGCTTATCTTCTTCTATATTAATCATACCCAAAGCATTGGCGTGAGCTATATCAAAAAGTTCTTCAAGTTTTTCAACAAAACCTTTTTCTTTTTTTTTTTTACCCTCCGAAGACCTTCCGGCATTTTTTTTTTGGAGTTGACGCCATTGGTCATACACTGCTTCCAACTTTGTTATACAGTTTCTCAAATCTTGCGTTGGAATTCGTGTTTTCTCCCAATATATTATCACTTCTCGAAGCGCTAGTGAGGCACTCCCCCGCATGCTTAACTTACACACCCGTAAATTAAAAAAGAACACCTTTAGCACTTGTTTTAACGATGGCAGTTTGTTTCCAAAACTTTCGTTTGAGTAATATCCAAGCAGATAAATTTTCTCTCGTAGTACACGTGCTGCCATTTTCCTACCGAAATTTTCACTTCACTATAAAGATGGCAAATTATACTGAAAAATTTCTTGTGATTTAAGCTAACGATATGTATGACGCGCACGCACTTTCAACAACCTTCCTTTCAAAACTAAACTCTTTTTACCTCTTTCAATACTTTCTATACTGCTTGCATCGCCTACTAATTGCTAGTATGTAAGATTTACAACAAGTGTTTCATGAAACATCATTGTTTACCTCACCTACTAATTGTCAGCATGTAAACTTTGCAACAAGTGTTTTATGAGACAGTGCGCGCCACTTCCTCAAAGTATTTTCCAATGCTCTAAACTTATTATCAGATCCGACATGTATTTATAAATTATATGTAAATATATCACTCACCTCTATACATATGTATTTGGTATCTTCGGGAAACTGTTCTTCACGAGCCAATTGAACTTCAATTTAGAATGCACTTATTTTAAATTTGTTTAAAATTTTCGTATTTGCACTGCAAATTATAACTAGCTAATTTATGTGACTCCTTGGTGTAACTTTTATAAAACCACAAAATCAATTGCTTAGTATGCGACTTTTTTTAAATAGTCGTTAAAAGAGCCCGAGAGGCACGGTTTACCCTTAACCGATTCACGCCAAATTTCACAGACCTTATTTTTATACATAAATGAACCAAACTGGGTAGCGTGAAAACAATAAGAAAATTTTTGAAAAAACGTCATATAACGGCCACCCTAGTGTTGCATGTTTTATGCGTTAAGTCTTGACTTGATGGTACATAAACATGTTGACATTTATTTATACCTTTTTTTACCTTTTGTATTTATTGATTTTTATTAATTTTTTTTATTTAATTACACTGTGACACAAAATGAGGGGTCATCTCTCCGTAATTGATGAAACCAATTGTAGATGAAACTTTAGGCCTTCCATATCAAAACCTCATACTGGGTTTTTGGCCTATAGGTCTGGAATCTTTTTTATTTTTATTTAAAGTTGGTAACCCTGTGTATGCGAAAAATTGATTAAAACTTGATCAAATGATCCAATTTTAGAAGGTTGTTTTTTGTATTTCGCTTTTTTTGGATCGAGGAACTCATTTTTGACATAAATTTTTACCTAAGTCTTACGGTAGGTGGCGCTGTCATACAATTTTTCTTATTTTTGATAGTTTTTCATGCTAATGAAGCAATTTTAGATAGGTTTTTTTTGTATAACACAATTTTTTGGATTTAGGGACTCATTTTTGACATTCATTTTTACCTAAGTGTTAGGATAGGTGGCGCTGTCATAAAATTTTTCTAATTTTTCATGAAAAATTACTTTTTTATTTTTATTGTAGAAATGCTCGTACATATATGATACATGTAGAAAGGAACATTACACTATATTTGCCACACAAAAAAGATGATAAATAGTATACATATACACATATGTAGGCGTGAAAAAAATGCAAAAAAAGCTTACAAAAATAACAGTGTTTAAAAACTAAAACTTCAATCTTTTTGAAGGCGGTAAGTTTACTTCCTCCTATTCCTCATCGGTATTGTCTTCTTCATCTCTCGCTAGCCACCAGCATAGATCTGCTAACATTGGTAGTAGTTTTTCCCCCTATACCGTGTCTCCATTGCTAAAGCAACCTGGTGAAAACGTTCGCCTTGTTCATCTGATTCCGTTGCGATTTGGTGTTCAAACCAATCTATATGGTGATGAAGAAAATGTACTTTCAAACTCATATTTACACCGAGCTTCTCAAACATATTCATAAGATGATCTACTTTTTGTCTGATATTCTTGTCACGATGTTTTCCGAGAACATTAGCTATTACGTCTTTTATGGCATTCCAGGCATTTAGCTCATTTTCATTTAAAGAGTCATCAAACTTACTATTTTTTATTAGCTTTCTTATGTCTGGACCATTGAACATACCTGTTAAATGATATAGCAATTATGTACATAAATCTTAAAAAATCTTATTTTATATGTAAATGTTAAATACCTTCTTTTACTTTGCTTGCACTTAGTCGTGGAAATATTGACCTTAGTTAAATAAAAGCTGGTCCATCTGCAGGAAGTGCTTTTACAAAATTTTTAAAAATATGCAACTTGATATGTAGTGGAGGTAGCAACACTTTTTCAATTGGAACAAGGGACTTATGTATTACGTTATCTGAACCAACAACTAAACTAATCTAAAATTGCTTCATTAGCATTAAAAACTATCAAAAATAAGAAAAATTGTATGACAGAGCCACCTATCGTAAGACTTAGGTTAAAATTAATGTCAAAAATGAGTCCCTCGATCCAAAAAATAGCAATATACAAAAAAAACCAATCTAAAATTGCGTCATTTGCATGAAAAACTATCAAAAATAAGAAAAATTGTATGACAGCGGCACCTACCGTAAGACTTAGGTAAAAATTTATGTCAAAAATGAGTTCCTCGATCCAAAAGAAAGCGAAATACAAAAAAAAACATCTAAAGTTGCATCATTTGATCAAGTTTTAATCAATTTTTCGCAAACACAGGGTTACCAACTTTAAATAAAAATAAAAAAGATTCCAGACCTATATGTAGGCCAAAAACCCAGTATGAGGTTTTGATATGGGAGTGCTAAAGTTTCATTTTCAATTGGTTTCATCAATTACGTAGAATCTTGTTGCACAGTGTTATTATTTTGTAATTATTTACTCATTTATTTGCCCACTTATTGACTAATTTATTTATTTTTTTATTTATTGACACCCAGTTTATTAACCTGCTAAACTGTGATATAGATATAGATACTCACCTGTGATTTAGGTTTAGATACTTACCTGTGATATAGCTCTAAGTTTATCCTAGTCGTTTAGATATTATGTAATTAAGATGATATATGTATTCAGTAAGAATAATGTAGAATAATTCTGAGTGCCACCCATAACAACGCGTTACCCTAATTAAATGATAAATAAGTAAGGGGATAGCCCGGCTTTAGGTCGTGGGTCGAAGCCACACGTTGGGCACACCAAAACCAAAATAAGACAGGCTGCGCTTTAAATCTTTTTACGGACACGCTCCATGTTGCATGCAACATCGGCGGTATCCGAGCCTGTAGCGGCAGCTTGTGGGTTAATGCGACATCGCTTAAGTTCGAACACTGCTATATCTATGCGATAACAGCAGTCGTATATGTGTCAGTAAGGTGATTATGTATCTGTTTGTATGGTGAAATTTGTGTCGTGAACGTTTATATCTGTCGTGTCCCGCCTAATCTAGTTAGATGTATGAGTGTCCTCGTCTTTGAATGAAAATGGGAGGAAGGAAAATGTTCTGCTTGTGGGGTACGATCGCCAAACGAATCGAGGCCATGATTTAAACTTAATGTGGAGTCTAGTGAGTGCGGTACCTTTACCCGGGTGTGAAAAGTTTGAAAAAGTTTTCTTTATATATATAATTTATATATATATATTTTTTGAGTAGTAGTAACGGGCTGTGAAAAATACCGGTTCCGAAAGATACCGGTTGCCAAAAGGAGTACAGTACCCAGAACAGCCTCATTAGGTGAGTGAACAGGCCGAAAACCCAACTAACGGGGCAGGTGAATTTTCATAAGTTTAAAAAGAAAAGACAAAAAAAAAGAGGTCGGTGATTACATATTAAACTAAGTTAAAGTTTGAATTTTGGATTTTAATATGGAATTTTCATTTTTGAATTTGGGTTAAAAAAGAAAAAAAATTTTAGTTAAAGTAAAAGAAACTAATAGATAAAAATTTAAGGATAGGTACCTATATATAAAAATCTAGTTCACCTGCACCCAATTCTGCTATCTTTCGACCCAGGTTCTAAGAGAATTTTTTTGTATTACCGTCCCTATTAGGAAAAGCCAGTCAGGCCAGAATTTTTATCCGTAATTGGACTATCACCACCACCACCATACCATACCATATCAGCCAACCGCCACACTAAAGTACACCTACAATCGAACGGGGTAAAGGAGAGCATAATCTTGACGCTGGGCTCCACGCCAAAAGTACCAATTGCCTCAAAGTGTTTCTGCTACAGCAACCAACCAGACCAATTTTAAAAGAAGACAGAACGAGGAGAGGGAGGACTGATCCGCCGCCGCTTTGCATCGTTTATAATTTTGTATAAGATGTTTAATGATATAAGTTTGTTTGCCCTTTTCTTATTTCCACGGTTAAATTTTAGTTCCAGTGTAATGGTGTGGTTACGACCACACGACCTTGCCCAATACTGACTCTTGCGTCCTCGTTCGTACACTCTGGGCAACGTGAGCTATCTAGGCTCGCGGCAGAAAGAGAGGGAGCTCCGGTGAGGCTACTCTGACATACTTGGTTAAAGGGCTCACCGAGGTCTTTTGCGCAGCGTCTGTTCACCATGAGGTGCGGCTGCAAGCGGGCGTCTGTCTTGAAGCAAGCGGCTAGCTTGTGTAAATATTTACCAAAAACCCCGAAACGGGTTGTGCGCTGGGTTTGGGACCCGCCACGTAAAAAACTTAATTCCAATGATTCGGATGAGAACCCCCTTTAATGTTGACGACCCGGCAAAACGAATAAGGCATATTAGGGCATGTACCGGGAATGTCCGGACCCTTTCAAGGGACGGTACCGCTGCCCGACTGGTTGATGTCCTCGACATCAAGGCGAAGTTTTTCAACATAACATTTATCTGCGCCTATGTGCCGACTGAGGAGACGGACGACGCAGAGAAGGACTCCTACGATAAACTTGAACAGACTTATGATCGATGCCCCCAGCATGATATCAAAATCGTGCTCGGTGACTCTAATGCCAAGGTGGGAGGAGTCTTTGGTCATACAGTTGGAAAATTCAGTCTCCACGATATAACATCCCTAACGGCACTAGGTTGATTGACTTCGCCGCTGCTCGCAATATGGTCATCAGTAGTACCAAGTTCCAGCATAAGCGAATACACCAAGCCACATGGCTGTCCCCTGATCACAGAACTAGAAACCAGATTGATCATGATCGACGGCAGACACAGCTCCACCGTTCTGGACGTGCGTACCGTACGTGGTCCCAATATCGACTTGGACCATTATATTGTTGCAGCCAAGATACGCACACGCCTTTGTGCAACGCAGAATTTCGCACAGTAACGGAAGGAAAGTTTGACGTCGAGAAGCTGCGCACGACACAGACAGCTGATAATTTCTCCACTCTACTCTCCCACCTGCTATCGGAGAGCAATCCTCGACCTTACGATGTTACCGAGCAATGGAAGCATATCTCTAACTCATTACGTACCGCCGCTGAGGCCACTATAGGGTTTCAGCGAGCCCGCAAGAACAACTGGTACGATGTGGAATGTAGCACTGCCTCGGACAGAAAGGACGCTGCATTCAGGGAGACGTTGCGAATGGGCGCAACCCGCAGTGTATGGCAACGCTATAGTGAGGCGAGGAAGGAAGAGAGACGCCTTTTCAGAAAAAAGAAACGTGAAGCCGAAAGGCGTGAGTGTGAGGAGCTTGAGATGCTGGCTGACAGGAATGATGCCCGAAAATTCTATGAAAAGATCCGGCGGATGACGGAAGGTTTAAAGACCGGGACAAGTTCCTGTAAGGACAATAATGGCGACCTGTAGCTCGATTCCCTAACTATTTTATCGCCAAGTGTTAGCGTTAATTCTGTTTAACGCCATTTTTATCGCTTTTCCCTATTCTCTAAGTGTTAACCACACTAAAAGTCGATAAGCTCGATCAGCTGTTTTCGATAACACTTTTATTGTAGCTAGTTATCGCGGATTAATTTGATGGTGTTTAAAAGTGTTTAAGAGAAAATAATCAATTTAAGTTGAAATAAAAATGTCTTGAGTTTATGGCGCTTTATTTGGTGCGAAATATTGAAAATATGGAAATGCGTTAAAGGCAAGTTAGAGAATCACAGTTTCGTTAAGAGCAAACGCCAAACCCTGGCGAAAACCTAAACGCTTGGCGAGTGGTTAAAAGTTAGGGAATCGGGCTACTGGTAACCGACGTACAGAATGTACTTACTAAATTTCGAGGGAGACGTCGAACCCCAATCCCTGACGATGGAAAAGTCGTCCCACCACCTGACTATGATGAATATCCTCACAAATCGCCTGGGAAAGACGGGCTTCCCGCCGAGCTGTTCAAACACGGAGGCGAAGAGCTGGCAAAAAGCATGCATCAGCTCTTATGCAGAATATGGTCAGATGAGTGCATGCCTCCAGATTGGAATTTAAGTGTGCTCTGCCCAATCCACAAGAAAGGCGATCCCGCTAACCCCACCAACTACCGCGGAATCAGTCTTCTTAATATCGCATATAAGGTTCTTTCTAGCGTATTGCGTGAAAGACTGAAGCCCATCGTAGACAAACTGATTGGACCTTATCATTGTGGCTTTAGACCTCGTAAGTCTACCATCGTCCAGATTTTCACGATACGCCAAATCCTGGAGAAGACCCATGATAAAAGAATCGACACTCACCATCTCTTTGTCGATTTTAAAGCCGCTTTTGACAGCGCAAAAAGGAGTTGCCTGTATGCCGCCATGTCTGAATTTGACTTCCCTGTAAAGCTTATACGGCTTTGCCAAATGACGTTGAGCAAAACCAACAGCGCCGTCAGAATCGGGAAGGACCTCTCTGAGCCATTTGAAACCAAGCGAGGCTTCAGACAGGGCGACTCCCTTTCGTGCGATTTCTTTAACACGTTTTCGGCCGCTTCAACAAATAGCCATAATTTTTTAGTTTCCTTTTAAGACAGCGTTTATTGGGCCCTAATCAAGAAAAAAAAATAAATTTAAAAAAATTCCGTCCGTCCGTTTCCTTAATAAGGAGTGGTCGAAAAATCGACCGCTGGCCGTTAATGGTATAGCATATTTAAATAAAAATCTCTGCAGCGAAAACAAATTTGCTTCAATGAATTTTAAACTCTTTTATTTCTAAGAACATTTTAGTTAGCCACTTTACAAACAACCAGTAGCCCGTTTCTATAACCTTTCGTTATAATAACGATCGATTTGCTATCGCAAGGCTCGTATCGCTTTCGATATGAAAAATGTTTCTGTAACACACTCAATTCACCTTGCGATAAAATAGTGGGCCCTAATCAAGAAAAAAAATAAATTTAAAAAAATTCCGTCCGTCCGTTTCCTTAATAAGGAATGGTCGAAAAATCGACCGCTGGCCGTTAATGGTATAGCATATTTAAATAAAAATCTCTGCAGCGAAAACAAATTTGCTTCAATGAATTTTAAACTCTTTTATTTCTAAGAACATTTTAGTTAGCCACTTTACAAACAACCAGTAGCCCGTTTCTATAACCTTTCGTTATAATAACGATCGATTTGCTATCGCAAGGCTCGTATCGCTTTCGATATGAAAAATGTTGAGTTTTTATCATATCGATGGTATAAACGAAATGGAACATAGCATCTATCATTAATAGCAAAAAAGTATAATAACAAACAAAGTGCAGTGAATTTCCAAATTGTTAATAATTTAGCTGTCAACTGCTAAATAATTTGCTAAAATTATGGAAGCAGGCTCAAAAGACGGGTTTGGCCGCAGGATCACGAATGCGGGAGCGCTTTTTTAATATTTTGCAAACAAAAGTTGCAAGTTTTCATGTGGTTGTTGTAATTTTTTAGGCTGTACCTAAAAACGTGGCACGTTGCCACGGTTGAGGCAACCACCCGAAGTTGAGATGACGTAGCCCAGGGTTATCTATAATAAGCGCGGCCGAAGGCCGCCAACTCAGAAAGGTGTACTGCACATAAATACCATGGATTTCGCCCCAATTTTGTTATCGAATTCGGATCAATTTTTGGTTTTTTGTCCATAACTTTTCAATGAAACAAAAAATTAAAAATCGCTTCCGGATTCTTGATCCTGAGGCCAAACCCCGACTTTTGAGGACTCTTTCATAATTTTAACCATTTTATTAGCAGTTGACAGCTAAACTAGACAATTACCCCTTTTTCGGTTTTTTGACGATAACTTTTCACAAAAACAAAATATTAAAAGAGCGCTTCCGGATTCGTGATCCTGAGACCAAACCCGCTATCTCACTTAATTTTAGCTAATTTATTAGCAGTTGATCCCTAAAAAAAACAAATACCTTTTTGGCCTTCATTAGCTCCAAAAGTTTTACTTTTTGTTTTTTTTTTGTAATTTTTCCATTACTGCTTTTTTTCTATAAAATAATAAATTAATTAGAAAACAAAAAATCTAAATTAGTTACCAACGAACTTCACTCATTTTCGTTTTAACTTATAATATCACGACCTCCGGAGCTAGTGATATGAATAACGCAAGAAATATCGAAAATAAATACTCACCACTCATACAGAAACACTACCTTGCGATAACCATGAATCAGGGTTGCACTTTGCGATATAATTCGTATCGCAAGGATACAGAAACGGGGTTCAGGTTCGTTATTAGTGGGTAGTCAAACGTAGACTCGACCCTAGCGTTATAATCGGAGCTTCCCCACTGGACGTGATGAGCATTAGCGTCAGCTACAATAAAAAGATGCCGACCGTTAAGTTGGCAGCTGTAACGTCACCATTTGAATAGTTGGGTAAGAGAAAGGTGTTCAGCTCAGACTTGACCAAAATACAGTTTTTGACCTTGCCCTCCTCATTAGTTTGGATAAGCTTGTTCCCAACCCACAGATCCTTGAGCTATTGACCCAGCCCGAAATTATACATGGCAGATAACATGCTTTCCGCATCGGACTCCTCCGCTTCCACTTCCGGTGCCCCGATTTCCGAGTCCTCCGGAGTGGCTTGAATGGCAGCGCACTGTGCATCGCCACGGTATACATGGATCGCGATGTCACCCGCACCATACTGCCCTCGTCCATTGCACCTTTTAAGGGGCTCGAGTGCCTCCTTATTCAAGGTGAAGATTACCTGCCTATCAGGCCCTACCGCATCCCCGACCAGATTGACACCAGTCCTGCGTAGGGAGGGACGGATTCATGACCCGCAGCATTGTGAGAATTCTGTCAGGTTCCGTAGGGATGGCAGGAATCCATGCCCTTGCCCTTGGCCGATCCGGGATGTCCTTCCAGTCGACGACCTCGATTCTTGCCCCTGAGTAGACTTCACCCAGTCTTCCAACTGCTGCCTTGTACAGTTGTAGCATCTTCGCACGCGAATACTTTAATCCGAACCTGGTGCCAACCCGCATCAGTAGCAGGCGTCGTACAACCCGGAGATCCCAAAAAACCGTCAAAAAGAGCAGACAGATTCTGCTTGCATTGCTGTTAACAATAAAACATGTACTGCCTGAAACTAATACATACATATATCCAACTTACCAGTTTCTGGCCAGCGGTCGATTTTTCGACCACGCCTAAATCCATATGGGCATTTCCGCAGCACAGAGGAGAAAAATCCAGATATTTTTTCCCTTGGATTTGATTTCTAATACATCCAGGTTATTATAAAAACATGCAATCTTTATGAAATTCATACTGAAAAATACACGTATGAAGAAGTAACACTTGTATATAATACAATTTTGCAATAAACAGGCATCCCAGACCGAATAAATGATATTTCAACCGATCCCTCACTTTAGAATGGACTTTCCAAACATTTATTTTGGTATGACTCAGAAGTAACGCGAGTGACGAAAATCTTGTAACGCGAGTGACGGAGTTTTTTTCTAATATATTTTAAAATAATTAAGGTAGGCTTTCAAATTTTTTTCCATATTATACTTACATAGATTCTTAACAAAGTCCCATAACAAAAATTAGTTCACGGAATCCATTTCGCAGAGTTTAAGATTCGAAAAATGCTCCAAAAACTCTGAGCTAAAAGTTGTAACGCGAGTGACGAACAGTTTTTCTTAATTTTTTCTTTTAATTACTAATTTAATTAAAATTTTTTTTGGCATTTTCAATAAAGCTCCTCTAGCTAGATGTGACGATGTCACAATATTATTTGGAAATGTTGAATGTAAGGGGTAAAGTGATTTTAACTACATAGTAAAATATTGTTTCTGATGTAACGCGAGTGACAATGGAAACGACCAATTCTATTTGCAGTATTTGATTTAGCTTGTTTTTTTTATTATTTAATCTTTTGCATTCCCTTTGTCCACTTTCCCCTTTGCATCCCTGAAACCCTCTAAAGCCACTTCTTGCCTTCCTTTTCACCTTCCTATTGATCACGTCCGTCACACCCTCCTCCTTTATTCGGCAGCCGCACGACCGAATAACATCCAACAGAAGTTTGTCTCCTCTCCTACCTACTTGTAGGCGACGAGTTTGATGCACTATTCATTTAGAATTAGCGAGTTATCAAATATTAGTTGCTCCCAATAAAAAGTCAAATGACATGTCAACCCTTTCGATATGATGTACTATTTTTTATATTTATGAATAGGATACTAATATATTTGAACAGCATGTCAATATCTATGGTCGTAATATGAATTTCTATTGTTGCTATATCCATAACTATATTTACTGCATAATAATAATGGTAGAGACAGCGTATTAATATATATGGGCGAAATGTAAATTTGACATGGCAGGTAACATGCTTTCCGCATCGGACTCCTCCGCTTCCACTTCCGGTGCCCCGATTTCCGAGTCCTCCGGAGTGGCTTGAATGGCAGCGCGCTGTGCATCGCCACGGTATACATGGATCGCGATGTCACCCGCACCGTAATGCACTCCTCCATTGCACCTTTTAAGGGGCTCGAGTGCCTCCTTATTCAAGGTGAAGATTACCTGCCTATCAGGCCCTACGAATACTTTAATCCGAACCTGGTGCCAACCCGCATCAGTAGCACGCGTCGTACAACCCGGAGATCCCAAAAAACCGTCAAAAAGAGCAGACAGATTATGCTTGCATTGCTGGTAACAATAAAACATGTACTGCCTGAAACTAATACATATATCCAACTTACCAGTTTCTGGCCAGCGGTCGATTTTTCGACCACCAAAGTTTACGTGCTTTAAAATGTTAGAGTTATTGCAAAAATTGACATTGGAATTGTTTTACTCACAAAATATGATATTTTTTCTTTTAAAAAAATTTGAAATAAATTTTTATTTTATTTTTGGGTTCTCTTTTTTTTTATCTGAACAAAAAATGACTAAAATTAGTAGTATTTTCATCCGAATACTAAAATTGTAGTTAAATTATTTTTTGTAAAATTTTTGCACTCTTAGTACTAAATAAGTTCTGAATTAACTAGCAATGCAAAGAGATCACGAAAGTATTATTATAGTTCAAAGTTGGTGGTCGAAAAATCGACCAGCGGCCGAAAATGGGTTAACCTGATGCTGGAGAAGATAATTCGAGCAGCAGAGCTAAACCGCAATGGCACAATCTTTTACAAGAGCGTGCAATTGCTGGCGCCTCAACAGCCGCGCCGTAAGCGCTGCTTTCTATGGGTTGGATACGGAAGCGAAAAAAGTGGGTCTTGCGGTGAACGAGGACAAGACGAATTATCTGCTGTCATCAAAGAAAGAATCGGCGCACCTGCGCCTTGGCAGCCCAGTCACCGTTGATAGCTACAAGTTTGAAACGGTGAGAAACTTCGTCTATTTGGGAACCAGCATTAACACTGAAAATAATATCAGCCTAGAATTCCAACGCAGAATCACCTTTGCCAACAAGTGTTACTTTGGACTAAGTAGGCAATTGAGAAGTAAAGCCCTCTCTCGACAAACAAAGATCACGCTGTATAAGTCTCTCATCATACCAGTCCTGATGTACGGCTCGGAATCATGGACAGTGTCAAGAGAAGATGAGATGGCCCTTGGAGTATTTGAGAGAAAAGTTCTCCGGAAGATTTATGGTCCTTCCTTGATGCCAACGGCGAGTATCGAAGGAAATTTAACGATGAGCTGTACGAGCTTTACGCAGACCTGACCATAGTTCAGCGGATTAAAGCCCAAAGGCTCCGCTGGCTGGGTCAGAAAGTTTTTCTATCGACACCCGAATTCGGCAGCAGAGGAAGGGGGAGACCGCGACTGAGATGGAAAAAACAGGTGGTGGATGACTTGAACTCCCTTGGGGTTTCCAATTGGCGTCAGTTATCGCTAAAAAGGAATGACTGGCGTGCTTTGATACGAAACGGCTAAAATCGCCTAGGCGGTTAAGCGTCATTATGGCGCAAGCCAAGATTAAAGATTATTTTCATTATAAGCTCCAGGTTATGATTTTCTAAATATTTTTTTTTTGCCTAAGTTAAATTTTCAAATACTACTTTCTTTGCATTTTTTTAGCCACCCTAATATAAACCTCGTTGCATTACTACTGATTAGCCTTTCCTATAATTGTTTTATATAGTTTTTGTTGAAGTTAAATTAAATAAGTTATTTGCTTTTTGTATGATATACCCAATTATAATTTCACAGTTTATAGCCGCTTAAATTTTTAGTTCAGTTAACTACCATAATTCTATAAATTTGTTTGTTTTGAATACCTTAATTCCTAATTTCCTAATTTTATCATAGGTCATTGCCCTTTTTACTAAGTTAGTTTTTCCTTTTTGTTAAGCATTTCTCTTTTTATTTAGTTATCATAAATTCCGCATTTTCTCCTTTGGAATTTTTTTATTTTTTTATAGTTCCTTTTTTATAGTTTCCAAAACTCGTAGCAACTTTTTGCCGTTTCGCGTTCGTCAGATTTTCCTTTTTTTATGGTTATTATTTTTGTGTTTTTTTTTTTATATCTTTCATTTAGTATATTCCTTGATTTTGTTTATTTAAGATGATTTATTCTTACGCCTAAATCCATAGGGGTATTTCCGCAGCACAGAGGAGAAAAATCCAGATATTTTTTCCCTTGGATTTGATTTCTATTACATCCAGGTTATTATAAAAACATGCAATCTTCATGTAATTCATACTGAAAAATACACGTATGAAGAAGTAACACTTGTATATAATACAATTTTGCAATAAACAGGCATCCCAGACCGAATAAATGATATTTCAACCGATCCCTCACTTTAGAATCGACTTTCCAAACATTTATTTTGGTATGACTCAGAAGTAACGCGAGTGACGAAAATCTTGTAACGCGAGTGACGGAGTTTTTTTCTAATATATTTTAAAATAATTAAGGTAGGCTTTCAAATTTTTTTCCATATCATACTTACATAGATTCTTAACAAAGTCCCATAACAAAAATTAGTTCAAGGAAACCATTTCGCAGAGTTTAAGATTCGAAAAATGCTCCAAAAACTCTGAGCTAAAAGTTGTAACGCGAGTGACGAACAGTTTTTCTTAATTTTTTCTTTTAATTACTAATTTAATTAAAATTTTTTTTGGCATTTTCAATAAAGCTCCTCTAGCTAGATGTGACGATGTCACAATATTATTTGGAAATGTTGAATGTAAGGGGTAAAGTGATTTTAACTACATAGTAAAGAAGTTTGTCTCCTCTCCTACCTACTTGTAGGCATTGCAATAATTTCCAAAATTTCCGGAATTTTGATTTTATCAGTTCCTTTGATTATATTTCCCTCTGAATTTTGCGTGGGTTTGATTTTTATTTTCATTAAATATATTTTTAGTATTTATTTCCCATTTAATTGCATTTTACTTTTGCATCAGGACATGCACGTGGAATGTCCGAACCCTTACTACACTGAGAGAAATGCCTTGAATGTTGTGACAATATCACTATTGATAGCGACGAGTTTGATGCACTATTCATTTAGAATTAGCGAGTTATCAAATATTATTTGCTCCCAATAAAAAGTCAAATGACATGTCAACCCTTTCGATATGATGTACTATATTTTATATTTATGAATAGGATACTAATATATTTGAACAGCATGTCAATATCTATGGTCGTAATATGAATTTATATTGTTGCTATATCCATAACTATATTTACTGCATAATAATAATGGTAGAGACAGCGTATTAATATATATGGGCGAAATGTAAATTTTTCTGGTACGCATAATCATGGATTACCTAACAATATTAAAACTTGTTGGAGCGTTTTGTTGGATTCAAAATTTTTTTAATTTGTTACGATTGAACATTTTTCTAAAAAATTTATAATACGCCGTAACCGAGTGATAGAACACTGGGCTAACGTGCCAGAAGAGCAGGGTTCGAATCTTACTAAATCCAGATGTCGTTTTTTAAACTATTTAGGATTTATCAACAGTTTATATGGATGCCACTTCAATAGTGATTTATCAAATATGCATTGATGGGACAGGATTATCAATTTTTATTTAATGTGGTATCAATAATAATGGATGTTCGATCCATAGATTTCCCTCCGTGTAGGGAAGGTGACGATGCCCGCCTAGTCGAGGTCCTCAATAAGGCAAAAGCTGACATCACCGCTATACAAGAAATGCGAAAAATGAAAATCTCGCCACAATCCAAATAAAACTAGCATTTTTCACCATATCGTTTATCTGCGTGCACGCACCGACCGAGGGCAAGGCGACGTGGAAAAAAAGTTAGAAGAAACTTATGTGCGCTGTCCCCGTCATGATATCAAAGTCATGCTTGGCGAATTTAACGCCAGGGTGGGCAAAGAGGGTGTATTTGGCCCCACTGTTGGAAAGTTCTGCCTCCATGATGAGACTTCGCAAATGGATTCAGACTGATTGACTTCGCCGGTGCACGAAACATGGTCGTATCCAGCACTAGGTTCAAGCATAAAAAGGTCCATCAAGCAACATGGCTATCGCCAGATCGGAAAACATGCTACCAGATCGATCACTTTGTGATTGACGGACGGCACGCTTCCAGCGTTATGGCCGTACGTACGAGGAGGGGCCCGAACGTCGACTCCGATCACTACTTGGTAGCAGCCAAGATTCGTACCCGCCTAAGTACAACAAGAGAGGCGTCACAAAAAACGCAAGGAAAGCTGGACGTTGAAAAACTGCAGTCACAACAGGCAGCTGCTCTCTGAGAGCACAATTCAACCCAGAGGAGTGCATGAGCAGTGGGCACATATCTCCCGGGGCACTTCGTACCGCAGCCGAAGAAGTAATTGGATTCCGGAAAGTGCAAAAAAACAGCTGGAAGGATGACAGAGAGTGCAAAGACGCAGTGAAAAGAAAGGACGACGCGAAAAGCGATTGCAACGATGAGCGTGTGTGAACACTACAGTGAGATGAAGAGGGAAGCGAGACGGCTTTTCCGAGCGAAGGAAGGGGAAGCGGAAAAGTGTGAAATCGAAGAGCGTGAAATTCTAGCCAGCAGAAGCAACGCTTGAAAATTTTATCAAAAAATTCGACGAAAGACGGAAGGTTTTTAACCCGGGACAAACTCCTGTAAAAATGCCAACGGCGACCTGGTTGCAGATGTTCATAGAGTACTAAGGTTATGGAGGGATCACTTCTCTGCCCTTCTAAACGAAGGAATAGAGCAACAATCCAGAGAAGAGGACGAACCCGACCCCACTCATCGTATTAGAGTAAGTCGCCTCCCCGTTGGTGCACCCTGGGTAACGCTAAATGACCTACATGGCCTACACGGCTAGCTTCTTGTATTGCCGGTTCTACGAGAACGGTACTAGTACTTGTGCTGTACCCATCGTGACGAAACGACCCGAGCCGTTTTCTTATATCGACCCGGCCAAGAGCAATACACTCGGGGTGACCCTGTCTGACATTTAGGCAGGGCCACACCTCGTTACAACAACAGCAACAACAACCCAAACCCACAATCGAAGACGATGGAATCGAAGTTCCACAACCCGACTATAACGAGGTGCGAATAGCTATATCACGACTAAAAAAACAATAAAGCGGCGGGTGCTGATGGCCTGCCTGCTGAGCTATTCGGGTCTGGTACGATATGTCGAAAAAAAAGAAGTCGAAACTAAAAAGGTCGGAAAAAAATGTCCCGAAAAAAAATGTCGAATGAAAAAATGTCGAAAAAAATATATAAGATGTAGAAACAATGTAATGAATGATGTGTAAAATTCGCGCGAATTTAACACATCATTCATTACATTGTTTCTACATCTTATATATTAATGTTGAGTATTATTTTTCTAGTGTTTTGCAATAGCTCTTGCAAGCAAATATAAAACCTGACGGTAAAGTTACAAACACAAACTCTTAAGCTCTTCTCAATATAATTAACAACAACCTCTCAGAAACGAATCTACGGTTTAAAGATGTCAGAAAAATTTCGATTTTTGGCGACTTTTATAGTCACGTAAATATTTGATGTATCGATACGTCGATGTTTCTATAAAAATTGTGAAGTTTTGAACGTTTAAACGTTATTTCGGTTTCTCACTTGTCCAAAAACAAAAGTAAATTGGACTAACATCTTTTTCTTGTTCAAAAATATGCACGTAATTAGAAAAATATACACATATTAGAAAACTACTAACCAAGTCGAAGCATCGATGTACATATATAGTGAAACAAATGTACATAGACTTCGCATCAAAGACACATCGATTTATTTTTGCCATTGGTGTCTCCAGCATAGTTTAGCTCAATGATATAACGGTAACTTTCTCGAAATGATCATTACCAAATGGTTAGTGTTATGCTTTTATTAAGCACAAATCATAAGTCATTCTCAATCGTAATTTTTACATGTGCAGTTTGTAGCTCGAAAATGTCTGAGAATATTTCTGTTGTTACCTCTAACAAGGGGAAAAGTTGAATAGGCTTTGTATTGGAAAATGGTTGAAAAGTTCTTGCTAAGAGGTAAGGAAGTGATAAATAATTGTATACTGTCATAAAACACGTTGTTAAACCCAAATTTCCGAAGTTTTACATTAAGCATCCAAATTTCGACCTTTTTCGGTCATTTGCATTTTTTCGACATTTTTTTTCGGTCAAAAATCTCTTCGGTATAGTAAAATTTTTTGAAATTCGGTCTTAGAAATTCGACATTTTTTTTTCGACATATCGTACGGGACCCGAGCTATTCACATGCGGCGGCGAGGAGCTGGTAAGGTGCATGCACCAGCTCTTGTACAGAATATGGTCGGATGAGTGCATGCCTGAAGATTGAAATTTAAGTGTTCTCTGCCCAATCCATAAGAAGGATGATCCCGCAAACTACGCCAACTATCGTGGAATCAGCCTTTTGAGTATCGCATATAAGGTCCTATCAAGCGTATTTTGCGAAAGACTGAAGCCTTACGTAAACCGACTGATGGGACCTTATCAGTGTGGCTTCAGACGTGGTAAATCTACCATCGACCAGATTTTTACAATACGCCAAATCTTGGAAAAAATCCGTGAGAAAAGGATCGACACACACCATCTCTTTGTTGGTTTTAAAGCCGCCTTCGACAGCACGAAAAGTTGCCTATATGCTGCTATGTCTGATTTTGGTTTCCCGGCAAAACTTATACGGCTGTGCAAAATGACGCTGAGCTACACCACCAGCACGGTCAGAATCGGGAAGGACCTCTCCGAAACTAAGCGAGGCTTTAGGCAGGGCGAGCCCCTATCGTGCGATTTCTTTAGAACGCGCTGGGACAATATATTACAAGAGCGTACAACTGTTGGCGTATGCCGACGACATCGACATCATTGGCCTCAACAACCGCCCCGTAACTTCTGCGTACTCCAAATTAGAAAAAGAAGCGGAAAAAATGGGTTTGGTGGTAAACGAAGGTAAAACGAAGTACCTGCTGGCATAAAGCAAAGAGTCAGCGCATTCGCGTCTTGGCAACCACGCCACTGCAGCAATAATTTCGAGATAGTAAGGGACTTTGTATACCTGGGAAGCAGCATTAATACCAACAATAATGTACTTTAGGCTGAGTAGGCAATTGAGAAGTAATGTCATCTCTCACTTATCGTACCCGTCCTGCTATATGGTACAGAAGCATGGACACTGACAGTATCTGACGAGGCGGCTTTGGGAGTTCTCGAGAGGAAAATTCTTCGAAAGATTTATGGACCCTTAAAAGTTGGCAACAGCAAGTACCGAAGAAGATATAATGATGAGCTCTATAAGCTTTATAATGAACGAAGACGCTCCGGCCCAGAAGGTATTCTTCTCGACACCCGCAGGTGGAAGTAGAGGAAGAGGAAGGCCACCACTCCGATGGCAGGACCAAGTGGAGGCGGATCTGAGAACACGCGGTGTCTCCAATTGGCGCCAGTTGGCTCAACAAACTGAAACTGCGTGTGTTAATATCCACCAAACGGTGTATACATAGCTGGTCAAACTTATTATTTTGCAAGTATTTTATTTGATATTTACTTCGACTTACTTCTGACTCACTACAGATGACCAGTTTTTTTGACAGATCTTATTTTTTATCCCCATTCTTTCAGAAAATGCGTTTGGAGCGAAGAAAATTAGCACTTTATTTCTTTAGAATTAATGTATATGGGTGAAAACACAAAAGTAGTACAACTTGATGTCATCAGTCAATCAATCGGAAAGTTTTAAAGTGACTTGATATAATACAACAATCCCCTCAATTTCAATTTCATATTCTATAAGCTAGTTTGAAAAATTATGGAACAAACCCTCATAACATCAGTCCCCTGGCGTGTCACAATTCCCTGAACGCTTAATAAAGTTGTCGTATAACCAAATATCCTCTATTTATTCCAATATTTTTTGTTTCTATTCATTATTTAAATCTGTTTAAGACATA
This sequence comes from Campiglossa producta, assembly GCA_964058755.1. Classification (NCBI taxonomy): domain Eukaryota; kingdom Metazoa; phylum Arthropoda; class Insecta; order Diptera; family Tephritidae; genus Campiglossa; species Campiglossa producta. The sequence goes on along the minus strand of CAXKVI010000001.1, from coordinate 105,883,770 downwards.
TTTAATATATTTACTAATATGATCTATAATAATCTGATTAAAAAAGTGAATAAACTTTGTCAACATTTTTGACCGTCAGTCTCCTGGGCCAGGTTAAAATGTGAAATTCTCGCAAAATATTGCCGGGCGTTGAATAATTCATTGTGCAGGTTAAATGGCAGTGCTTCAGTGAGATGTAGAAGACAAAATATTAACAGTAGCCATTATGATATCAGTTCTAGCGTAACTTTTATTCAGTCTATTTATACGGTTCCACTCAAATCAACATTCTCCTGGCTAGATCCTATTTTCTTTAGTGGCTATATTTCGTTTTAATTTATACATGGTTAAATGTGAGTCGTATCGTTAACTTTAGATGTAATCTCATATTTATGTGCAATTCGTCATTCGCCTGGCTTTTGTACTGATGGTCGATATACATATAAGATTTTTTTTGAGTATGTAGTATTGTTGCTCTTTTAATTTTAGTATATGAGGTACAATTTAAAGCCGATTAGAAAGTTCCCTGTTTGCGAATTATTTTACAAATAATGCAGAATACCACAAACTCCCAAACTAAAAAAAACAAAATATAGGGATAGATACATATAGTTAAGGAGAGTATAACCGTATTTTTTTTAGCGGGAGAAACAACAACAACAAAGGTCAAACTTCATTTGGAGTTTTTTTTAATTGCAATTACTCGAAAAGTACCAAACCGATTTTGAATATTTTTATACCATTCGATAGGTACTTTGATTCCAGTGAGTTCGTTGGTGTTATTCGCAAAAAAATTAAAAAAATTCAAAAACTCACGAAAGAGTTAAAAAGTGGCCGGCCCTGCATAGAATAGTGCAATAAGAAGGTAAGAAGTGCGTACCGCGCAGCGTATATGTAAAATGTGGTAAAAAATTATGTTTTCAAAATAAGCCCCAAAATCGTATCACTTTCGTATTTTCACCCATATCTACATAGAAACAAGTTTACGGAAATAAGTATACGTGTTAGGTACATCTCGTATCTATGTTATCAGGTTATTACTTCATTGGGAATTCTGGCCAGTAGTTTATATGGTATCTGTGAGTAGAACCCTCGAATAATCTGTCCAACCAATGAGAAAATTCATCTAAAAGATTATCCTCTAGAAGAAGTTTTGTTTCAGCTCCGGCAAAGGTTGATGTTTCTGCACCGATTGCATCTTTTAATTTTGGTAAGCTCTGTGGAAATTTTGAAAAAGATAGTTGAGAAATTGACGATAATGAATATAATGTATATAAAAGTAAAATGGTGTTTAATTGTAACGGTAAAGCTCGAGAACGGCTGAATCAAATCAAATACTTCCTTTGGGGGGTTGGTTTTTTATTACCACACGCAGGTCAAATGATTGATTATTAAAAAAACCGCGCGTGGCCAGTACACGTGAAAGAAGTTAACTTCTTAAATACAGAAATAACGAAATATGAATAAGGTATATTTGATAATGCTATGGATACACACACGGAGATTATCTCCAATAAATCTTCTTTAATCAGCACGTCGTTTCTGTAACTTTTTAACGAAGTTCGTTACAAAAAAATCGTTAATTTTGACACAATTTTCTGTACAAAATTTGTCAAAATCGATGTTAACGACAATAACGAATTTCGTTAAAAAGTTACAGAAACTGGGTGCAGATCCAAATTTTACCCTGACACCACGAAATTGAAGATTAACAATCGGCGCCATCTAGTGCTTTGGTTGTAGTACTTGCGGTTTAAAACTAGAAGACGCAAAGGATTGTTTATTTTGTGGTGACTCTAGTGTCCAGTAACGGTAAACTCGTAATTTTAGTAGTTGTCCTTGCTATTTTTGTTTATATATCGATGACAGTACCGGTCAAATCCTTAGCTCGTTTTCTGAAATCTGCTAAAATCTTCTTAATTTTTGGGAGTTTATAATGAAGATTATGCTCAAGTTAACTCCCAAGAGCGGAGTTAATTCGGAATTTGCGCTAATGTATCAGCCGTATCCCTGTAGGGAAAATCTCTAGTTCAGAGCTAGTTCGCTTCTAGTGCGTTCCGAACCAGTACTAGGTCGCGAACTATCTTTCTACCATGAAATCAACTGGCGAATTTAACATGGCGATGTCCTAGGCTGGAACTAGTACAAAATTCTACAGTTTGGCTCTAGTTCGTTTATTGGTACTATTTCCATAGTTCTGAACCATTTCTAAGCATAGAAACGAATATAAATTAAATTCAAAAACTTAAATTCAAATACGAATCCAAATGCCTTTTAACGACTCCTCAAATACTGGTTTCGAACTAGTGAAAATGTAATCACTAACGTAGTAGTTTTTATTGGCCACTTTATATCTAGTTCTCAACCTGAAATTCGTTCACTAGTGCCTGAGTTCCCTGCAGGGAACTAGTGAAAATGTAGTCACTAACGTATTAGTTCTTATTGGCCACTTTAAATCTAGTTCTGAACGTGAAATTTGTTCACTAGTGTCTGAGTTCCCTGCAGGGATTATACATGGTGCGTTTTCCTTCAAATTTGGTACGTGGGTAGAATTATGCCTAAATTAACAGGGGCCAATACGAATGGGATATAGAGGAAGAGGAGCGTTTTTTTTTGGTGCAATAACTAATCTCATTCCCGCCATCGTCTGGCCATCAAGCCAATGTTGCCGCTGAAAAATTTCAAAAAGGGTCCCAGCAGAAGAAAAGGGTCCCCTCTTTTTTTAGATAGGAACACATTTACATATTTCCATTTTTTTCATGTTGAATGACTGAGTTTTGTACAATTGCAAGTAAAACATACAAAATATAAACATTTTTAAATGGTTGTAATTAGTTTAATATGTAAACTTAAAAATCTCCAACTTGAAGAATATGTTAAGTATTTTTGGGAAAGGTTTCGAAAATGATCAAAAAAATTCACATTGAAAAGAAGCTTATTTTCTTATCAATTACTAACTTTTTAGGGGGTAAGACCTAAAATAATTAAATTTTTTTTATTTGAATCAACCTAAAGAATACATACATATGACATAGTTGTCACATGAGACAGAGTTGCCAGTAGTAAGACTTCAGCATGATATTTGGAAATCGGCAAGAATTCCCGATTTAAGAGTAAAAAAGGACCAAGGAGACTTTTTTGGTTTTTAACAAAAAACCGATAAAATGCATTTCATTGTAGTTGGAAAGTGAAAAGGCGTCAAAAAGGGTCACGAATTTTAAAAAAGGGTCAAAAATGGTATTTTTTGAAAAAGTAGGTTCCGGGGTTCCGCCTATAAAAAAGGGTCAAATTGTGAAGTGATCCAATGCACCATTGAGAAATGTCCAAAAAACATCGAATTTTTAACATTTCATATCGAACTTAAATGATAAATTAAATAAAAACAATTCAAATTGAATTGAATTTTTATGTTTGCCTGGTAGCCCAAAATATTGCTTCTTCAAAATTCGAAGCGTAGGAAAATAAGCATTTTAAGCATAACTATAACAAATGAGAATGAGACTTTTGCTTGCTTGTTTTTATGAGCACCTAGGAATACAACTTAAAAAATCAGCTAAAATTACTCCTTCAACTACTAAAATAATCTGCTACAATTGTCTAGTACCTGGGTGAACGAGCTAGCTCGGTATTCCTCGAAGTTGTTATCAAATCTTACCAATCAACAGTATAAGCTTTCAAACAAACAAACCGCAAGTGGCAACACCCAGGTGGAAAAAATTAGAATGAAGCATACTAGCCCTGTAATAAAATTTCATACAAATGGGTCAATAGGCAACCGAAATAATGAACGACATAACAAAGATTAAATAAAATGCGGTCAGGTGGCAACCCTGCTTGAAATTGTCAAATTTGGAATAGGGCCGAAAATAACTTTCCTTTGATACCCATATTGGTATATCTAGCTCTATATTTAAAAAAATTGGGATAGTTGGCAACCCTGTAAATCGCCCTAAGTGGTTGAGATATTTGCATGAAATTTTATATACAGGTTACTTTTTGCTCAAGGTAGGTTGCTATTGAAAATGGGCGAAATCGGATGATAACCACGCCCCCTTTTTCGATATCGAAAATCACACAAATTGATATATTTCGGTAGCTGAAATAGCTAAAATGATATAATTTTATAGGCGAATCCCCCTTGTAATTCTCTTATGATTTTTCCATAAATTTTTTATAGTGGGCGTGGCCCCGCCCACTTTTAAGGTAGGCATTTTTGAAAATTCGACTGGTCGTAACTTTTAAACTGATTAGGGTAGAACAATGAAATTTGCACAAAGCATACTAGTATCGTTGGGAGTATACCTGATGATATTGGATAAAATCGCCCTCCAACCACGCCCACTTTCGGTATCGAAAATTTCCAAAATCATATAAATTGACATAATTCGGTAACGGAAATGGCTAAAATTATATAATTTTATAGGTGAATCCCCCTGCTTATCTTATGATTTTTCCATAAATTTTTTATAGTGGGCGTGGCACCGCCCACTTTTAAGGGAGGGATTTTTGAAAATTCGACTGGTCGTAACTTTTGTACTGATTAGGGTGGAACGATGAAATTTGGCACAAAGCATACTAGTATCGTTGGGAGTATACCTGATGAAATTGGAAAAAATCACTCTCCAACCACGCCCACTTTCGATATCGAAAATTTCCAAAATCATATAAATTGACATAATTCGGTAACGGAAATGGCTAAATTATATAACAGTATAGGTGAATTCTCTTATGATTTTTCTATAATTTTTTTTATAGTGGGCGTGGCACCGCCCACTTTTAAGGGACGCATTTTTGAAAATTCGACTGGTCGTAACTTTTAAACTGATTAGGGTAGATCGATGAAATTTGGCACAAAGCATACTAGTATCGTTGGGAGTATACCTGATGAAATTTGGAAAAAATCGCTCTCCAACCACGCCCACTTTCGATATCGAAAGCTTCGAAAGGCATTTTTGAAAATTCGACTGGTCGTAACATTTAAACTGATTAGGGTAGAACAATGGAATTTGGCACAAAGCACTAGTATCGTTGGGAGTATACCTGATGAAATTGGATAAAGTCACCCTCCAACCACGCCCACTTTCGATATCGAAAATTTCCAAATCATATAAATTGACATAATTCGGTAACGGAAATGGCTAAAATTATAAAATTTTATAGGTGAATCTCCTGGCCATTCTCTTATGATTTTTCCGTAAATTTTTTTAAAGAGGGCGTGTCACCGCCCACTTTTAAGGGAGGCATTTTTGAAAATTCGACTGGTCGTAACTTTTAAACTGATTAGGGTAGAACCATGAAATTTGGCACAAAGCATGCTAGTATCGTTGGGAGTATACCTGATGAAATTGGAAAAAATCGCTCTCCGACCACGCCCACTTTCGATATCGAAAGCTTCGAAAGGCATTTTTGAATATTCGACTGGTCGTAACTTTTAAACTGATTAGGGTAGAACAATGAAATTTGGCACAAAGCACTAGTATCGTTTGGAGTATACCTGATGAAATTGGAAAAAAATCGCTCTAAATTGATATAATTCGGTAACGGAAATGGCTAAAATGAAATGTCATCACCCACTTTTCAGGGAGGCATATTTGAAAATTTCCGGGTCATATCTTTCAAACTGATACGGTAGAATGATGAAATTGGTACAAGCTTGGCTTCCCGACCACGCCCACTTTCGATATGGAAAATTTCGAAAATCATTTAAATTGACATAATTCGGTAAGGTAAATAGCTAAGATAGTAAAAGCATTAGTTAAATCCTCCTAGGGCCTATATCATTAATAAATATTCACTTGCACATACTTTAATATAAATAGGTGAAGCAAAAAGTTGTTTTCTACAAATGCATGCACATAAATATAACTGAAGGATATACAAATGAAATGGGCATTGGCCACAATAATTACCATAATAAATCCTTACATTTGAAATTTCCATAGTTCAGAACTAGCGAAAAAAAGCGTGTAGCCAGTACACGTGAAAGAAGTCAATTTATTAAATTCAGAAATAACGAAATATGAATAAGGCGTATTCGAGGACGGTTTAGATTCACAATTTCTTACTTCCGGGAAGTGGACCAGTGAACCGATCCATTCGAAAATATCTTATGCATGGTGCGTTTTCCTTCAAATTTGGTATGTGGGTAGAATTATGCCTAAATTAACAGGGGTCAATACGAATGGGATATAGAGGAAAAGGGGCGTGGTAGAAGGAAAGAGGGAAATGGAGAGAAAAAGGGAGGGAGATAGTGTGAAGGCGAAGAAAGATAGGAAGGAGATTTGTAAAAGGGGGACAGTGAGTTCACATTTAGACAGGACGTCTGCTTCTACTACATACTATATAATATATACTTAAGATTCAAATACTGTATTTGTGTATGTGTGAATAACTTAAGTTGTGTTCTAAACGGATTGACCGATCATAACCAACTTTAGAACAGAAACTGAAAACCATCGATGAATTAAGAGGGATAGTGGAAAAGGTGCGGGCACCTCACATACAAATGGGATTTTTCATGTTGGAAGTATTCATGTAGGCCCGAAAAGCGGCAGCAGGTGCGTGGTATGGGCATTGCGGCTGGAAGGGTAGGAAAATAAATTCAAAAATGCGTATGAGCGTATTTTGTCTCATATACACACATGTCTTCACAAAACTGATTCTTATTCCATCAAATGTACATATGTGTGTAAAACGTAAAAAGAGCAATGGAATTCTCAAGCATGGTTGCCTACCTTCGTAATTAATTAGTGGTTTTAAATTTTTGTTAGACGTTTTTTACTGATTCTGCTGATCGCTTTAAACCCGATTCTGTGTTCTTGGTAAATTGTCAATCTTCATAAATAATTAAAAAAAAATTGTATTATATTACGTTCACGTGGACATATCCTGATTTTCTAAATCACGTTGACTAGATTCTGTGTTCTTGGTAAATTGTCAATCTTCATAAATAATTAAAAAAATAATTGTATTATATTACGTTCACGTGGACATATCCTGATTTTCTAAATTACGTTGACTAGACGCGACGCGGCCACTCACGTTCACCATCACCCTCAAGCTCGTAATTTATAAGCACGTAGGTTTTCGCGTTCATCCAGTTACGTTATCACGGCGCAGTCACGGCATTTGACAGGTCTGCGTTCGCGGTAGTTGGCAATTCAGCAAGCGAACACAAACAAAAATGTAAACAAGCCACAAAATTAAATAAAATGTTTTAGCGCTCTTGCCTTATTTTTATTGTTGAATAATGATAAAAAAGCAAGAAATTATAAAATTTTGCGAAAAGAGTGTTATAGTGAGGATTTGTTTGTGTTTGAGTGTTTTTTTTTGCATTTGTGACGAAGCGAAAACGTTTTCGTTGAAGTTGGAAAACTTCACCATCTCAGCAGCTACCGAGTGCCAAACCGCGTTGAAACATGTCAGGAGACATTATTTTTATGTGAAATATCTATGTTTATATTTGCAAACAAGTTTTCAAATTGTTGTATGTAATATAAGGGTGTTATGTGATAGATTGTGTAGGACCGCATTTAAATAAATCCCCGCATTGGACTTCAAATTTTTGTAGAGGGCTTAGATTGGTATTTGTTTCCTTTAGGGATCAACTGCTAATAAATTAGCTAAAATTATGGGAGATAGCTCAAAAGACGGGTTTTGGCCTCAGGATCACGAATCGAAAAATGACCCGGGTCCGATACGAAAATTGGGGCGGAATCCATGGTATTTATGTGCGAAACACCTTTCTGATAAGAATAACCCTTCAGAGAAGCAAAATATTAAAAAAGCGCTTCCGAATTCCTGATCCTGAGGCCAAACCCCTCATTTTAGCTATCTCCCATAATTTTACCTAATTTATTAGCAAAAAGGAAACAAATTCCGAAAAATTAATTAAAAAGTCCCAATCGATCCCATGTGTTCTAAAAAAAAGTTTTTCGGGGTCAAAAGTCCAAATTCGAAGTTTTTGGATTTTTCTCGAAAAGGTAAGTTTTTTCTAAAAATTACCTAAGTCAAAGTTGTAGGCCTTGAATTTCCCTATAGGTCTCCAGTAATGAAATAACGCGATTGTGAAATTAGCTCTACATATTACATGCGCATACCCTATATGCCATTTATAAACTTTTCAGGATTTTCCCCGAACACCTAGAGTGTGTTAAAACGATAACTTTTGTAGAGAATTTTCAGATCTACAACTTTGTCTCAGGACATTTTTCGAAACAAGGTGCACCTAAGCTCTCTACAAAAGTCAGCTCTGTCGTAATTTTGGTGTTTTTCACAAATATACGCTTTATTATCATCAAATTATCCATGCCTCAAATTGTTTTCTTTTTTTTTTGTTGATTTTTTTTTAAATTACTAAAAAATATTAGAAATAAATAAAGTGAATCCAGCAAACGCAGCCCAAAAGCAAGTGTTTAGTTTGACAGCTAAAATGACTGTTCGCGTCAGTTCGCGTTCTTATATGTTACCAAAAAACGTGAGAAACGTACTCATATTCACCCACAGTCACTGACAGTCACGAAGTGATTTATAAACTACGAATTGGGTTTCACTTGGGTTAACGTGACTCTTCGCGTCGCGTTTCGTTTTATAAAATCAGACCAATAAACTACATAGATTACATCCATATAGATATAGATTACATCACTACTAATCAACAAAATCATTAAAATGAAATTTAATTAATTTAATTAATAACAAGTAAGGAAGTCTAAGTTCGGGTGAACCGAACATTAAATACCCAGCGGTAATTTTCAGAACGGGATAAGAATGATATAGGCCCTAGGAGGATTTACCTGAAGTTTTTACTATCATTAGAGAATCACCAGGGGGATTCACGTATAAAATTATATCATTTTAGATATTTCAGCTGCCGAGATATGTCAATTTGTGTGATTTTCGAAATTTTCGATATCGATGCCTACTTTTAAAAATTTATCAAAAAAATCATAATAGAATGTTCATCCTACCAAACTATATCATTTTAGCCATTTTCGTTAACGAATGATGTCAATTTATGTGATTTTCGAAATTTTCAATATCGAAAGTGGGCGTGGTTGGAGAGAGATTTTTTCCAGTTTCATCAGGTATACTCCCAATGATACTAGTATGCTTTTTGGCAAATTCCATCGTAATCAGTTTAAAAGTCAAATTTTCAAAAATACATCCCTTAAAAGTGGGAAAAAATCATAAGAGAATGACCTATAAATTCACCTATAAAATTATATCATTTTAGCCATTTCAGCTGACGAGATATGTGAATTTGTGTGATTTTCGAAATTTTCGATATCGAAAGTGGGCGTTTTTGGAGGGCGATTTTATCCAATTTCATCAGGTATACTCCCAATGATACTAGTATGCTTTGTGCCAAATTCCAGTCAAATTTTCAAATATGCCGCCCTTAAAAGTGGGCGGTGCCACGCCCACTATATAAATTTACGAAAAAATTATAAGAGAATGACGAGGGAGATTCACTCATAAAATTATATCATTTTAGCCATTTCAGCTGCCGAGATATTTCAATTTGTGTGATTTTCGAAATTTTCGATATCGAAAGTGGGCGTGGTTGGAGGGCGATTTTATCCAATTTCATCAGGTATACTCCCAATGATACTAGTATGCTTTTTGGCAAATTCCATCGTTCTGTCGTAATCAGTTTAAAAGTTGCGACCAGTCCAATTTTCAAACATACCTCCCTTAAAAGTGGGCGGTGCCACGCCCACTATAAAAAATTTATGAAAAAATCATTAGAAAATCACCAGGGGGATTCACGTATAAAATTATATCATTTTAGATATTTCAGCTGCCGAGATATGTCAATTTGTGTGATTTTCGAAATATTCGATATCGAAAATGGGGGCGTGGTTATCATCCGATTTCGCCCATTTTCAATAGCAACCTACCTTGTCCAGAAATTAACCTGTATACAAAATTTCATGCAAATATCTCAATTTTTACTCAAGTTATCATGTACACAGACGGACGGATGGACGGACGGACAGACGGACGGACATGGCTTATTGAACTCTTTTCACCCTAAGAACTTTCATATATGAAACTCTATATCTATCTCGATTATTTTGTGCCGTTACATACTACCGTTATGCGAACAAAATTAATATACCCTTGTACTAGTACTAGTACGCTGGGTATAAAAAGAAATTTATATTGTATTTGAATTTCTTATGTATCTTGGGTGCCAACAACTTGAAATTGTTTAGGTAATTTTGTGGTTTTAATCATAGTCATCCCAAAGACTTGATTTCTCGCCTGCTATTTTACTCATTTAAAATTTTTAGTAGTTTTTAAAATGTTTTTATTAGGTCGCTTTCGTCGTTCTTGTGCCCGGATTTTTGCATTCGATTTTGAACCAACTTCCTGTTGTGCTAGGGTCTTGAAATTTTCACCACAGTTCAGGTCGCGATGACAATGCAATATTATGAAAAACAAATTCCGATAGGTGGCGCGTGGGTCGCTATATTTTCAAAAATCGCATTTATGGTCCGATTTGGCTGAAATTCGGAACATGTATTACCACTATGAAAAGAAATATTTTCCTAAAAAAAATTCCGTTAGGTGGAGCTGAGATCGGGGTAATAAAAACTGAAAATCCTAATTATGGATCGATTTAGCTGATATTTAGCGGGTGTATTACTTAATCAATTTCCAAATGTTCAAAAAAAATTCTGTTTTCGGTGTCGATTAATTTGTTTTTCAACGAACTTCCCGTTGGAGTAGAATCGTGAAATTTTCATCGTCGTTTAGTTTTCTGGCCCCACGCAGTATAACAAAAAAATAATTCCGATAGGTGGCGCACGGGTAGAGATATTTGAAAAGTTTCATTTCCAGAGATTTTGCTTTGGATTTTGAACTAATTTCCCATTGAGCTGGGGTTTTGAAATTTTCACCATCGTTCAGGTTTCGCTGACAATGCATTATACAAAAACAAAAAATCCAAAATATTGCTTTAATTGCAAAAGTCCCATTTATCGGCCTATCTTCCTTATTGCTATCTGAATATTTCGTACACATGCTATAATGCGCATGCTATAATGCGTTTTCAGCGCCATAAACAGCATCGAAATTTCGAATATTTCATCTGCATACATTTAGGCGCAGTCACTGTTGCACAAAGGAAAGATAATGTGCTTTATAATGCTTAAAAAAGAATAATTTTATTCATGTAACCATAGACACACCGCGTAAAGCGTGTAAACGTAGAAAATTGCCGAATGCGTAAATGAACTGTCCAAATTTTATAGAACGAAGCAAGGCGAATTCATACAGGTGTGCTCGAGCGAATTCAGATCTACACGCACGCACACACTCCTTGTGGCTGTAAATGTCAGACAAAGCAACAACATAAGCAATTTGACAGCTACGATTTGATTTTCAGGGAAGAAGAAGAAACCATATGGTGGGAGGATGCCACCTGTAATGAATTCGCCTTGGAACGAAGTTTACACAAATTCGGTAAACTTCCGCGAGGAGTTTAGTGTGTAAACACCTCGAAAAATTACCCAATTCGATTACGCTGTTCGACATGCAGTTTTTCAAAGCAGTCAATGCACACTAGACAAAAATAGAAGAATATGCTAAAAAATGGGTCAAAAATTAAATTAATAAGGATTTCAAAATAAAAAGTATTCACATAAATTTATCTATATCGTTCATCTAACTGAGCTGTTAAATGTATATATTTACGCTTTTGTTAAGTTATATGGTTACATGAGTACCACTAATATGACACAGAATATCCAATTACAATTTTAGAAATTTTCACAGACTCACAACTAAAAAGTATAAAATAAAAAATAGAATAAAAAATATTTTTAATTTAAAATGTTTTTAAAATGAACTAAAAACTGGAAAATAATTTCCCCTCTGCCTACATAGATTCTTCACCATGTAAAGCTTATCTGGAACATTTGTGAGTGGGAATTCTTATAGGTATTAAATAGTTTTGGGAGTTTGAAATGTATAAAAACATTTGGCGCTTGCTATATCGTGAAAAGATGTTTTTTTTTTTAGAAAAGCTCATATCGGTAATAAGATTGTTAGAAATTAATGCGAACCATCTTTAGCGTGCGCCAATGTTTTTATACATTTCAAAGTCCAATTACCTACTATTTAATACCTATAAGAATTCACACTCACAAATGTTCCAGATAAGCTTTACGTGGTGAAGAATCTATGTAGGCAGAGGGGAAATTATTTTCCAGTTTTTAGTTCATTTTAAAAACATTTTAAATTAAAAATATTTTTTATTCTATTTTTTATTCACAATAAAATCTGGATCCAAAAGAAATTTACGTGTGGCCACCGTGTGTGTAAGTTACTTCCCTGCTTATTGAGGGAAAATAAAAAAAAAAATTTCTTGGCCGTGGTGGCAGTTGATGAATTGACAAGAAGAATTGAGGCTTTTTATTAGATTAGGTATACAAAAAGTCTTACTTATATCGATTAATTCATCCTGTTTACAAATGCTTATTTTGTTGAATTTTTCACACTTACTCTCTAGTCCATATATTTGGTTTTTGTTTTTTATAACATTATTATATTTTAAATTTATCATTACATTATTTTTATACCCAGCGTACTAGTACTAGTACAAGGGTATATTAATTTTGTTCACATAACGGTAGTACGTAACGGCACAAAATAATGGAGATAGATAGATAGAGTTCCATAGAAGAAAGTTCTAAGGTTGAAGAGAGGAGTTCATTAAGGCATGTCCGTCTGTCCGTCCGTCCGTCTGTGTACAAGATAACTTTTTGGTCAATGTAGGTTGCTATTGAAAATGGGCGAAATCGGATGGTAACCAAGCCCCCTTTTTCGATATCGAAAATTTCGAAAATCACACAAATTGATATATCTCGGTAGCAGAAATGGCTAAAATGATATAATTTTATAGGTGAATCCCCCTGGTAATTCTCTTATGATTTTTCCATAAATTCTTTATAGTGGGCGAGGCACCGCCTTCTTTTAAGGGATTTTAAGGCATTTTTGAAAATTCGACTGGTCGTAACTTTTAAACTCATTAAGTTAGAACGATGAAATTTGGCACAAAGCATACTAGTATCGTTGGCAGTATACCTGATGAAATCGGATAAAATCGCCCTCCAACCACGCCCACTTTCGATATCGAAAATTTCCAAAACCATATGAATTGACATAATTCGGTAACGGAAATGGCTAAAATTATATAATTTTATAGGTGAATCCCCCTGGTCATTCTCTCATGATTTTTCCATAAATTTTTTAATAGTGGGCGTGGCACCACCCACTTTTAAGGGAGGCATTTTTGAAAATTCGACTGGTCGTAACTTTTAAACTGATTAGGGTAGAACAATGAAATTTGGCACAAAGCATACTAGTATCGTTGGCAGTATACCTGATGATATTGGATAAAATCTCCCCTGAACCACGGCCACTTTCGATATCGAAAATATCCAAAATCATATAAATTGACATAATTCGGTAACGGAAACGCCTAAATTATAAAACTTTATAGGTGAATCCCCCTGGCTATTCTCTTATGAGTTTTCCATAAATTGTTTCATAGTGGGCGTGGCACCACCCACTTTTAAGGGAGGCATTTTTGAAAATTCGACTGGTCGTAACTTTTAAACTGATTAGGGTAGAACGATGAAATTTGGCACAAAGCATACTAGTATCGTTGGGAGTATATCTGATGAAATTAGAAAAAAAATAGCTCTTCAACCACGCCCACTTTCGATATCAAAAGCTTCGAAAGGCATTTTTGAAAATTCGACTGGTCGTAACTCTTAAACTGATTAGGGTAGAACAATGAAATTTGGCACAAAGCACTAGTATCATTGGGAGTATACCTGATGAAATTGGATAAAATCACCCTCCAACCACGCTAACTTTCGATATCGAAAATTTCCAAATTATATAAATTGACATAATTCGGTAACGGAAATGGCTAAAATTATATAATTTTATAGGTGAATCCCCCTGGTCATTCTCTTATGATTTTTCCATAAATTTTTTATAGTGGGCGTGGCACCGCCTACTTTTAAGGGAGGCATTTTTGAAAATTCGACTGGTCGTAACTTTTAAACTGATTAGGGTAGAACGATGAAATTTGGCACAAAGCGTACTAGTATCGTTGGGAGTATACCTGAGGCAATAGGATAAAATCGCCCTCCAAACATGCCCACTTTCGATATCGAAAATTTCTTAAATCACCTAAATTGACATAATTCGGTAACGGAAATGGCTAAAATTATATAATTTTATAGGTGAATCCCCCTGGTTATTCTCTCATGATTTTTCCATACATTTTTTATAGTGGGCGAGGCACCGCCTTCTTTTAAGGGAGGCATTTTTGAAAATTCGACTGGTCGTAACTTTTAAACTGATTAGGGTAGAACGATGAAATTTGGCACAAAGCATACTAGTATCGTTGGGAGTATATCTGATGAAATTAGAAAAAAATAGCTCTCCAACCACGCCCACTTTCGATATCGAAAGCTTCGAAAGGCATTTTTGAAAATTCGACTGGTCGTAACTCTTAAACTGATTAGGGTAGAACAATTAAATTTGGCACAAAGCACTAGTATCGTTGGGAGTATACCTGATGAAATTGGATAAAATCACCCTCCAACCACGCTAACTTTCGATATCGAAAATTTCCAAATTATATAAATTGACATAATTCGGTAACGGAAACGGCTAAATTATATAACTTTATAGGTGAATCCCCCTGGCTATTCGCTTATGATTTTTCCATAAATTGTTTTATAGTGGGCGTGGCACCGCCCACTTTTAAGGGAGGCATTTTTGAAAATTCGACTGGTCGTAACTTTTAAACTGATTAGGGTAGAACGATGAAATTTGGCACAAAGCATACTAGTATCGTTGGGAGTATACCTGATGAAATTGGAAAAATCGCTCTAAATTGATACACAGAGCAAAACGTTACATAAAATGCCCTGTAAATCAGAAGGATTTCTCTATGATATTTTTTCAATAAGATGCCCGTGACTGGGTGTCTCTTTTTAATAAAACTGAGTAGATAATCACATAATATTAAGAAGATTTGTCTCCACTCGCTCTCCCCGGCCAAAAAGCTGTTTTAGACGTCGATCTCTTTGATTATAGGTGAACTTTTTGGCTCTGTGTATAATTCGGTAACGGAAATGGCTAAAATGATATAGTTTGGTAAGATGAACCACTAAGTCATTCTATTAGATATGATTTTTTGATACATTTTTAAAAGTAGGCGTGACATCATCCACTTTTCAGGGAGGCATATTTGAAAATTTCCCGGGTCATAACTTTCAAACTGATTACGGTAGAACGATGAAATCGGTTCAAGGTATACTAGCATAATAGGGAGCATACCTGACGCAATTGGACGAAATCGCTTCCCGACCAGGCCTACTTTCAATATGGAAAATTTCGAAAATCACATAAATTGGCATAATTCGTTAACGGAAATGGCTAAAATGATATAGTTTGGTAGGATGAACCACCAATCAATCTGTTATGATTTTTTGATAAATGGTTAGATGTGGGTGTGGCAACGCCCGCCTTTAAGGGAGGCGTTTTGGAATATTCGACTGGTCAAAACTTCAGACTCATGAAATTTGGCACAACATATACTAGCAATATGTATATGTGATGAAATTGGACGAGATCGCTTCCCGACCACGCCCACTTTCGATATGGAAAATTTCGAAAATCACTTAAGTTGACATAATTCAGTAAGGTAAATAGCTAAGATAGTAAAGACTTTAGGTAAATCCCCCTAGGGCCTGTATCATTGTTATCCCGTTCTGAAAGTTACCGCTGGGTATAAAATGTTCGGGTCACCTGAACTTAGACTTCCTTACTTGTTTATAGGTGCTTTCAATATATAATTTTCGTAAATTTCATCTGTCGTTAGGGGTATTTTGACAATGTAAAAAATTGAAGTGTTATTTCTTAAAACGCTTACTTTGGCTAATTCTAATGCCTCATCGGCTGTATCGAATATTAAATTTTCTTTATTCATTTCTCTTAAAGCTAATTAAATTTAATTTTTATTTAAAATAATTGAACTTACAATTCCAATTCTTGCCCTTTCCATGGCGTATTTAATATTTATTATTTCTTCCTTAATTAATCTTAGCTTGTTTTGAAGGCTTATTGCTACTTCATTTGCTGTAACTTCATCTATTTTTATTGCATTTAATAATTTATTCCTAATTTATTTATTCGATTTCCCATTAACATAAAAAAAAAAACATATATAAAAAAAGAAAAGTGACTTTTTTTGCCCACCCTAATGTACATATTTTCTGCTGTCGTAACGTGCGTTTGCGAGTCGTATAAAATTTTCATTTTTTTGTCTACCTCTCATAATTACTTTATCAGCAAAAGTTCAAAACAGTATTAAAATAAATAATTCATTTCAAGTAAGAACATTTTAGTTATCATTTTCTATTTTTTTAAATATTTTCCATAGATTTAAAACTTGTATATACATATGTACATATAAATGCCTTCATACATACAAACATTTAAGTTTTCAAAAATGCAACCATCTTTCCATTTCAAAACGAAATGACAAATAGTAACACACACATGTTTCATTGTATAAGTTAACTTGTAACAAGTTAAGACCACCTACATTGCGTGAAACAGGATCGCCTATTACAAAACAGCCGATCCAACCCCCATAAATTATTCCCCAATAATCACCCATAAATTGCTCATAGTAATTGCCCATAAATTCTGCTTAATAATTGCTTACAAAATCATTCTAAAGAATTCTACCCGAAATATGATCACTCATAAGTCGGTCAACTCAAATAAATTCCCAAGCATTGCATTTCTTTAACCTACCCTACTCCGATCGCACGCCATAAATTACAATGCAATGCATTTATGCAAAGTCAAAACATTTTTCTGTAAGAAACAACTAAAAAGCAATTAATTTCGTAAGTCGCCTGAAATATGACTACTCATCATAATTCAGCCGCCTAAGTCATATCCACTTCAAAGCGGCACTCAGCTACGCTAAATGGTGACATAGCACAAACATCCACACAATGCTTGCGAAATATTAAAACGCTGAGCTAACAATGACAGAAATGGGTCATATGGGAAAATGCAACTTAAGTAAACAAACTATTTCCCAATTCGACAGTTACTCACCAATACAATCAATTATTTTCGGGATATGGTGAAATGCTTTCACAAGAAACGCACACATAGAAATTAGGTCAACCGCAGTTGCAGCGCAGGCATAATTCTAGTATAAATAGTGAAAATTTTATATCTAAGTTCTTGAGTTGATATTTGACTTCAAATAAAGCGGACACGCTGTCCAATAAAACTATTTTGGTTCCTTTTAATTTAAGGAACCGTAACTTATAACAACGCTTGTTTCATTGCATATGTGTGCGCGTGAGCAACTTCAGCGTTAAGCCGACTCAGCAAACTGACAGCACAGTTAAAGGGCAAATTTACACACACCTCTATCACACAA
The DNA here is from genome assembly GCA_964058755.1 of Campiglossa producta. NCBI lineage: Eukaryota > Metazoa > Arthropoda > Insecta > Diptera > Tephritidae > Campiglossa > Campiglossa producta. Next base: position 105,866,288 of record CAXKVI010000001.1, on the reverse strand, counting down.
TACAAGGCCGGCGAATCTACCGAATTATGTGTAATACACATGATGGTTCACTGTGAATTCCCTGCAGTCAACTTAATTAGTTTTATACTAATCAAATACCAGTCAGCAAGGCGGCCTCAACTAGTTCGAGTTCTGTAATTTTTCCATATTAGCAACTGGTATTTTTAACACGGCGATGTCCTACGAGATGGCAATTATCCTTCTCTGCATCAGCACCATACCAATTGGCTGACTAGTCAGCCTCTACATCGGGAATATACCTGTTGATATACTTGTTATTATACACATCAGTATCATACCATTTAAGATACTAGTTCGTATATACGTAAGGATCGCACCAGTTGAAAGAATAGTTCATATATACATCAGAATCATACCAGTTGGCAGACTAGTTCCTATATTATCAGAATCATACCAGTTGAAAACTAGTTCATTTATGCATCCGAATCATACCAGTTGACAGACTAGTTCATATATGCATCAGAATCTAGTTAAAAAAAGCATCGGAATCATACCAGTTGTCATACTAGTTCATATATACGTCAGAATCATACCAGTTGATATAGTAGTTCATTTATGTATCAGAATCATACCAGTTGACACACCAGTTAATTTATGCATCATAATCATATCAGTTGACATACTAGTTCAAATTTGCATCAGAAATATACCATTTGACGGTCTATGCACCAGTATCATAGTCAGTCTCTACATCAGCAATATACCAGTTTATTCTTTAGAAAGCAGCGACTATTTGTATTTACCCAAACACGAAAAAGCATATGTGAATTACAAGGTAAAAAAGAAGCAGTTATAAGAGAAAAAGAAAAGCAATTGTCCTCTTCTGCATCAGCACCATACCAATTGGTATACTAGTCAGCCTCTGCATCAGCATTATACCAGTTGATATACTAGTTCATACACAGCCAAAAATGAGCTAAAGGCTCTGAGTTCGATTCCCGGTAAAGTTAACACAAGTTTTTTTTCTATATTTTTTAAATTATGTTGTTTATTGTATTTTTAATTTAATTATTGAATTCAACTTGCAATGGCTCCTTTCAAATTCCGCGTTCGTCAAGTTTGATTATATAGGTGAAGGCCCAATTGCATTCAACTTTGTAGGATCCACTTTCATACAAAGTTTTTTAAACGTAAATCGAAGCGAAATTTTTGCAAATGCTCAAAAACGAGGCGCGCATTTGTTAAAGTTTTATGTAATTGGGGCTTTGGAGTTGTAGTTTTAGGTAAGGCAAATTAAGGTTACTTAAGGTTAAGTTAGTCGTCCTCTGCGGAGTTCCGGTCCCACATATGTATATATAGTAAGTCTTATTTTTACATCAAAAAGAGTCAAAGTAAGACTGCTTTCATGCTGGGCCATACACTCGAGTTAGAGTTAATTTATATTGTTGTTGTCAATATACTCAAGTTTATGCTGCAACGTAAAAAAAATTGGCGGTTATATATCAACCTCTAACGAGATTTTTGCCGAGCTTCTCTTTCAACTTATAATGTGCTGTCTTGATTTTTTTCTTACAAGTTGGCGGGAGCTACAGTTTTTCTAAAAATTGACAAATCTATGACTGTGCAATCAACAGTTGAATGTACCCGGGTAGAAAATGTGGTAAATTTAAGGTAGGGCCTGACTAGATTTTCCCTTTCAAAATCGTGGGCCTGCCAGGGAAACCATAGTCAGGGCCTATCCAGTTTGTTAATGCTTTATAATGATGGCCCCTCCCAGTGATGTCTATGTAGGCGCTGATTAGTTTTTTCTATGTTGGCCCCGATCAGAAAAATCGATCCTGTCCCAGGCTATTGTTGCCTATCTAGGCCCTGCCTAGTTTTTCCTAGATTGGCCCAAGCTGGTGTTGTCTATCTAGGCCCTGACTAGTTTTTCCTAGATTGGCCCTGGTCAGAAAAATATTGGTGCGCCCTTGCTAGTTTGTAATTGGCAGGGCCACAGTAGCGAAACCTTGCTGAAACTGACTAGCATTTATTAGTTAAAATGAAAACACATTTAATTATTTTGCAGTCATTAATATATGTATGACTGCAAAATAATTAAATGTGTTTTCATTTTAACTAATAAATGCTAGTCAGTGTCAGCAAGGTTTCGCTACTGTGGCCCTATACACACTACTGTGGCCCTATACACGTTGGGCCATGTAATGAAGCTTGCAGTAAATGAACGATATTATCTATATATACATATGTAATCTTTGTCTTAATAACTGTATTAATTAATTTAGGACGACCATTAGTAATTACTAGCCCACCTGTAGCCCCGCCATTTAAAAAATCGAAGAAATTTCAAAATCTAAAAAAATGTGTACACAAATCGTCAAGAATACGAGATATCACACCCGCACTTCCAACTCTAACTAACAATGGTATGTAAAGTACTTTGTATGTATATACATATATTAGACCGTCCCAAAAATGTATGGATCCAATTTTGGTTCGAAATTTGATATCCATAAAATCCATATCGGTGCGTTTTAGCCTAAGAACATATGTATGTGGGAAGTTTTATTGCTCTAGGATAACGGAAACCCGTGCTGATTTTTAGATATAGTCCAATAAAACTATTTTGGTTCCTTTTAATTTAAGGAACCGTAACTGGCGCCCGATGCCAAAGTCGCGGATAAATCCTGAAAAAATAATAATAAATAAGGATACGCGTGGGCAAACCCGAGCTTAATAAATCCCGAAAATACGGAGTGTAAAAACCCGAGTTTAGAAATCCTTAAAAAAAAGTAAGGATACGGGAGCATAAAAAATCCGAAATATACGGTAGTGAAAAACCCTGAAAACCAAAAAGTAAGGGTACGTGTGCATAAAAAAATCCGAAATATACGGTAGTGGAAAACCCTGAAAACCAAAAAGTAAGGGTACGTGTGCATAGAAAAATCCGGAATATCCGGCGGTGAAAAAATTAATTAATAAAAATTACGAGAAAGACTCCACCGCATGAACATTGGGAAGTGGTACCCTAGTAGCCACAAGCAAAAGGGACGGCATTACGTGCCAGCCACCCCATGTTCTCAACAAAAAAATAAAAACAAACTTTAACAGAAGAATATAGAAAAAAACAAACTTTAAAAGAAGAATATAGAAAAACAAACTTTAAAAGAAGAATATAAAAAAAAAAAACAATAAACGCTAAAAGTGCAGTTGAGAAACAAAAAAAAAAAACCTGAAATTTGACATCTAAAAGAATACGGTACACGTAACGGAAAAAATAGTACAGTAATAGTACAATCGTGCCGTATAGCCATAAAATTTACTGTATAGGCAAAATTTGCCAAAGGCTGAAACGGTTGAAAAAAGTGCCGTAATAATCCAGTTTACATATGAAAAATTTCCCAAAGGCCATAAAACTTAACGGCGAGCTAATACAACACCACTAGTTAATATCACGCGAAGCCAGCGTAAGCCTAGTGGATTTAATACAGCGCATTGGAATTTTGTCACGTCAGGCTGACGGCAGCACATGAGTACGAACAGCGGCGCAAAAATCAGCAGCGCAAATATCAACAACGCACGCATACGAACAGCAACAAGCAGATAACGCATAGTATTACACCTAAAGTAACAAAAACGAGTAAGTCATAGAATTAATTTATAAGTATTGACACATTAATTATTCTCTGTGCACTTGGAAATTTTATTTGTAGACTTTTAACCAGTCGAGTAATTTATTCGCTAAATTATTGCTAGATCTTTGCAAAAAAAGGATATTTTAGTGGAGAATTCTGGATCTATAGACAGAATAATAGAATAATATAAAAATAAAATTTCGAACTAAAAAAAGGACAAAGACTCCTTGCCAAATAAATCCTTGCAAAATTATTATAATATGGACGCTTTGCCATCTGACGTGGACAACGAAAGAAGAAAGAATAGGTAGAGTTGTGTGTATGCAAATGGTTTTTAATATAATAGGCAAGAACCATTTTGATAACTTGATAAAGGCCATCAAGTCCTTTATGTCTAGCTCCGCTACCTGGCTTAAGCTAACCAGGAAGGGAGGGGTAGCGGTGTCGGTTACGAGTGTCAGTCCCGGGTTTCGGCTATATGGAGAGTCCCGACAGCACTGGGATTTTCCATATGGCCGGGCCCCGGAACTGACTTTCCTAGTGTTTGGTGGTATCACAACGGGCCTTTTATTACTGGCCTAGGTGTGCCTTTGCGGCAGCCACTTCTACCTACCTACCTACCTAATAGGCAAGAATAAAAGAGCTACTTTAGCAGATTATGAAAATAAAGATACAGTAGAGCAAGAAATAACAGCCTTAATTAGGGCCAATAAGCGCTATAATAAAGAAAAGCTATAAAGGAATTTTTTTTCTCTCTTTTTCTTTTCGCAAAATAAATAAAAATTTAAGCAAAAACTAATACAGTTTTTTACAATTGATTTGATTTTTAAAATAAGAAAATAGGGAAAAATGGCAAACCAAAACAATTTGATCAGGCCCCCAATCTTAAACGCCAACGCCCCTCAAGCGGCGAATAACGAACAAATAAGCATGGATGATCTGAGAAGACTAATATCAGATATCGCTACAAGCGTATTGACGCAACAAGGACCGCAGGTGGTCCAAAATGTGCTGAATCCGAACGCAAGCTTGGCCACAGCAGTTGACCAGGTCATAGAGGAAAGGCATAGGGGAAATATAAATGAATTAGACAAAATACCAGACGTAGTAAAATGTCTGAAGGAATTCTCAGGAAAATCAGGCGAATTTAATTCCTGGAAAAAAAGTGTGGATCGTATACTCAATGTATACGAACCAATAAAAGGAACTCCCAAATATTATGGAATCCTGAGTGTGATTTGGAATAAGATAACTGGTCAAGCCGACACAGCCTTAGAATCCTACAACACTCCACTTGATTGGCCGGCAATAACAAAATGCTTAGCGATGCATTATGCCGACAGACGCGACTTGCCAACCTTGGAGTACCAGATGACGACACTGGTGCAAGGTAATAAAACAATAAACGAATTTTATCAACAGGTATACAAACACCTTTTGTTGATATTAAATAAGCTAGGGTATGAAGGTACAAGCAATGAAACGCTGCGTATGCTGACGCAATCGTACCGCAATAAGGCGTTAGACACCTTTATAAGAGGTTTGAATGGGGATCTACCAAGGCTACTAGGTATGAAGGAACCTGTTGATTTACCTCAGGCTCTGCATCTGCGCCAAAAATTGGATAATCAAAACTTTAGGACGAACCATGCCAATAATATAAGGCAATCGTACCAAAAAAACCAAATCCCAGAAAGGAAATACAATTCCTCACCACAACAACAGCAGAATTTTTACCCCCAATTAGCCCATAACCCGCAACCAAACCAACAAACGTGGCAAAATAATCGTTCAAACACGAATGCAAATGCACCACCCAGGCCACCCAAACCGCAACCTAGGCCCGAGCCCATGGATGTGGACCAAAGCATACACTCTCGTAGAGTCAACTTATGAATAAACCTGCACTGAGAGAAATGCATTGAATGTTGTGACAATGTCACTATTGATAGCGACGAGTTTGATGCAATATTCATTCAGAATGAGCATGTTATCAAATATTATTTGCTCCCAATTAAAAGTAAAATGGCATGTCAACCATTTCGATATGATGTACTATTTCTTAAATTTATGGATAGAATACTAATATATTTCAACGGCATGTCAATATCTATGGTCGTGATATGAATTTCTATTATCGGTATATCCATATCCATATCTGCATAGTAATAATGGTAGAGACAGCGTATTAATATATATGGGCGAAATGTAAATTTTTCTGGGACGCATAATCATAATAGTTCAACAATTTTTACTATGGATTTTCTAACAATATTACAACTTCTTGGAGCGGTTTTTTTTAAATTCAAAATTTTTTGAATTTCTTATGATTCAACATTTTTCTAAAAATTGTATAATATGCCGTAGCCGAATGGTAGAATACTGGGCTAGCGTGCCAGAGGAGCATGGTTCGAGTCCCACTGAAACCAGATGTCAAATTATATAGAATTTTGTTTTTTTAAACTATTTAGAATTTATCAATAGTTTATATGGATACCATTTCAATAGTGATTTATCAAAAGAGCATTGATGAAACATCCATATTCATTGATGGGACAGAAATATCAATTTTTATTTAATGTGATATCAATAATTATGGACGTTCGATCCATAGATTTCCCACCGTGTGCGAATAACCAAGGCCAATTCCAGGGAAAAAGACCTGCAGAATCTTTTGTGCAAAGAAATAGCAAGGCCCAAAGGACCTTCCATATATCGGAACAAGAAGAAGGACATCAACCAGGAGATGAACCATCGGATGTCAATTTTTTAATTTTATGAGCTCCTCGTTGCCCTATTTCGAAGCCAAGGCAGAGGGGGGCGCAATACTAAAATTTCTAGTGGACACAGGATCTAGCAAGAACTATAACCAACCACAGTTAGCAAAGACAATTATTAAAAATAAAATTCCGTTCTACGCCAAGTCAGTAGTAGGAAACATTAAAATCGAAAACCACACGTATGCGAAATTATTCGATACTAATAAAGAAATAGAATTTTTCCTAATACCATCTCTAAAGACATTTGATGCAATTTTAGGAAACGACACATTAAGGGATTTAAAGGCTGTAATCCACACTAGGGAAAATTACCTAATATTGGGAAATGGTAAAAGGATTACACTCAAACAGCTTCCCTGCAAGGCAGTAAATGCCATCCAAATAAAAGACGAACATTTATCGTCACAACAAAAGAGGGACATGAATGAGATAATTCATGCATTCCCAAAACTGTTCTCAGAACCAAATGAGAAATTAACATATACAACAAAAGTTGTTGGAGAAATAAGGACGTTAGATAAAACTCCTATTTACTCAAAATTTTATCCATATCCAGCTTCTCTCAAACCAGAGGTAGAGAAACAGGTAAAAGAACTGTTAGCTGATGGAATTATTAGGCCATCAAGGTCACCTTACAATTCACCAATATGGATTGTTCCGAAAAAAGCGGATTCAGAAGGGAATAAACAATACCGTATGGTAATAGACTATCGTAAGCTGAATTCGGTAACAACAGCAGATAAATACCCAATACCTGAAATTTCCGAGGTAATTTCTAATTTAGGAGAAAGTAAATTTTTCTCGGTATTGGATCTGAAAAGTGGTTTCCATCAAATTCCTTTGAAGGGATCTGATATTGAAAAAACCGCTTTTTCAGTAAATAATGGTAAATACGAATTTACTCGTTTACCATTTGGATTAAAAAATGCGCCGTCAATTTTTCAGCAAGCGCTCGATGACATTTTGCATGAACACATAGCTAAATATGCTTACGTATATATTGATGATATAATAATCTTCAGTAAAACAGAAGAAGAGCATATTGAACATATTAAAAAAATATTTAAAACATTGCTAGAAGCAAATATGAAAGTGCAACTAGACAAATGTCATTTTTTTAAAAAAGAGGTTGAATTTTTGGGATTCGTTATATCAGCAAACGGTGTAAAAACCAACCCCGCAAAGGTGGAGGCGATTGCGAATTTCCCACAACCAAGAACTTTAAAGGAACTCCGTAGGTTTCTTGGTATGTCCGGATACTATAGGAAGTTCATAAAGGATTATGCAAAAATGGCAAAACCCCTAACAACTCTTTTAAGAGGGGAAGAAGGTAGGATATCAAAAAATAAATCCTCAAAAGTAAAAATCGACTTAAATAAGCAAGCAGTAAATGCTTTTAACAGTTTAAAAAACTCACTCATTTCAAGGGATGTCACTCTTGCATACCCTAATTATAGTAAAAAATTTGAATTGACGACAGACGCATCCAATTTTGCTATTGGAGCTGTGCTGTCGCAAGAGTCAAAGCCAATAGCATTTATTTCAAGAACATTAAATAAAGCTGAAGAAAATTATGCAGCTAATGAGAAAGAAATGTTGGCTATAATATGGGCTTTGAACTCACTAAGAAATTATCTTTATGGATCAGCTAAAATACAAATATTTACTGACCACCAACCGCTTACATACGCATTAAGCAATAAAAATAATAATGCAAAAATGAAAAGATGGAAAGCAGCTCTAGAGGAATACTCATATGAGCTATGTTACAAACCAGGTAAACAAAATGTAGTCGCTGATGCACTATCGCGAATACCCGTCAAAGAGACACAGGTCAATAGTTTATCAGTAGCATCAAGGTCGGATGACAGTTCATCTCATAATTTCATCTACAGTGTTGAAGGATCAATAAATGCATTCAAAAATCAAATTTTTTTGAATATTGGTAACACGCCATCCTACGAATTCAAAATAATATTTCCTACGTACCATCGCCACGTAGTGAGACAGCAAGATTATTCGGAAAAAAACTTGTTGACTATATTAAAAAAGTATTTAAATCCGTCAGTTATAAACTGCATTAAAGCAGAAGAGTCTGTCATGGGCGTTTCACGTATTGCCGGTTCTGCGAGAACGGTATTTGTACCTGTACAATACCCTTCGTACCGAAACGACCCGGGTTGTTTTTTTTATAATGACTCGGCCAAGAGCAATACATTTCGAAGTGACCCTGTCTAACGCGTCACGATTCCCTCACCTATTGTCATCCCCGGAACAACCCCTTGCAGCACGGCTGCTCCTTATTCTCTTGATCCGGGCTGGCATTGAGCCAAATCCTGGCCCAAGAGAATGGTTCTGCTGCGTTAGTCGGAAGAAAATATATACAAGACGATCACACTCAGTACAGTGTGCATCATGCAAAGGTTGGTTGCACAAATCTAGTTGCTCCGGACTAGATCCAAAAACACATCGGCCCATTAGGGTAGGTTCAAGTGGCTGCCGCAGAGGCACACTTAGGCCAGTTTTGAAAGGCCGTTGTGATACCACCAACACAAGGAAAGTCAGCCCCGGGACCCAGCCATATGGAAAATCCCTGAGTTGTTGGGATTTGCCACATAGCAGAATCTCGGGACTGACACTCCTAAACCGACACCGTTACTCCTCCTCGAACCACTTAGATGACTTTATGAAGCCCATCAAGTCCTTTATGTCCAGTTCCGCGATCTGGCTTAGGCTATCTAGGAACGGAACTCCCAAAAAGCGCGTTCTCGCGCCGCTTAAAGCCGGACAGTTGCAGATGAGGTGCTCCACTGTTTCCTCCTCCTCATCATCTTTGCAACTCCTGCAGCATCGTCGGTAGGGCACACTTAGCCTTTCTGCATGCCTACCAATGAGGCAGTGACCGGTTAATACCCCTATCAATATGCAGATTTCCCTCCTAGTTAGGGCATAAATGCGTCTAGACCTTTTAAGATCCCATTTTGGCCAGGTTTCTTTCGATATCCGACACCCTGGGGATTGCAGCCATCTTTCGTTGGCTTGACGGAGTGTGTGCTCCGTCAGCATTAGTTTGCATGTGGCAAACGGCGTACCTAAGCGCTCTTTATCCCGAAGAACCTGCTTGGTCGTGCCCTGCCTGGCAAGCTCGTCTGCCTTACAGTTTCCCTCAATGTCCCTATGTCCCGGGACCCATATGAGGTTTACGCGGTTCTGTTGGGCCATTTCCTGAAGAGATCGACGACAGCTGAGCGTCAGTTCAGAGTTGAACGTGTATGAGCCAAGGGATTTGATTGCCGCTTGGCTATCGCTGAAAATAGTGATATCTTCTCCGATAACACGTTTGCTTAACCAGGCCGCGGCGTCCCGGATTGCCGAGACTTCCGCCTGGAAGACGCTACAATGATCAGGTAGTCTGAAGGAGAGCTGAAGGTCCAAATCCCTTGAATAAACCCCTCCTGCAACTCTGCCGTCCAACTTCGAGCCGTCGGTGTATATGGAAGTGCCACCATTTGTTTCGGGACACCAATCCGTCCTCTCCCAGTCTTTTCTGCTGGGAATGTTTATTTTGAAACAGCTATCCCCGACTGTAGTGGTCGCACAACGATCTGTGCTTAGAGGGAGAAAGCTGTAAGATTCCAGAATACTGGAGTGTCCAATAGTACCCAACCCCAACTGGAGGTTTCTCTTAGCCGCAGAGCTGATGCCGCCGCTGACCGAAACCCTTCCAGATCAAGTGGCAAAATGCCCAGAATGGCCTGGAGGGCTTCGTTGGGCGTTGTCCTTAGCGCACCGCTTATACAGATCATATTGGATCTATGGACTTTCCGCAACAGATTCAGGTATGTTGTCTTGCTCAGTGCCGGCCACCATACGACGACTCCATACAGCATGATTGGGCGAATGATGGCCGTGTAGATCCAACTGCATACTCTAGGGCTGAGCCCCCATTTTTTGCCAATGGCTCTTTTGCATGTGTAAAGAGCGATGCAAGCTTTCTTCTGGCACTGAAGAACATTCTACTTCCAATTCAATTTCCTGTCCAGAACTATGCCTAGAAACTTGGCCTTATCCGACAAGCCCAGGCGCGTGCCATCTAGTTCTGGTACGCTTAGTGGCGGTATTTTGTACCGGTTGGTGAAGAGGACAAGTTCCACTTTCCCCGGGTTGATACTAAGTCCGCAGCGAGAGGACCACCTCGAAACCTCTCGCAGTGCTACTTGCATCAGGTCACACAGAGTTTGTGGGAACTTGCCTCTGAATGCAATAGCTAAATCGGCTGCATATGCCACTATCTTCCCGCCCCCCAGCTTGTGTCACGTGGCAACGAGTTGACTGTGAGGTTCCATAAAAGCGGGGAAAGAACACCACCCTGGGGCGTTCCCCTTGTGACATAGCGTGATAACTCGACCGTACCAAGTGAAGAAGCTATTTTCCTTCCTCTTAGAAGTTGGTCAATTAAACCAGTTAGAGGTCTATCTACGCCCAGATTAGTTAGAGCGGAGTTGATCGCCTCCGGGCTTATATTGTTGAAAGCCCCCTCAATGTCTAAGAAGGCCACGAGACAGTAGTCCTTTTCACACAGCGATTTCTCAATGACAGATACTAGGCTGTGCAGAGCAGTTTCTGTTGATTTACTCTTGGTGTATGCATGCTGATAGCTAGAGATCAGGTTGCTATCAATAGTCGTTGAAAGGTAGCTTAGTATCCTCTCAAAGGTTTTGAGTACAAAGGACGAGAGACTGATCGGTCTGTAATCTTTTGGCTCGTAGTGGGATGCCTTCCCAGTCTTAGGAATAAACACTACCGTGGCGCTTCTCCAGGAGCCCGGAATGTGGTTGAGAGCCAAGCAGGCTGTGAAGAGAAATACCAGCCATTTAGCTGATGTCTCCAACGTGTTTATAAGTTGCGCGGGGATAATCCCGTCCGGCCCGGCAGCCTTATACGGTTCAAAGCTCTTAACTGCCCACCTTACCCTTTCCTCAGTGATGGGTATATTTACTGCCAGGTTTGTTGCAGATGCTAGTGGTGCGTCATGCAGATTCCCCGGAAAATGTGTATTCAAGAGCAGCTCAAGGGTTTCCTCTTCCGTGCTGGTCCAGGATCCGTAAGGTTTTCGCAAATAGCTGATGGCTGTTTGACTTTTCGAGAGGACTCGTCTAAGTCTCGCTGTATCGTCGACCTTTTCGACGCCAGTGCAGAAATTTCTCCACGAGGTCCTCTTCGCCTGTCTCAGAGCTTTTTTGTAGGCCCTTAGTTTAGATTTATATTCGTGCCAGTGAGGCTCAGAGCCGAGGGTCTTGGCCTTGTTAAATTGTTTCCGGCATGATTTGCGGAGCGAGTCCAAATCGTAGGAAAACCAATGTGGCCTGTGTTTACCGCGTGGTTTTGGCACTGGACAAGCCTGTCCTAGAGCATTTGAGAGCGCCGATGTAAATGTAGTAACAAGATCCTCCAGTACCTCTACTGATGAGGGGGCTTGTGAGGGCAGTACTGGCAGGTCTCTGTCTAATATTTCATTGTGTAACTGCCAATTAGTGTTACGTGGATTGCGCTTCATGATAGGTTGTTCTACAATAAAGTCTAGAACCATTTCTATGTAACGGTGGTCGGAGAATGAATGTTCTTCCAGAACCCGCCATTTTCTGACCCACTCATAAGCGCCTTCACTACAGATAGTGAGGTCTATGACCTCCCTGCGGGTCTTAGTGATAAAAGTAGGCTCATTACCCACGTTGCAAATTACCAGGTTAGTTGTTAAGAGGAAATCAAACAGAGACTCGCCCCTGGCATTGATATCGGAGCTCCCCCATTGGACATGGTGAGCATTAGCGTCCGCTCCAATAATAAGATTACCTGTGCAGAAATTTGACACCAGGTCTTTCACCTCCGTTTGTGGTGGGGGTTCTTCGGCGTCGTAGGGCATATAGACCGACGCCACCGTCAGGCGGGTGCTGTCGACCGTTAGACTGATAGCGGTAATATCACCATTGGTGTAGTTAGGTAGGAGAAAGGAGTTCAACTCAGACTTGACCAAAATACACGTTCTGACTTTGCTCTCCTCGCTGGCTCGAATGAGCTTGAAGCCCTTAGTCCCCAATCCGCAGATTCTCGAGCTATTGACCCAGGGTTCTTGGATGAGGACCACATCCACGTCGCCTTTAGAAAGACGACTACTTAAAGCAGCCGAAGCCACTTTAGATTTGTGCAAATTAATCTGAAGCACCACCAACATGAGAGCGCACAGACTTCCCTGCCGTCCCCATATCGTCGAGGTTTTCTCCATCCCGGAGGTTGCCTATCAACGACGAGTTGTTCCGATTAACTGCCCGATGTGGCGTTGCAGGAGTCCTGCTGCCTGTAGCGTTAGATGTTAGTCGCTCAGCGTTGGCTGCTACCACCGTGACGTCGAGGACTTCCTCGTCCTGTAGGCTGTCCTCCATCTCCGAGTTGTTCACAGCACTATCGCCAAGGGACGTGGCGGATAACATGCTTTCCGCATCGGAATCCTCCGCTTCCTCTTCGGGTAATAAGTTTTCCGGTTCCCCCGGAGCAGCCGAGAAGGCAGCGCGCTGAGCATCACCACGATATACGTGGATAACGATCTGGCCTACGCTGTAATGTACTAGGCCATTGCACCTTTTGAGGGGCTCGATTGACTCTTTATTCATGGTGAACACCACCTGTCTGTCGGGCCCTACCGCATCCCCGACCAGATTGACACTCCAGTCATGCGTTGGGAGGGACGGATTCATTAGCCGTAGCATCCCGAGTATTCTCTCGCCCATTAGTTTCTATAAAAATTTTGTGGCGCCCTGCTGTTCACGTCCTAGGACGTCCCGAGGCAAGCGACGCTCATATGATTGCCCAGCAGAATATATGTGTTCCCGGCTGTAGCTTACTTCCTAGTGCATCAACAGCACAAGTACCCACTTATGGCTACTTTCTTCGTAGCACATCAGTTGATGCTTGTAGCACTACTGAGCTTCAGCCCCCGTCTCTAAACTCTTTAATAACTTCTTCCGGCACTAGCACGAATGAAAGTCAAGTCCATCAACTTCTGGTCCCTCACTCTTCGTGCACTGTATGTCGGCACAGGATATATGCGTCTGTTGCATCGGTCAAGTGCAACTCCCGCCTAGGCCTGTGTCACCTACGCATATGTTCTGGGCTCGCAAACAGAAATCTCTGGACTGATGTGTTTGTCGCGCCTTGCTGTCGAGTTGTGCAGCCCTCAACGCCGACGGATGTACACTCATCTAATAGTGAACGAATTCCGCCGGCTTCAGGACTGCAACGGAGATCAATATCGCGACATAACCTACCACCATCTAGGCGAACACATCAGTCTTTAACTCCCGGAGTGGCCATTGCCTCTCCTTCGCAATTTAAATTGTTGCAATTTAACTGCAACGGCTTGACCGGCAAGATAGCGGAGATAACCACATTTATGCAGCTACATAAAATCAAAATTGCTGCAATCCAGGAGACAAAACTTGGCCCCCACTCGAATCTCCGAGCGAGTGGAGGCTACCACGTACTCCGGCATGATCGTACGGACGGCGGAGGTGGTCTCGCGTTCCTTGTACACCATACGGTGCAGTATAGGGAATTTGATATCAACACTGACCAAAGTGACTTACCTTTAGAGTGTCAAGGTATAGTTATACAAGCTGGTGGCGTTGATCTCGAGCTAATCAATATATACATTCCTCCCGTCACCTGCTGCCCCAGAAGTTATCGTCCTGACCTTAGGGCGTTTCTTTGTGGCGATAACCGTATCATCATGGGCGATTTTAATGCCCATCATGATATGTGGCATTCACACCTTTCTGTGGACGGCAGAGGACGGGAATTAGCCGAGCAAATTGATAACTCCTCTTTCTGTACTGTGAACGGAGACTCCTCAACTAGGATGGCTGTTAACTGCAGTAGCTCCCCGGACCTAACTATTGTTAGCCCGGGGTTAATTAACAGCATCAACTGGCAACCTATGGTGGCCCTGAAATCCGACCACCTGCCTATCATCCTGTCTGTCGGTCGTGCCACGGATTTTATCACGTCGGAGAAAAGAACTTACGTGAATTTCAAAAAGGCCAATTGGGTCGGCTTTTTGGAATTCACGGAGAGCTCCTTTGGTGATCTTCCCATTCCCACTGACGTACACGTTGGCAATCGTAACATACGTGAGGTCATTAAAAAGGCTACAGCCCGTTTTATACCAGCTGGTAGGATAAAAGATATTAGGCCTAACTTCCCAGCTGAGGCCGCAGCCTTGGCCAACGAACGTGACCTCATACGCAACATCGATCCATCTGACCCACAGATCGGTGATCTCAACGTGGAAATCAGAAGGCTGGTTAACGAACACAAACAAACCAAATGGGAGGAGCACCTCAGGTCTTGTAACCTCTCTACCGGTGTTGGGAAATTATGGTCCACCGTCAAGTCCTTGTCGAATCCTTCGGGTCCACCAAAAAATGTCGACATTACCTTTGGTGACAAGACAACAAATGACCCCAGGAAATGTGCACAGGCTTTTTGTCGACAATATGTCCCACACCCTGCGCAAGACAGGGCTAGACGTGGAATCTTCAGGCGTGCGCATAAACACGAAAACTATGCCCCCGTTCCCATCACCGCTACAGAGGTTCAAGAGGCCATCCGGAAGGCCAAAAACTCCAAAGCCATCGGCCCTGATGGCATAGCCATGGTGCATCTAAAACACATCGGCCTAGCGGGAGTCAAATATTTAACGGCCGTCTTCAATTTGTCTCTGATCACAGCTGTCATACCCGACAAATGGAAGCAGGTAACTGTGATCCCACTACTAAAGCCTGGCAAGCCAGCTAACGTTGGGGAGTCATATCGCCCGATATCACTCCTCTCGCCAGTAGTAAAGACACTTGAGGCGGTCCTACTCCCGCTCTACACATCACACTTGATGTTAGCCGAGCACCAACATGGCTTCAGGAAAGGTAGGAGCACAACATCTGCTCTAAATGTCATAAACACTCAGATAACTGACGGTCTTAATCAAAATAGGCCTAATGACAGGACGGTTCTAGTTGCACTTGATTTGAGTCAAGCTTTTGACACAGTAAATCATGGGCAACTTGTAGCTGATTTGGAAGACTCGTCACTCCCCCCCTGTCTAAAGCGTTGGACCGCCAATTATCTCAGTGGTCGTCGGTCGTCTGTTGTATTTAGAAACAAAAAATCTAAAGCCAGGAAGATAAAACAAGGGGTACCACAGGGTGGTGTCCTCTCCCCGTTATTGTTTAACTTCTATATTTCGAAGCTTCCTCCTCCACCAGAAGAAGTTACGATTGTTTCTTACGCAGACGATTGCACGATATTGGCAACTGGAACTTCCGTTGATGAGCTGTGCTCCAAAATAAATGGTTATCTCCCCTCTCTAGTCGAGTTCTTCACTGCCGGAACCTTGACATTGTCGCCAACAAAGTCTTCGGCGACCTTATTCACGACGTGGACGGCGCAGGTTGGCATGGAATTAGAAATCTATGTAGTTGATCATAAAATACCTACTGTCGCTCACCCAAAAGTTTTAGGAGTGACTTTTGACACCATGCACACTTTCACTGCCCATTCAGCTGCAATTGTCTCAAAATTACAGAGCCGCAACAAAATCCTCAAGTCACTAGCCGGCAGTACTTGGGGTAAAGACAAAGAAACGTTGTTGGTAACGTAAAAGGCAATTGGTCGGCCGATCCTGAACTATGCGTCGCCGATATGGTCGCCGGGGCTTGCAGACGTTCACTGGAATCAGCTTCAGGCCTGTCAAAACACCGCGCTCAGAACCGCTACGGGGTGCGTCCTTATGTCACCTATATCTCATATACATAATGAGGTGGAAATGCTTCCAGTTAGGGAGCATAATGAAATGCTAAACAAGCAGTACCTACTGAACTGCTGTAAACCACAGCATCCCGGTAGACAACTGCTTCAACTCATTCCCCGTCCTAGGACCATAAGGTCGCATCTACGTAAACATTTTGATGAGATCCGTCACTATATAACAACGCCGTTTGATCTACAGGTGCACAAACAGGCTTTGGGGCATATCCATACAACGTCTGTTGGCCATTACTCTGCGCTCTGTCCGCTAAACAATGTCTTACATGCCGCAACACCTGGCATTTCTGAATAGGAGCGTCATCTTCCTCGAGAGACAACGGTCACTCTGGCTCAATTACGCTCTGGATATTGTAGTAGGTTAAACTCCTACATATCTAGACTGAACCCTGATGTGCCGAATGTATGTCCGGCATGCGGCTCGTCCCCCCACAATACCAATCACTTATTTTCTTGCTCATTTGAGCCCACTCTTCTAACACCCATCTCTCTTTGGTCCAATCCTATTGAAACTGCTAGTTTCCTTGGACTCCCGTTAGAAGATATTGATGACAATTAGGTTAAGGAAAAATACGCGTTGAGCAGGACTACACATCGTTACAACAACAACAACAACAGTCTGTCATGGGAAAAATGCAAATACTTTACCCACTGCATTTTAGTAATTTCAAAATAAGATTTACACAAAGAATGGTGGAGGACATAACCAATAACCATAGACAGCAGGAGATAATAATTAAGGAACACAACAGAGCGCATAGAAATTGCAAAGAAAATAAAATTCAAATTTTAGAAAAATATTATTTTCCTGGATTAAAAAGGTCATAAAAAATTGTGTGACGTGTAAGGAAAATAAATATGATCGTTTGCTGGATGCAAAGCCACAAATTCACGCAACGCCAATACCCACTTTCCCGGGTCAAATTGTGCATATTGATATATTGCATATGGGGAAACAATTAATTTTAACCGCAATTGACAAATTCTCAAAATATGCAATCGCAAAACTAATTCAGTCCAAGTCAGCGGAGGATATAAAACAACCATTACGAGACATTCTCTTCTCTCTTGTACCAGAAACAATTGTGATGGACAACGAAAAATCATTTAAATCAGAAGAAATAAACTTCATGATGGAAAATGAGTTCGGCATAGAAATTCACCGAACGGCACCATACACAAGTTGCTCTAATGGACAGGTGGAACGATTTCATTCCACTCTCCAAGAAATAATGCGATGCCTACAACGCGAAAAAGCTCACCAATCTTTCAATGAACTTCTAGAAAGATCAATCAAAGAGTATAATTATTCAATACATTCCACAACAGGGAAAAGACCAATGGAAGTATATTTTGGTAGAAGAGTCTGCAGTGACCCTTCACTATTAGATAAACATAGGTTAGAGACAACAAATAAAATTAGGGAAAAGCAAACTACAGATCTGGCCTACCACAACAAGAATAGGGTAGCAGTAAGACAATATAACCAAGGGGATCAAATTTACGTTAAAATAAATAAAAGATTAGGAAATAAACTTACACCTAGGTATAAAAAAGAGATAGTCGCCCAAAATTATAACACTACAGTTAAAACACAATCAGGTAGAATAGAACATAAAAATAATATTAAACAAAGCTGAAATTGGTTTCCTTTTTCTTTCTCTACTAGGTAAAATAAAAGGCAAAATGGCTACAATAACTATTATATTAACTACCATTGCAACTATACTAATGACTAAAGGGCAACAAATTGATATACAGGATTTAACGAATAATAACGGATTCATCCCAATTAAAATCGGAGAACATCGAACAATTAATCATTATGACAAAATTCTTCACTTTATTAACTTAAATACGTATGATCAAGCTATTTCATTAATCGCGGACAATATTAAAGCATTAAAGGCAACTACTTTTGAAGATGAACGACTAATAGACACTTTAGATAAAAGCTTTAACTTACTAAAAGCAAAAATAGACTATTTACAACCAAGATTTAAGACAAAACGAGCTTTGATTAATATACTAGGTAAAGGATTAAAATATATAGCAGGTACTATGGACAGCGACGACGAACAACAAATAATGAATGCATTAGACAAAATACAAAAAAACGAACAGGCTACAACAGACGATGTAAACAAAATGATTTATAATAATAATTTTTTAACTAACCAAATTAATAATATTACGACTCACATAAATAAACAACAGATATTAATACAAACTTATATAAACGAACTTAGGGAAACAACGCAAAATAAAATCAAAACATTAGAAGATGACTTACAATTTATGCAACATACTTACCAAATTAATAACGACATAACCCTTTTACAAAATCATATTAACGACATCGGACAAATAATTTTTTCTAGCAAAATAGGTATAATTCCTACGGACATTTTAACTCAAATTGAACTTAATCATATTCACGATTTTGACAGTTATAAGGAAATTAAAATTGCTGTAATTTTTCAAAACAACAATATTATAATAACAATATTGATACCACAATTCTCTTCTAAAAATCTTTCCAAAATTAGATTCGAACCAATTCCAAACAAAAACAATATGACAATTGTATTAGAAAATAACGAAATTTTGTTGGATGAAAACAATAATATCTATGATAAATATATAAAAGACAATTAGGAAAAAAACTTAAAAATAATAGAAAATGACTGTAGAACAAATATTTGAAACTTTGAAGAAGCTTTTTGAAATCTAAATCCATTTTTTAAATCATGTATAAGTGAAATAATGCCAGGAATAATTGTTACGATTGTAACAAGCTAAAAATTAAACAGACAGGAACCTTTTTAATTAGATTCGAAAATTGTAAAATTTCAATTACAAATAATACATTCGAAAATTATAATATTAAGATTTATGATACATTCATTTTAACAAATAAAATTACAAAAATAAAAGGAAATCATAATTTTACAAATAAAAATTTACAATTGGAAAATTTGTACACTAAACAAATCAAACAGGAAGAACATATAAAATTGTTAATTGAGAAAAATAGTAATATTCATTTAATTAGTCTAAGTTCTGATTTGCTAATTATATGTATTGTCATTATATCAATTTTTATTTCTATATACATCTATAAATATAAACTAAAATTTTATGTATCACCTGAGCTGCAATTGCCAACGCGAAACATTGAAAATATAACAAATGGACCATTCTTGCGGATAAAACCCAATTTGTAGTAATTTTCCATAATTTCTCATACACCACTTGCTTTCATAGTAATTTTTCATAAAATTCTTTTTGCTTATTACGCTAATGCTAATGCCGATTGAGGGCAATCGACTTAAGAGGGGAAGAGTTAACTTGTAACAAGTTAAGACCACCTACATTGCGTGAAACAGGATCGCCTATTACAAAATAGCCGATCCAACCCCCATAAATTATTCCCCAATAATCACCCATAAATTGCTCTTAGTAATTGCCCATAAATTCTTCTTAATAATTGCTTACAAAATCATTCTAAAGAATTCTACCCGAAATATGATCACTCATAAGTCGGTCAACTCAAATAAATTCCCAAGCATTGCATTTCTTTAACCTACCCTACTCCGATCGCACGCCATAAATTACAATGCAATGCTTTTATGCAAAGTCAAAACATTTTTCTGTAAGAAACAACTAAAAAGCAATTAATTTCGTAAGTAAGCTGAAATATGACTACTCATCATAATTCAGCCGCCTAAGTCATATCCACTTCAAAGCGGCAGCTACGCTAAATGGTGACATAGCACAAACATCCACACAATGCTTGCGAAATATTAAAACGCTGAGCTAACAATGACAGAAATGGGTCATATGGGAAAATGCAACTTAAGTAAACAAACTATTTCCCAATTCGACAGTTACTCACCAATACAATCAATTATTTTCGGATATGGTGAAATGCTTTCACAAGAAACGCACACATAGAAATTAGGTCAACCGTAGTTGCAGCGCAGGCATAATTCTAGTATAAATAGTGAAAATTTTATATCTAAGTTTTTGAGTTGATATTTGACTTCAAATGACAACCAATAAAACTATTTTGGTTCCTTTTAATTTAAGGAACCGTAACTTATAACAACGCTGGTTTCATTGCATATGTGTGCGCGTGAGCAACTTCAGCGTTAAGCCGACTCAGCAAACTGACAGCACAGTTAAAGGGCAAATTTACACACACCTCTATCACACAATACAAGGCCGGCGAATCTACCGAATTATGTGTAATACACATGATGGTTCACTGTGAATTCCCTGCAGTCAACTTAATTAGTTTTATACTAATCAAATACCAGTCAGCAAGGCGGCCTCAACTAGTTCGAGTTCTGTAATTTTTCCATATTAGCAACTGGTATTTTTAACACGGGGATGTCCTACGAGATGGCAATTATCCTTCTCTGCATCAGCACCATACCAATTGGCTGACTAGTCAGCCTCTACATCGGGAATATACCTGTTGATATACTTGTTATTATACACATCAGTATCATACCATTTAAGATACTAGTTCGTATATACGTCAGGATCGCACCAGTTGAAAGAATAGTTCATATATACATCAGAATCATACCAGTTGGCAGACTAGTTCCTATATTATCAGAATCATACCAGTTGAAAACTAGTTCATTTATGCATCCGAATCATACCAGTTGACAGACTAGTTCAAATATGCATCAGAATCTAGTTAAAAAAAGCATCGGAATCATACCAGTTGTCATACTAGTTCATATATACGTCAGAATCATGCCAGTTGATATAGTAGTTCATTTATGTATCAGAATCATACCAGTTGACACACCAGTTAATTTATGCATCATAATCATATCAGTTGACATACTAGTTCAAATTTGCATCAGAAATATACCATTTGACGGTCTATGCACCAGTATCATAGTCAGTCTCTACATCAGCAATATACCAGTTTATTCTTTAGAAAGCAGCGACTATTTGTATTTACCCAAACACGAAAAAGCATCTGTGAATTACAAGGTAAAAAAGAAGCAGTTATAAGAGAAAAAGAAAAGCAATTGTCCTCTTCTGCATCAGCACCATACCAATTGGTATACTAGTCAGCCTCTGCATCAGCATTATACCAGTTGATATACTAGTTCATACACAGCCAAAAATGAGCTAAAGGCTCTGAGTTCGATTCCCGGTAAAGTTAACACAAGTTTTTTTTCTATATTTTTCAAATTATGTTGTTTATTGTATTTTTAATTTAATTATTGAATTCAACTTGCAATGGCTCCTTTCAAATTCCGCGTTCGTCAAGTTTGATTATATAGGTGAAGGCCCAATTGCATTCAACTTTGTAGGATCCACTTTCATACAAAGTTTTTTAAACGTAAATCGAAGCGAATTTTTGCAAATGCTCAAAAACGAGGCGCGCATTTGTTAAAGTTTTATGTAATTGGGGCTTTGGAGTTGTAGTTTTAGGTAAGGCAAATTAAGGTTACTTAAGGTTAAGTTAGTCGTCCTCTGCGGAGTTTCGGTCCCACATATGTATATATAGTAAGTCTTATTTTTACATCAAAAAGAGTCAAAGTAAGACTGCTTTCATGCTGGGCCATACACTCGAGTTAAAGGTGCATTGTTAGAGTTAATTTATATTGTTGTTGTCAATATACTCAAGTTTATGCTGCAACGTAAAAAAAATTGGCGGTTATATATCAACCTCTAACGAGATTTTTGCCGAGCTTCTCTTTCAACTTATAATGTGCTGCCTTGATTTTTTTCTTACAAGTTGGCGGGAGCTACAGTTTTTCTAAAAATTGACAAATCTATGACTGTGCAATCAACAGTTGAATGTTGTTACTTCAACTAGAATTCCCGTTCAAACATCCAAAATTTGGTCAAATCAACAGAATTTGGTCAACTTCAGGATAACAGTACCTACGAGATTGTTGATTTTACCAGTGCCTTTTTCTGTGTATGTATATACACCAGAAATATAGCAGTTGACATACTAGATCATGTATACTTTAGAATCATATTTGTATTTACTAAAACACGAAAAGGCACCTGTGAAGTACAAGAGAAAAAAAGAAACAAACCAAAAATTTCGAATAATGTGTGCATGTTACTATGTAGTACAATAGATCGTACTAATGCTCGCGGTGTAATAAGGCCTTATAATAATAATGTAGTATGAAATGGAATTTTTAAAATTAGTATTTTTTCTAAAATAAATTATACTTTTTCTGACTACACCTTTTTCAGTTTATATTCAGAAAGTAACAATTTATATTCAGAAAATTAAAATTCATATTCAGAATTTCCATTTGATATTCAGAAAAATACAATTGACATTCAGAAAAATACAATTGACATTCAGAAAAATACAGTTGACATTCAGAAAATTACAATTGATATTCAGAAAACTTTCTGAATGTATAAATCTGGGGTGATGGGTCACTAAGGGTCACTTTAACGTTAATAAAACTCACTGTGTAAGTTAAGCAAATTAACTTTATTTGATTCACCGATATATTTATTTAGTAATATTAATTTCACAGAACGATCGGGTAAGCGGTTGTAATTAAACTAAACTTAAATCTAACATTGATCCCTTGCGCAGCAAGGAGACTGGAATGTGTAAGTATGTATGTTGACGACCCGGAAAAACGAAGAAGGCATAATGGTTTGGATATTAGGGCATGTACCGGGAATGTCCGGACCCTTTCAAGGGACGGTACAGCTGCCCGACTGGTTGATGTCCTCGTAGGCGCAAAGGCCGACATCACCGCCCTGCAGGAAATGCGATGGACGGGGCAAGGAAAGACGAACATCGTTCCTTGTGACGTATACTATAGTGGCCAGACACGCGGCAAGGCGCGTGGTGTAGGATTCGTGGTGGGACAGAGACTTCGCCGCCAAGTACTAGCGTTCACTTCTGTGGACGAGCGTCTCGCTGCGATCCGCATCAAGGCGAGGTTTTTCAACATAACATTTATCTGCGCCTATTCGCCGACTGAGGAGATGGACGGCGCAGAGAAGGACTCCTTCTACGATAAACTTGAACAAACTTATGATCGCTGCCCCCAACATGATATCAAAGTCGTGCTCGGCGACTTTAATGCCAAGGTGGGCAAGGAAGGAGTCTTTGGTCCTACAGTTGGAAAATTTAGTCTCCACGATATAACATCACCCAACGGCACTAGGTTGATTAACTTCGCCGCTGCTCGCAATATGGTCATAAGTAGTACCAAGATCCAGCATAAACGAATACATCAAGCCACTGGGCTGTACCCTGATCAAAGAACAAGAAACCAGATTGATCATGTCATGATTGACGGCAGACATAGCTCCAACGTTCTGGACGTGCGTACACTGCGTGGTCCCAATATTGACTCTGACCATTATCTTGTCGCAGCCAAGATACGCAAACGCCTCTGTGCAACGAAGAAAGTACGCACAGTAACGGAAGGAAAGTTTGACGTCGAGAAGCTGCGCATGACACAGACAGATGATAATTTCACAACTCGACTCTCACACCTGCTAGCAGAGGGCAATCCTCGACCTAACGATGTAACCGAGCAATGGAAGCATATCTCTCACTCATTGCGTACCACCGCTGAGGCCACTATAGGGTTCCAGCGAGCCCGCAAGAACAACTGGTACGATGAGGAATGCAAAACTGCCTCGAAAAAAAAGGACGCTGCCTACAAGGAGACGTTGCGAACGGGAGAAACCCGCAGTGTATGGCAACGCTATCGTGAGGCGAAGAAGGAAGAGAGACGCCTTTTCAGAAAAAAGAAACGTGAGGCCGAAAGACGTGAGTGTGAGGAGCTTGAGATGCTGGCTGGCAGGAATGATGCCCGAAAATTCTATGAAAAGATCCGGCGGATGACGGATGGTTTTAAGACCGGGGCAAGCTCCTGTAAGGACAATAATGGCGACCTGGTAACCGACGTACAAAGTGTACTTAAATTATGGAGGTAGCACTTCCCCTCACTGCTAAATTGCGAGGAAGACGTCGAAACCGATACCCCAATCCCTGACGATGGAAAAGTCGTCCCACCACCTGACTATGATGAAGTGAGGATAGCTATGTCCCGGCTCAAAAACAACAAAGCGTCTGGAAAAGACGGACCATCCGCCGAGCTGTTCAAACACGGAGGCGAAGAGCTGGTAAAAAGCATGCATCAGCTCTTATGCAGAATATGGTCAGATGAGTGCATGCCTCCAGATTGGAATTTAAGTGTGCTCTGCCCAATCCACAAGAAAGGTGATCCCGCTAACCCCACCAACTACCGCGGAATCAGTCTTCTTAATATCGCATATAAGGTTCTTTCTAGCGTATTGTGTGAAAGACTGAAGCCCATCGACAAACTGATTGGACCTTATCAGTCTGGCTTTAGACCTGGTAAGTCTACCATCGACCAGATTTTCACGATACGCCAAATCCTGGAGAAGACCCATGATAAAAGAATCGACACTCACCATCTCTTTGTCGATTTTAAAGACGCTTTTGACAGTGCAAAGAGGAGTTGCCTGTATGCCGCCATGTCTGAATTTGACTCCCTGCAAAGCTTGTACGGCTTTGTCAAATGACGTTGAGCAAAACCAACAGCTCCGTCAGAATCGGGAAGGACCTCTCTGAGCCATTTGAAACCAAACGAGGCTTCAGACAGCGCGACTCCCTTTCGTGCGATTTCTTTAACCTGATGCTGGAGAAGATAATTCGAGCAGCAGAGCTAATTCGCAATGGCACAATCTTTTACAAGAGCGTGCAATTGATGATTTTGATATCATTGGCCTTAACAGCCGCGCCGTAAGCGCTGCTTTCTCTGGGTTGGATAAGGAAGCGAAAAAAGTGGGTCTTGCTGTGAACGAGGACAAGACGAAGTATCTGCTGTCATCAAAGAAAGAATCGGCGCACCTGCGCCTTGGCAGCGAAGTCACCGTTGATAGCTACAAGTTTGAAATGGTGAGAGACTTCGTCTATTTAGGAACCAGCATTAATACCGAAAATAATATCAGTCTAGAAATCCAACGGAGAATCACCTTTGCCAACAAGTGTTACTTTGGACTAAGTAGGCAATTGAGAAGTAAAGTCCTCTCTCGGAAAACAAGGACCACGCTCTATAAGTCTCTCATCATACCAGTCCTGATGTACGGCTCGGAATCATGGACAGTGTCAAGAGAAGATGAGATGGCCCTTAGAGTATTTGAGAGAAAAGTTCTCCGGAAGATTTATGGTCCTTCCCGTTATGCCAACGGCAAGTATAGACGAAAATTTAACGATGTGCTGTACGAGCTTTACGCAGACCTGACGATAGTTCAGCGGATTAAAGCCCAAAAGCTCCGCTGGCTGTGTCATGTTGTGCGAATGGACA
The DNA here is from genome assembly GCA_964058755.1 of Campiglossa producta. Taxonomy (NCBI): domain Eukaryota; kingdom Metazoa; phylum Arthropoda; class Insecta; order Diptera; family Tephritidae; genus Campiglossa; species Campiglossa producta. The sequence goes on along the minus strand of CAXKVI010000001.1, from coordinate 105,840,674 downwards.
AAGAAGCACCAGAACAGAAAGTTTTCCTATCGACACCCAAATTCGGCAGCAGAGGAAGGGGGAGACCTCGACTGAGATGGAAACAAAAGGTGGAGGATGACTTGAGCTCCTTTGGGGTTTCCAATTGGCGTCAGTTATCGGTAAAAAGGAATGACTGGCGCGCTTTGATACGAAACGGCCAAAATCGCCTAGGCGGCTTAGCGTCATTATGACGCAAGCCAAGATTAGATGTTCTACTGCAGCTATGCTTAAAATTTTGGTTGATATTAGGATACATCTTGATAGAAAGGAGCTGACCTTGCTATGTCTGCTTGATTTCTCCAGTGATTTGATTCAGTGAACCATACAACAAGCAACAAGCTTGATGAATATTTCGGTTTTAGTAGAAGTGCAGTCATCCTTTTGCAAACCTATTTAACTGGTCGTTACCAACGTGTCCGAGTTGGATCTGAGCTTTAACAGTTGAACCCGGTTATTAGTGGGGTGCCCCAAGATTCTATATTGGGCCCGTTACTATTCAGCATATTTATAAATGATGTTATCAGCGTGTGCCATCATTCGGAGCTTGATGCGTATGCTGATGACATCCAAGTCTATACGTGTATCAAACCAACCTAATCAGCTGTCTGAAAATCTGAATTCAGATTTGTGGGCGTCTGCCAATGGTTTAGTACTCAATTTTAAAAAATTTTTCTTTCTTCTAGAATTAGAACGATTAACCTCTTCCCTGCGATACATTTAGGGGATGAAACTCTGGAGCTAGTTAGGTTAGGTTCAAGTGGCTGCCGCAGAGGCACACTTAGGCCAGTTTTGAAAGGCCCGTTGTGATACCACCAACACAAGGAAAGTCAGTCCCGGGACCCAGCCATATGGAAAATCCCTGAGTTGTTGGGATTTTTCACATAGCAGAATCCCGGGACTGACACTCCTAAACCGACACCGTTACTCCTCCTCGAACCACTTAGATGACTTTATGAAGGCCATAAAGTCCTTTATGTCCAGTTCCGCGATCTGGCTTAGGCTATCCAGGAAGAGAACTCCCAAAAAGCGCGTTCTCGCGCCGCTTACAGCCGCCGGGCAGTTGCAGATGAGGTGCACCACTGTTTCCTCCTCCTCATCATCTTTGCAACTCCTGCAGTATCGTCGGTAGGGCACACCTAGCCTTTCTGCATGCCTACCAATGAGGCAGTGACCGGTTAATACCCCTATCAATATGGAGATTTCCCTCCTAGTTAGGGTATAAATGCGTCTATACCTTTTAAGATCCCATTTTGGCAGGGTTTGTTTCGATATCCGGCACCCTGGGGATTGCAGCCATCTTTCGTTGGCTTGACGGAGTGTGTGCTCCTTCAGGATTAGTTTGCATGTGGCAAACGGCATATCTAAGCGCTCTTTATCCTGAATAACCTGCTTGGTCGTGCCCTGCCTGGCAAGCTCGTCTGCCTTACAGTTTCCCTTAATGTCCCTATGTCCCGGGACCCATATGAGGTTTACGAGGTTCTGTTGGGCCATCTTCTGAAGAGATCGACGACAGCTGAGCGTCAGTTCAGAGTTGAACGTGTATGAGTCAAGGGATTTGAAGGCCGCTTGGCTATCGCTGAAAATAACGATATCTTCTCCGATAACACGTTTGCTTATCCAGGCCGCGGCGTCCAGGATTGCCGAGACTTCCGCCTGGAAGACGCTACAATGATCAGGTAGTCTGAAGGAGAGCTCAATGTCCAAATCTCTTGAATAAACCCCGCCTCCAAATCTGCCGTCCAACTTCGAGCCGTCGGTGTATATGGAAGTGCCACCATTTGTTTCGGGACACCAATCCGTCCTCTCCCAGTCCTCTCTGCTGGGAATGTTTATTTTGAAACAGCTATCCCCGACTGTAGTGGTCGCACAACGATCTGTGCTTAGAGGGAGAAAGCTGTAAGATTCCAGAATACTGGAGAGTCCAATAGTACACGCACCCCAGCTGGAGGTTTCCCTTAGGCGCAGAGCTGATGCCGCCGCAGACCGAAACCATTCCAGATCAAGTGGCAAAATGCCCAGAATGACCTGGAGGGCTTCATTGGGCGTTGTCCTTAGCGCACCGCTTATACAGATCATAATGGATCTATGGACTTTCCGCAACAGATTCAGGTATGTTGCCTTGCTCAGCGCAGGCCACCATACGACGACTCCATACAGCATGATTGGGCGAATGATCGCCGCGTAGATCCAACTGCATACCCTAGGGCTGAGCCCCCATTTTTTGCCAATGTCTCTTTTGTATGTGTAAAGAGCGATGCAAACTTTCATTTGGCGCTGAAGAACATTCTCCTTCCAATTCAATTTCCTGTCCAGAACTATGCCTAGAAACTTGGCATTATCCGGCAAGCCCAGGAGCGTGCCATCTAGTTCCGGTGGGAGGACAAGTTCCACTTTCCCCGGGTTGATACTAAGTCCGCAGTGAGAGGACCACGTCGAAACTTATCGCAGTGCTACTTGCATCAGGTCACACAGAGTTTGTGGGAACTTGTCTCTGAATGCAATAGCTAAATCGTCTGCGTATGCTACTATCTTCCCGCCCCCCCAGCTTGTGTCACGTAGCAACGAGTTGACTGTGATGTTCCATAAAAGCGGGGAAAGAACACCACCCTGGGGCGTTCCCCTTGTGACATAGCGTGATAACTCAACCGTACCAAGTGAAGAAGCTATTTCCTTCCTCTTAGAAGTTGGTCAGTTAAACCAGTTAGAGGTCTATCTACGCCCAGATTAGTAAGAGCGGAGTTGATAGCCTCCGGGCTTATATTGTTAAAAGCCCTCTCAATGTCTAGGAAGGCCACGAGACAGTAGTCCTTTTCACACAGCGATTTCTCATTGACAGATACTAGGCTGTGCAGAGCAGTTTCTGTTGATTTACCCTTGGTGTATGCATGCTCATAGCTAGAGATAAGTTTGCTATCAATAGTCGTTGAGAGGTAGTCGCTTAGTATCCTCTCAAAGGTTTTGAGTACAAAGGACGAGAGACTGATCGGTCTGTAGTCTTTTCGCTCGTAGTGGGATGCCTTCCCAGCCTTAGGGATAAACACTACCGTGGCGCTTCTTCAGGAGCCCGGAATGTGGTTGAGAGCCAGGCAGGCTGTGAAGAGAAATACCAGCCATTTAGCTGATGTCTCCAACATGTTTATAAGTTACGCGGGGATAATCCCGTCGGGCCCGGCAGACTTATGAGGTTCAAAGCTCTTAACTGCCCACCTTACCCTTTCCTCTTCCGTGCTGGTCCAGGATTCGTCAGGTTTTCGCAAATAGCTGATGGCTGTTTGACTTTTCGCGAGGACTCGTCTAAGTCTCGCTGTGCGTCGACCTTTTCGACGCCAGTTCAGAAATTTCTCCACGAGATTCTCTTTGCCTGTCTCAGAGCTTGTTTGTAGGCACTTATCATCATTTATTGGCGCTTAACCGCCTAAGCGATTTTGGCCGTTTCGTATCAAAGCACGCCAGTCATTCCTTTTTAGCGATAACCGACGCCAATTGGAAACCCCAAGGGAGTTCAAGTCATCCTCCATCTGTTGTTTCCATCTCAGTCGAGGCCTCCCCCTTCCTCTGCTGCCGATTTCAGGCGACGATAGGAAAACCTTCTGTGCTGGAGCTTCTTTGTCCATTCGCATAACATGGCCCAGCCAGCGGAGTCTTTGGGCTTTAATTCGCTGGACTATGGTCAGATCTGCGTAGAGCTCGTACAGCTCATCGTTAAATTTCCTTCGATACTCGCCGTTGGCATCACGGGAAGGACCATAAATCTTCCGGAGAACTTTTCTATCAAATACTCCAAGGGCCATCTCATCTTCTCTTGACATTGTCCATGAATCTGAGCCATACATTAGGATAGGTATGATGAGAGACTTATAGAGCGTGATCTTTGTTCTTCGAGAGAGGACTTTACTTCTCAATTGCCTACTCAGTCCAAAGTAGCACTTGTTGGCAAGAGTGATTCTCCGCTGGATTTCTAGACTGATATTATTTTCGGTGTTGATACTGGTTCCCAAATAGACGAAGTCCCTCACAGTTTAAAATTTGTAACTATCAACAGTGCTGTAGGCACTTAGTTAAGCTTTATATTCGTGCCAATGCGGCTCAGAGCCGAGGCTCTTGGCCTTGTTAAATTGTTTCCGGCATGATTTGCGGAGCGAGTCCAAATCGTAGGACCACCAATGTGGCCTTGTGAGGGCAGTACTGGTCTCTGTCTAATATTTCATTGTGTAACTGCCAATTAGTGTTACGTGGATTGCAGTACTGGTCTCTGTCTAATATTTCATTGTGTAACTGCCAATTAGTGTTACGTGGATTGCGCTTCATAATTGGTTGTTCTACAATAAAGTCTAGGACCATTTCTATATAACGGTGGTCGGAGAATGAATGTTCTTCAAGAACCCTCCATTTTCTGACCCACTCATAAGCGCCTTCACTACAGATAGTGAGGTCTATGACCTCGCTGCGTGTCTTAGTGATAAAAGTAGGCTCATTACCCACGTTGCAAATTACCAGGTTGGTTGTTAATAGGTAATCAAATAGCCGCTCCAATAATAAGATTACCCGTGCAGAAATTTGACACCAAGTTTTTCACCTCCGTTTGTGGTGGAGGTTCTTTGGCGTCGTAGGGTATATAGACCGACGCCACCGTCAGGCGGGTACTGCCGACCGTTAGACTGATAGCGGTAATATCACCATTGTTGTAGTTAGGTAGGAGAAAGGAGTACAAGTCAGACTTGACCAAAATACACGTTCTGACTTTGCTCTCCTCGCTGGCTCGAATGAGCTTGAAGCCGTTAGTCCCCAATCCGCAGATTCTCGAGCTATTGACCCAGGGTTATTGGATGAGGACCACATCCACATCGCCTTTATAGAGACGACTATTTAAAGCAGCCGAGTCCACTTTAGATTTGTGCAGATTAATCTGAAGCACCACCAACATGAGAGCGCACAGACTTCCCTGCTGTCCCCATATCGTCGAGGTTTGCCCCATCCCGGAGGTTGCCTTTCAACGACGAGTTATTCCGATTAACTGCGCGATATGGCGTTGCGGGAGTCCGGCTGTCTGTAGCGTTAGATGTTAATCGCTCAGCGTTGGCTGCTACCCCCGTGACGTCGAGGACTTCCTCGTCCTGTAGGCTGTCCTCCATTGATCACAGCACTATCGCCAAGGGACGTGGCGGATAACATGCTTTCCGCATCGGAATCTTCCGCTTCCTCTTCTGGTATTTCGTCTTCCGGTTCCCCCGGAGCAGCCGAGAAGGCAGCGCGCTGAGCATCACCACGATATACGTGGATAACGATCTGGCCTACGCTGTAGTGTACATGGTGAACACCACCTGTCTTTCGGGCCCTACCGCATCCCCGACCAGATTGACACTCCAGTCATGTGTTGGGAGGGACGGATTTATTAGCCGTAGCATCCCGAGAATTCTTTCGGGTTCGTCAGGGATGGCCGGAATCCATGCCCTTGCCCTTGGACGAGCCGGAATGTCCTTCCAGTCGACGACCTCGATCTTTGCGTCTTTGTAGACTTCACCCAGTTTAGCCTTGTACAGTGCTACGGTTTTTGCATCCTCGCATGCGAGTAATTTAATCTGACCCTGGTGCCCGCATCCGTTACTCGCGCCGAACTACCCGGAAGCTTCGGAGCAACGTTGAGGGGAAATGTGTCGTCCGCCGCGGCAGAGCCCCGTACCGCGTAAGGCCATGCTTACTCTCTGAGGCGGCCCGGTAGCAGAGAGGCTGGAGCTAGTTAACAAAGTCAATAACTTGGGTTTTACAATAAATTCTACTCTTTCATGTGGTGATCAATGATCAGGTCAACTCTGTTGTTAGAAAGGTATATGGCTGATTCCTTGGAAACTGATATATTTGTTTTCACCGACTTTAATGTCAAAAATTTATAGCAAACCGACATTTTTGTAAATAATAATTTATAGTGTCCCTTGCTGAGGTCATGTATTTTTATTAGCATTCTAATCTAATCTTGGCTTGCGTCATTTATTGACGCTTAACCGCCTAGGCGATTTTGGCCGTTTCGTATCAAAGCACGCCAGTAATTCCTTTTTAGCGATAACTGGCACCAATGGAAAACCCCAAGGGAGTTCAAGTCATCCTCCACTTGTTGTTTCCATCTCATCCGAGGACTACCTCTTCCTCTGCTGCCGAATTCGGATGTCGATATGAAAACCTTCTGTGCTGGAGCTTCTTTGTCCATTCGCATAACATGTCCTAACCAGCGCAGCCTTTGGGCTTTAATCCGCTGGACGATGGTCAGGTCTGCGAAAACCTTGTACAGCTTCGATACTCACCGTTGGCATCACGGGCAGGACCATAAATCTTCCGGAAATTACAACAACCGCATGAAAACTTGCCACTTTGATTGCAAATATCTCTTCAGAGAAGCAAAATATTAAAAAAGCACTTCCGGATTGGTGACCCTGAGGCCAAACCCCGTCTTTTGATCCCCCTTCCATAGTTTTAGCTAATTTGTTAGCAGTTGACAGCTAAGGTAGACAATTACCTTAATTATTAACAATTTGGAAATTCACTGCACCTTGTTTGTTATTACATATACTTTTTTGCTATTAATGATAGATGCTATGTTCCACTTCGTTTATTCCATCGATATAATAAAAACCCACCACTATTTTATCGCAAGGTGAATTGAGTGTGTTACAGAAACATTTTTCATATCGAAAGTGATACGAGCCTTGCGATAGCAAATCGATCGTTATTATAACGAAAGGTTATAGAAACAGGCTACAGAGAAGACAGCGCTTACGGCGCGGTTGTTAGGGCTAACGATATCAACATCACCAGCATACGCCAGCAATTGCACGCTCTTGTAAAAGATTGTACAATTGCGGTTCAGGATAATCAATTTTTATTTAATGTGGTATTAATAAATATGAATGTTATATCCATAGATTTCCCTCCGTAATAATTAAAAAAAAAATGATTTTTTTTCTTTCGGGCAAGTCTGTTTAGAATATTCAAATATTGAAAGAGGAAATTAATCGATTGATGCAAAGTTTCTTGTTTGTCCAAATTTCCGTGCCTAGAGGATTCCCCTTGTCGGCGGGCTTTGTTATAGCTACTTTAATACATAATACAATCACAAAATCGCGAAAAATTGCCTAGATATAAACTAGCGTATTACACTACTGTTTTAAACAAATCGCGTTTTGATCATACTCACCTTATTATTACGTTGGGTTTCGGGGTGCTTAGCGTGATACATGCAAAAGTATTTCCTGTGGCCATTAATTGCGATTACCGTTCCTACACAATTACGTGGATTTATGTTTAGAGTCGTGGATTCATATAACGATAATCTCAAAAGTTCCGAGTACCAAACCAAACCCTTTTCTATAAGCATATAACCAAATAACAAAGCTTTGGATTTACGATATGGCCACACTGCCTTGTGAAATAAGGGGATAAGTTTTGATCGAGTTTTAAAATCAGTAACTAGTATTATAGTCCTACATCCCGGCTTCAAGAGGCGAACCATTCCATTATATTTTTCTGCTCTAAGCTCATGTAATTTCAGTTCTGGGGTATTGCGTATTTGTTTTATCGCTGAAATTAAATAATATTAGAAAAAATATTGATATTATTATGGAAACCAACTTGTACAAATTAAACATTTCTACCAACTAACAAGAATAAGAATGGCCATGGATTCAAATGATGGAAGGTAAAATGTTACTTTGAACTTGCCGCTAATAATAATAATATTAATACGCTAACAAATTTTTCATACAAACAATTGTCCAGCTAAAACCCATACTAAAAATGCATATATTTTTATAAAATGCATATGGATTTGTTGGGATGCGTCTAAGGCAGTGCATACCCAACAAACATCGAGCACCAAAAACTCAAACGTTTGAGAAAACATCTATTCTCAACTTTTTGTCAAATGTTGTTTATATAACAGTGTTCACGCGACCGTGAACTTAAAATTTTTATCTTTTTTTAAATATATTTCTTGAACTATTAAATTTGAATTTAAATATCTCTCTAAAATATGAATTTTATATTTATGTATATATGTACATACTAGCATTAGGGTAAGGCTCTTTAAAATAATTTATATATTTATTCACGCTCCCTGAGTTGCAATACGATGCGTTGGCAACGCCAGCAACCGTCTGACAGGTGTGCACACACACATACACACACTTGTCAGCCGGTCGCTCGTTCTGCTTTGTCTCGCTATTCAGTTTGCTTTTGATTATTATTCTCGCTATACTCGAAAAGAAAAGTTGCAACCACTGATCTCACGCTCAATTCGAAAAATAAAAAATTTTATTTTATATTTAGTTATTAAACTAAAGAACGTTTAAGGTGAAAAGTGTGTTGTTTTTATTGAATACTATTCGTGCGCCGATAAGATAGCCACGAAAAGATAGCCACAGGCACCCATTTAACCATCAATAGCTGCAGCGTTCATCACCAGTGACAGTGCATTCTGTGCACAATCACACAAAGATATTTAATTTTACTAGCCGCGATCACCAGCATCTGAACCATTCCCCAGCCACTGCAACCACCAAGACCCTAGTGCAGCAACAATAAGGACACTGCAATATTCAGTGGTCCTTCGTCGCCAAAAAGGAACCAGCGCCAACAACAACAACAAATAAGTACCCAATTGTAATCAAACCGTGAGTATTAAATGAAATAATACCCCCTCCCCTTACACGGTAGAAAACATTAAAATATTGAAAAGTTCATAACAATTTGTCTCGAGAATTTGTGCTTCCCGCCAAATTTTCTCATATCCCGCCAAAATTGGCCCACTTTTTTTCAATATATAAAAGAAAAAGCAATAACCCCTATTTGTCTTCTATAAAAAGTACGGTACATATGTACAAAGAAAACTTAAGAAAACTCGTTTAGTTACAGTGGGTACATTTGTAAATTTTTCGACTCAAAATTTGTGCTCTAAATTTGCTTTCTCAATTTATTTATTTTTCTCAAAAAGAATTAAATATTAATTTAAGAAATAAATATATCTCGTGCACAGTGGTACAAGAGTGGTTCAGAGTCTGTAATACAGTTTAAAAAAAAAAAAATTTTTTTCTCGCATTAATGCAAAAATTCTCCATTTCAAATTTGTTTACTTTGTGCAGATTTTTCTCGCATAACTCCTCCCCTATTACAGTCTATTAAAAATATCGAACCTCGCTAAAAATAAACCTCATTATAACTAAGATTAGTATATTGCTTTATTTTGTCTCCCACGTATATTTAAACCACCCCAATATATGTAGCGACACGTGTGTTCTTGGAATAAAAAAAAAACAACTACGTCGCGTACTTATAAATTTATTCTTAGTGTCAAGATCAAATTTAAGTTGAAGAGCGAGCATCCGTGCAGGTAGACGAGCCAAACGAAAAAGGAAAGAATTTTATCAAAGCGCTCAGGCAGAGCGTTTCTATTTTCCATGCTATAAACTGGAATTTTATTTTGTTGAGCGGGGCTCTCTGCTGTCTACGAGTACTCGTCTTTGAGTATGTGGAAGGGTTGCCACATGCCTCCCTTTGTTATAAAAATTTTACATGAAAAAATTACTAAAGATTACAGAGTATTGAAATATTTTAACATGATTTTGTTAAAAAAAAATATGTAAATGAACAAAAATTAAAACATTTTGAAATATTTTACGATGATTTGATTAGACGGTGTCTGCAAAGCGAACATGTCTTGCGGGTTGCGTGGGCCTTGTTGCTATCTGCCGACGGGCCGATTTGACCTTGTCGGACCAGAACATGTGTGCATGTATCAAGTTCCCTGAAACGAAAAATAGAAGGTTTTCCGTGCCTCGACATTTCGCCAGGCGTTAGCTTGTGAAAGTGATTTCGCAGACTTACTAACAATCCTTGAAGAGGTAACGCTTTCTGAGCTGGGCTAATAAACTCACCAGGAAGTCGAATTGGTTCGCCGTAGACCAGTTCAGCAGGAGTTGTTGAAATGTCGTTCTTCCATGCCGCGCGTAGCCCCATTAGTACAATTGGTAGTGCGTCAAACCAAGTCTCGTCATGGCAAAGCAGCGCTGACTTCAATTGCCGGTGTAAACGTTCAACGAGACCGTTGGCTTGGGGATGGTAGGGCGTGGTTTTTAAGTGGCTGATTCCGAAAAGCTGCGATAGTTGTCGAAACAATGTAGATTCAAATTGACCTCCCCGGTCCGAAGTTATTCTCATGGGAACACCATACCTTGCGATCCAGTGATAAAATATTGAACGTGCTATAGTTTCCGTATTGCCATTTTCGAGAGGTACTGCTTCAGGAAAACGTGTAAAGCGGTCAATTATAGTCAAACACTGACGAAACCCTTTTGACGATGGAAGTGTGACCAAATCGATGTGTATGTGCTCAAAGCGCTGAGTCGGCAATTGGAATTTGCCAGGAGTTGTAATGACATGGCGCTGAATTTTGTTTCGCTGGCAGTCGATGCACGCTTTTGCCCAAGCGCGACAGTCTTTGTTTATAGCAGGCCATACGTACCGACTTGTTAGTAGTTTCTGAGAGCAGCGTACTCCAGGATGAGCGAGAGCATGCAGCGAATCAAACACTGCTCTTCTCAGTGGAGGAGACACAAACGGACGAACAGTACCTGCAGATATATCGCAGTATAAAGTAACATTGTGCTCTGGAAATTTTAGTTTTTGTAATTTTATAGTAGCGTTGGGATTAGCAACGAGTTGATGAAGCTCCGTGTCGATTTCTTGAGCAGCAGCTAGTTGTTGAGGTGAGACGGTAGTAGAGATTGCTTCGACGCGTGAGAGCATATCGGCGACAATGTTGTCTTGTCCACTTACATGTTTAATCTCAGTAGTAAACTGGCTTATTAGGTTGATTCGTCGGAACTGCCACGGAGAAGCACGCTCAGTTTTCTGTTTGAAGACGTGCTGCAACGGCTTATGGTCTGTATAAATAACTATATGACCCCCTCAAACATGTGTCTGAAATACCTCACTGCTTCGTAAATTGCATGAAGTTCTCGGTCGTACGTTGAAAGCTTGCGAATCGATTCTGGTAGCGTTCGGCTAAAAAACGCGAGTGGCTGCCAGGCGCCACCCACAAACTGCTGTAACACAGCACCGACAGCAGAGTTAGATGCGTCAGTAAAGACGGCCAAGTCGGCGTTCATGTTCGGGTGAGCGAGCTCAGCGCATGTTGCTAATGCTTCTTTTGAACGTTCAAATGCATTTTGGAGCGTTTGTGTCCATGCCACAGGGTGAGAGCCTTTAACTTTTGGTCCTGTAAGAACTTTGTTTAGAGGCTCGAGCAGTTCTGCAGCGTTTTTTATGAACTTTCGATAAAAGTTAATCATGCCCATATAGGCGCGTAGTTTCTTTACAGTGGACGGCGGCGAGAGGTTTCGAATGGCGCAGACTTTCTCTGGTAGTGGTTTAATTCCACTGCTTGTAATGTGGTGGCCGAGAAATTTTACCTCACTTTCACCAAAGCTCGATTTGGCAGAATTGATAACAAGGCCGTAGTCCTTTAACCGCTGAAAAACTGTTTTAAGGTGTTCAAGGTGCTGTTGCGCATTATCTGAGGCGACTAAAAGGTCGTCGATGTATGGAAACACGTATGGGAGATCACGTGTAACTTCGTCCATAAAACGTTGGAACGACTGCGCAGCATTCCTGAGACCAAACGTCATAAACGGGAATTCAAACAACCCGAAAGGAGTAATTATCGCGGTTTTTTGGATATCGCTTTCCGCTACAGGAATTTGATTAAAGGCTCTGACGAGGTCTATTGTCGAAAATACGGATTTTCCATACAAATTTGTGCCGAAGTCTTCCAAATAGCGGACGGGGTATCGATCAGGCACTGTTCGGTCATTGAGACGCCGATAATCTCCACACGGCCTGTGTTCACCCGATTTTTTGGGCGCAAGATGCAGAGGTGACGACCAGGGGCTGTCTGACGGTCGAGCAATTCCCATATTCAACATTTTTTGAAACTCCTCTTTCGCGATTTTTAGTTTATGAGGGGCAAGACGACGTGCCCTGCTTGATACTGGAGGACCTTCCGTTGTTCTTATGTGGTGAACTGTCGCGTGTTTTGCTTGTTTAAATGCCCCGTCTGGTCTAGTGATAGAAGCAAATTCTTGTAGTAAAGAAATGTAGGGCGACTGCCCGCGAATAGACCTGATTGAAGAAACCTGGGGTGTACTACGAACGAGCCCATGCATGCTTATTCCAGACTTCTCGTCGCTAAGGCGGCGGTGCTTAAGGTCGACTAATAACCCAAAGTGGCTTAAAAAATCTGCCCCAATTATCGGTTTCGTAACATCGGCTATGATGAAACGCCATGTGAAATCGCGTCGTAACCCGAAGTCGAGCATAAGCGTGTGATACCCGTAGGTTTCAATTGGTACATCAGTTGCTGAATATAGCTGGTAGCCTACTGGCACAAGATTTGTTTTAATTCGCGAGCGCGGAAATACCGATAGATCGGCACCAGTGTCAACAAGAAACTGTGTCCCCGTGGTACGATCTGATATGAAAAGGCGGCGTGATGTTAATGGAGGAGAGTCAGTGACCGCCTCTACTGTCCCCCTTTCGAGTTTCCCGGGAACTTACAACCGGGGATGCAACGTTGGGCTTCTTTGCCGAACTTTTTGTGGTACCGGCAAATACCATCTGCTGACAGACGTGTGCGGCTGTGTAAAGAATTACGCCTACTACGGTAAGACGCGTTTTCCCTACCTCGATTTCGCTCAGTCTTAAAATTTAATGAATTCAATCGCTTTCGAAGTTCAGCTATTTCTGCGCGTAAGGACTGCTCTTCAGAAACCATTGCTACAGAGCGTGAAACAGTTGGCATTACTTCGTGTATTTTGTCTGCTAATCTGCTAAGGTCATCTAAAGGTGCATTTGGCTGTGCTGCCAGACATGCGCGTGTTTGTGCTGGAAGTTGTGATTGCCATCTTGCCTTCAGTACATTGTCTGGTACATCAGGACATAGGCTACGTAAATGGCGAAAAAATTGTGATGGGGTTCGGTCTCCAATTTGTTCAACGTCTAAAAGTTGAAGCAACTTAGCGTCTTTCGGCTTAGTAAGTCGTTCGATAAGACATTGCTTAAGCGTCGTATATGGCGTAGTTGTGGTGGGGCGTAAAATTACGTCCTTAACCTCCGCAGCGGACTGGGTGTCAATAAGTGAGACCGCATGGTGAAATTGGTCACTTTCGTTGGTAATGAAGCGGATTCTAAATTGCGCCTCTAATTGGGCGAACCACAGAGCTGGCCGCTCTGCGGAAAAAGGAGGTGCACGTACTGTAACATTACCTGGAATGTTTGTTGGCGATGCTGTCGCGCCTCCCTGTGATGTTATTTCGAGAGATTCTCTACCGGTAGGCATTGCTATTGCTATTGCGTGTTTTGCACAATATTACGTTATATTTTAGTGCGATGAAAATTTACCAGGATCGGGCGCTGCTTCTACGTAATTCTTTTCTTGGTACAGATGCTCGCCAGTTACAAAAAAACTCAACGAATCGGGGTCACCAATGTAGCGACACGTGTGTTCTTGGAATAAAACAAACAACTACGTCGCGTACTTATAAATTTATTCTTAGTGTCAAGATCAAATTTAAGTTGAAGAGCGAGCATCCGTGCAGGTAGACGAGCCAAACGAAAAAGGAAAGAATTTTATCAAAGCGCTCAGGCAGAGCGTTTCTATTTTCCATGCTATAAACTGGAATTTTATTTTGTTGAGCGGGGCTCTCTGCTGTCTACGAGTACTCGTCTTTGAGTATGTGGAAGGGTTGGCACATATATACGTACAAAATACAGTACAAACGCGGTACAGTGGTCAACTTTCTTAAAATACACCCTCAAAAATTTATTTACCTCAAAAAGTTTTTTTGCCTTTGAAATTGTTTCCCTCTTGCTAGTAACGTGAATATTTAAATTCAAAATCTCTCACACTCAGTTACTCAGCAAATAAACACCCTCTTTTCAAAAAAAAAAATTTTTTTTAATAAATAATTTTCTCAAAATTCAAAAATCTCTTAAATTTCTAAACACTCATAACCCAGCTTAAAAATGAGTGACAGTGAAAAAAAACAGAGTAACCCGCCAGAATCACACCAACCCCAACGCAAAGTTGTTAAAAAATTTAAAATTTCGATTGTTGTTTGCATATTTATTGTCTTATAATTGTTTGAGACTGTGTTCTTTTTAATCTAATCGTCTTAGTATAAATTGCTTTGTGATTAAAATACTAATTAAAAGCCTATAAGGCTGTGAACTTTAAAAATAAATATCGCTGACTTATTTGCAAAAGTTTGGTGAGAGACATTCGTACAGAAAGAATTTTTCTAAATACATACCTGTATACATAAATATATTTTAATATTATGCCGTGTGCCCGCCCCAAAGCTCAATGCAACAAGTGTAAAGAGCTCTTTCACCTAGAGTGCATTGGTCTTGTGCCAGCTGATGCTGATAAGCAGTATATATGTAAAGCGTGCAGTAGTCCAAATAGTGGTTTGACTACTTTGACTGCAGGCCGTAGATTCAGTATCGGGCCTGATAACTTAAATCTTAGCATTCTCAACAACAATAACACGCCTCAATTGCCGCGTTTTTCTCTGCTTAAAGAAATTGAGGATCTCAAATCGGATAATGCGCGCATATTGTTGCTGTTAAATTTGCTTGTTGACGAAGTTCGTTTGCTGAAGTTGAGCGTAAGTGGAAAAAGTGAGAAAGATGCTAACATTGTGCATTCTCTTAATCGTCTATCCGCCGCTACTAGTGCTACTGCAACTACCAACAACATTGCTGCTGCAGCTAATAATAATACTATTAGTGCTGCTACGGATGTTACGGATGTCACGGATGATCTCGCTCTTGCGAGTGGAAGCTACACCGAGCGTCAAAATGTTCAAGGTGATAGAAATTTTGTTGAGCCTGCTAATGATACTGATGCTGTTGACTACTCCGCTGATGCTCCTATGTCACAACGTAATTCTGGGTGGAAAACTGTTGATAGGCGTAAAAAGAGGAAGCAGAGAAACAACCGAATGCAAACTCGAAGCTCAGAGGAGAATAATAATAAGAGTCAAGATAATGAAGAAAGCCATAACAATTATTTAAATACAGTGGTTGGGTCAAATATCAACAATGAACTCGACGTAGCTGTACGATTGAAGTGGCTACATTTATCATCATTCAAGCCATCGGTTTCAGAGCAGAGTATAATAAACTATGCTGCAAAACACGCTAATATTAATGCCGAAACTCTTTCATGTGTGAAATTGGTTAAGAAAGGTACTCCTGTGGACTCTTTGACGAGCATTAATTTTAAACTTGGAGCGCCTCACCATCATTTTGAGAGGCTACTAAGCTCTGATATTTGGCCAACTGATGTGAGAGTTCGGCCTTTTCAATTTTTTCTTAAATCGAACGTCGATAGGCAATCCCATTAGACCGATCCGAAATTTTTCCACCAATGCTCGCGATAATTTCTTGGTTTATTATCATAATGCTAGCGGGCTGCGTACGAAAGCATTACAAATTAGCCGTGAAACAGCGATTCACGAGTATGATATAATTGCATTTACAGAAACATGGCTTAATGATAAGCTTTTATCGTCTGAGTTTTTTGATGTTGCGTATCGGCAAGATCGTTGTGTAGCGTCTACTGGTCAAGTAAGGGGAGGTGGAGTTCTACTTGCAATCAGAGCTGATATTAGTAGTACTCAAATCACTTTGAATTCTTATAATAGTTTTGTAGAGCAAATCTGTGTTCAAATTAAGTTTTCTCATCATAAGTCAATATTTGTTCTTTTATCTTATATTCCACCATCTAGTGGCATTGAAATCTATCAAATGCATCTAGACAATATTACGTTTATATATGAAAACTTGAAAAACGCGGACGACCAAATTATAATTCTTGGCGATTTTAATTTAGGTAATATCTCATGGTCACATTATGACAATAATTTAGTGCCAACCAATGTTAAATCGGATACTGAGATTTTATTATGCAATTCTTTATTTTCAATGGGATTTTATCAATACAATAGTAATTTAAATGATAATGGCCGCATCTTAGATCTTGTTTACGCATTCAATGAACTAAGCATATCCTGTTGGGAATGCCTGTCGCCCTTCTCTGGTAATAGTATTCACCATAAAGCTATTGTTATTAGTTTTAGTTAGTGGACCCTAGTCATAGACGAGCTTCTTCACCTTCTGAAGGGCAATGGCTTTGACGTACAGGGCTATGCAGATGACTTAGCAGTCTGCGTGACAGGAATGCATGAGGATACAATATCCGATCGCATGCAACAAGCCCTGCGCATCATTGAAAGATGGTGTGCTAACAAAGGGTTATCTATTAACCCAAATAAAACAGTCTTGGTGCCTTTTACGCGGCGAAGGAAGCTGTCTATGTTAGAGCCGTCCCTAGGTGGCTGCCGTATAAGTTTTTCGATGGAAGCAAAATACCTAGGAGTAACACTAGACAAAACCCTCACATGGAATGCTCATTTGGAAGCTACGAGGGCCTATTTCGCATGCACTAGACTGTATGGCAAAACATGGGGGCTGTCTCCAAAAATGACTTATTGGTCATTTAATACAGTTGTGAAGCCAATAGTTACCTACGCTTCCCTAGTCTGGTGGCCGAAGTCTGCCCAAAGAACAGCGGCAATTAAATTAAGTAAGCTGCATCGGCTAGTCTGTGTAGGCATAACAGGTGCAATGACAACGTGCCCTGCTGATGCTTTAAGTGCCCTTGTGGGAATACCTCCCTTCCCAATTCTGATAGAGAAGGAAGCAACACTTGCCGCATTAAGACTTCAGAATATTTCTGATCTAAAAATCGGAAATATGACAGGACATATGAAGATAGTCAAGAAGTTCATGAATAGTCCTATATTGCAAGTAAGTGATGCAATAACTCCTACGCTCAGGATCATGCGAAACTTTGAAGTTTCAATCGTAGATCGAGTGCTCTGGGAAACAGGGAACCCATATGCTGAATCCGATTCGGAGATTTGGTATACCGATGGATCCAAGCTGGAAGATGGTAAAACGGGAGCTGGAATCTATGGACCGAATTACAAAAAATCGGTACCAATGGGTAACTACCCCACTATCTTTCAAGCGGAAATCCATGCAATAGAGGTGTGTGGCAGGGAGTGCCTCCGTAGAAGACTATCTTCTAAGCGAATCTACATTATGTCGGACAGTCAGACCGCCCTACGTGCCTTGCAGTCTTACACTACAACTTCAAAGCTTGTTGATGAGTGTGTCGCAGTCCTTAATGATCTGGGAGCCAAAAACAAAGTTTTGTTAGGTTGGGTCCCAGGACATGAAGGGCATGACGGCAACGAAGAAGCAGATCACCTTGCAAAACAAGGCGCTCTAACAGCATTTTATGGTCCGGAACCCTTTTGCGGGCTCACCAAGGCCCACGTAAGAGAGACCATAAGCAACTGGGAAAGCAAACAGTTTAGGCAGCATTGGCTTAGCAGCCTAGGACAGAGGCAGGCCAAACTCTTTATAGAACCCTCACAAAGAGCATCGGCAAGGCTCATTAATCTAAGAAGGGTGGATCTAAGAACCCTCACTGGGTATTATACGGGACATTGCGGTCTGCGTTATCACCTGAGTAAGCTGAATCTGTCAGATACAACAATTTGTCGGTTTTGCGAACTGGACGATGAAACGCCGGTTCATATACTCTGCGAATGCAGTGCATTAGCAAGAAAGAGAGCTTGCTACCTAGGTGGGATCACTCTCAATCCGTTCGTGATATGGAATAAAAAGCCTGAGGAGCTGCTCAAATTTATAAAGAGCCTCCGCATACACCAATAAGCTGAAAGGTCACACAATAGATCATGTAAATGGTCGCGGTGTAATAAGGCCTTATAATAATAATAATAATATTAGTTTTAAGTTCTACAATTTTGCATCGAACAGCGCTGCCTCGCAAATAGTTTATGACTTTGCTAAAGCGAACATTTACGCTATCTATAATGTTCTTAATTCTGTCGATTGGTCCATTCTTAACTCTTTTTATAATCCATGTGATTCATATGAACTATTTCGAAATAAGTTACTTTATTGCATTTCGAACTTTGTCCCTGCAAAAAAGTCTGCTTCACGCAATAAGCTATACTAGGTTATGTCATCTAAAAAATTTAAAGAATAAAGCTCATAAAAAATTTAAGCTGTCGAATTCTGCGGCAGATTACCTTCGCCTAACTAATTTAAAAAAAGAGTACGATCGTCTTCACAAATTTGTATACAATCGTTACATATCTAATGTGGAGTTGGACCTTCAAAGCAACCCAAGGAAGTTTTGGGTTTTTATAAATAATAAACGCAAAACTAATGGTTTTCCTACTAGTCTCGAGTATAATGGTGCGGTATCGGAAAATCCCTTGGAAGCGTGCAATCTCTTTGCAGAGTTTTTTCAAGAGGTATATGAGAACAGTGATTGGATTCCTGATATTGGCTCTGAATTTTTCGATCCGATTGACAGCTTAAATTCTATTTCAGTCTTTGATATTTCTTCAGACGACGTCTCACAAGCAATATCAAACTTGACATCTAGTACTAGTCTAGACCTTGAAGGATTTGCTCCGGTATTTATAAAAATGTTTAGTGATGCTATCAGTCTTCAACTGTCCTTGCTTTTCAATGCGTGCCTAAAAAAAGGCATTTTTCTCGATTCTTGGAAAATTTGTACAATCTCGCCAACATATAAGTCTGGTAATCGTAACAACATTAAAAACTATAGACCCATTGTAAAACAATGTACATTTGCCAAAATATTCGAAAATATTTTGAATAATAAACTTTACCAGTATTCTATAGATCTATTTAGCCGATTTCAGCACGGCTTTCTCCCAGGTAGATCCACCTGCACCAATCTTCTAATTATTACGAACCAAATTGTTAAGGCGCTGGAGCAAAAATATCAATTGGACGTAATATATACTGACTTTTCTAAAGCTTTTGATAAAGTCAATCATTCTGTTTTACTCCACAAACTCTCCTTATATGGAATATCAGGTTCGCTTCTGTAGTTCTTCGAAAGTTTTTTGGTGAACAGAAAGCTTTTAGTTACGATTGGCCCAACTAAATCTGACATAGTTGTTAATGCTTGGTCTGGAATCCCTCAAGGTACTCATTGTGGACCTTTGCTTTTCATTCTTTTTATTAACGACTTACCACAACACTTCAAGTTTGCAAAGTGCCTTATGTTTGCTGATTATGTTAAACTTTATATGAAGATTTGTAGTCCAAGTGATTGTCTAAATCTACAATTTGACCTTGAGATATTTCAGCGGTGGTGTTCTGCCAATAATCTGTTTCTTAATACGAGCAAATGCAATGTGGTTTCTTACTCTAAAACACTTAGTCCTCTTACGTCTGTTTATTCAATAAATAACTTTAGCTTAAGCCGTTTGGAGGAGATTAAAGATCTCGGAGTGATTTTCGATATGAAACTGACGTTCAGTAGACATGTTGATGTTGTTCTTTCAAAAGCACGATCCATGCTGGGTTTCATTAGAAGGAATTCGAAAGAATTTAAGGATCCTTGTACATTGAAGTCTCTATACATCTCTTTAGTAAGGAGTCATCTGGATTATTGTTGTGTTGTGTGGAGCCCATACTATCCATCTCACATTAGCAAAGTTGAACGAGTTCAAAGAAGCTTTACCAGGATTGCATTATTTAAATTAAACTGGACTTGCGATATGCCGTCGTACGACAGCAGGCGGAAACTTCTTGGCTTGCAATCCTTGGAAGATCGCAGAATTTATTTTTCACTAATGTTTGCTTATAATTTAGTGAATCGTTGGATTGACTGTGATGAACTTCTCAGTTTAATAAATTTTAATACCATCTCACGTGAATTTTAATACCATCTCACGTGAATTAAGGAATAATCGATTACTTATTGAAACGTCACATAGGACTAATTATGGTTATAATGAACCGATTTCGCGATGTATACGTCTTTGTAATAAGTATGGACATTTAATAGATTTCAATGCTAGTATTTATATCTTTAAATTAAACTTATTCATTGCTTTAAACTAGTAATTAGTCTGTAAGTACTCCTGTAGACTGTATTAAATAAATATATAAATAAATAAATAAACTTGAAATTCACAACGGAAACAGATATCTTCTTGGAGTATTGTGCTAGGTTTACGTCAACGGCCCTAGAAGAAAACACGGAGTCCTCCCTCAAAATTAAAACTTCGAATATCGAGAAGTTTTGGAACAGAGTTCAGCGTTTGACAATGTTGTGGAAATCCATGATCAAGAGCTTCCCGAAGATTTTGCAACCTCCTCTTATAGCAAATATAGCTCTTGCCTCGTAACGTCTGAAACCACAAAAGCGCAGATGGAAGATCAGCTGCAGCTGATCAAACAAGCAAACAACCCCCCGCCTCCCCCCGAAACAAAGAATTTATCAGAAAATTCCGGTCTTTGTCTGAAAATCCCTCCTTGAGATACGGAAATATTTTACGGTGGTTATGAAAAATGGCCCTCGTTTCGTGACATGTTCACAGCCGTTTACATTAACCACCCGAAACTCACTCAAGCGCAAAAATTGTATCACCTCAGATACAAAACACAGGGAAAGGCCGCGCAAATAGTTCATAAATTTCCCTTGACTGATGATAATTTCGGTTTGGCGTGGGAAGCCCTAAGATCTCGATACGAGAACAGACGTGTCCTCGTAGATAATGAGATCCGTGCCCTCATGACTCTAAAACCCATCATATCTGAGAATAGTGAAGATATACAAAAGTTGCAATCCTCGGTAAATAATTGCCTTCAGATTCTTGCCACGCAACAAGTCTCCACGGATAACTGGGACCCGATACTAATTTACCTCGTTACCTCTAAGCTCCCAGAAAATACAGTCACTTTGTGGGAGCAATCTTTGACTTCGAGGAAAGAACTTCCAAACTGGTCTCGAATGGACCAGTTCCTCACTACTCGGTATGAAGTCGTAGAACGAGTAGATCAATGGCGACCAAATAAATTTAAGGTCAATCCCCAAGCTAGGCCATCTTTTAAACCCCAACAGTCGAATCAGTTTCAAAATAGGTCGACTTCCCACACCCAATCTCATATGACAGAGAAGCGTACAATGTACAAGTGCTCAATGTGTAAAACCTCTTCTCACCCCCTGATAAGTTGATTTAAATTTAAGAAATTGTCAATCCCTGATCGTAAGAAGTTCGTTAGGGAAAACAATATGTGTTTCAATTGCCTCTCTCAGTCACACATATTGAAAGACTGTCCCAGCACTCAGACATGTAATCAATGTCGAGATCGGCACAACTCAGTTCTTCACGAAGACTCAACAGCCATGCCGAAGAGACAACCCCCTCGAGTGCAAAAGACGTCGTCACAAGCCACAACTACGAACGCTACGAGTGAAACCCCGGACCAGGCCGAACTTCAGGATGATGAACCATCCTGCTCCTAGAAAAGCCAGGTCCAATCGTTCTATGCAGAAAAGGATTGCAAAATAATTTTGCCCACTGCTATCGTACCCGTAGAACATAGGGGAGACATTTTCAAACTCAGAGCTCTCGTAGACCAGGGATCTGAAGGAAGCTTTATTTCCACCAAAGCTCAAGATAGGCTTCAACTTCCGTTCAAACCCTCCAGATTTGAAATCTCAGGAATGGGCGGTAAAGTAGTTCAGACCTCAAATAAACTTTGCTCTCTGACTTTGGTATCTGCTGATCTGAAGACAAAAATAAATGCTGAGGCCATAGTATTACCCCAACTCACGAAAATGCTTCCAAACGTCAGACTCACCAAGGAGCTCCAGACAAAATGGGCACACCTCAACCTTGCTGATTCTAATTGTCACTCGCCTGCTCAAATAGATATCGTCCTAGGCAGTGACATAATACCCCAAATTATGGAAAATGGCGTCGAAAAACTATCTCCAAACCTCTTAGCGCAGAAAACCATTTTCGGATGGATCCTCAGCGGTAAAGCCCCTGTGACTGTAGCTTCCTTCTCCACGCAAGTCTCAGAGGTGACCAACGACAACCTGAACTCTCTATTGCGCAAGTTCTGGGAACTTGAGGAAGTACCAACCATTCGCCATACAACCCCGAAAGACGAGGCTTGCGAGGAGTTTTATGCAGCTACAACAACACGCAACAACAACGGTCGTTACATTGTTAGGCTCCCCTTTAAGCCCAATTTTCCAGAGTCCATTGCCTTATCCCATTCTCGGTCAGCAGCCTTGAGCCAATTCCTCGTAATGGAAAAAACTCTCCAAAGGAAGTGTGATCTAAAGACCCAATACGATAGTGTCTTAGAAGAATACCTCACCCTCGATCACATGGAGGAAACCGGCTGCTATGAAACATTTCAAGATGGTAAATGCAGTTCATTTTATCTCCCCCACCATGCAGTCATAAAACCCGAGAAAAAGACATCGAAGGTACGGGTCGTGTTTAACGCCTCTAAAAAGTCCGCTTCTGGATACTCTCTTAACGACGTTCTCTATACCGGCCCTACTCTCCAACCTGATCTGATGCTTCTGATTCTCAGATGGCGGACATCCCAGTTTGTCTTCTACGGAGACGTTGAAAAAATGTACCGTCAAATTCTCATGCACGAAGACGATAGAAACTATCAGAGAATCGTCTTTCGGTCGTCTCCGGGTGATCCTATAAAAGACTACCGTCTGAAGACCGTCACTTTCGGAGTCAACTGTGCCCCTACCTTGCCATACGTACAGTCCATCAGCTAGCCAAAGACATGGTAGAAACTTTCCCGAAAGCTGCCCCGGTTTTAACCAAAGAAACGTATGTTGATGACATTCTCTCTGGCAGTCATGATATTCTCTCGGCTGAACAATCTCTTTCTCAAGTCATCAAAGTGCTAGGTTCTGCAGGATTCCCCTTAAGGAAAATAACGGCCAATCACCCCAGTATAATAAAGGATATCAACAAGGAGGACTTGCTGGACACAAACCTGCTGGAGTTCGAGAAAGCAAGCAACACCAAAACTCTCGGCATTCAATGGAATGCCCTAACTGAAACTTTCTCATATACTGTGGGTTCTATACCCCTTTCTTCCGCTAGTAAAAAACGACAAATTCTCTCCTCAGTTGCAAAACTTTTTGACCCAGTAGGGTGGCTTACGCCGATTATGATTCAGGCCAAGATTTTACTGCAAGAGTTATGGATAGACGGAACTGACTGGGATGAACGAGTTAAGCCCCTCCGACTCATTAAATGGACTCAATTCGCCAATCAGCTACACGAGATATCAAATATCAAAATTCCCCGATGGGTCAACTACATCCCGAACCAGCAGGTAGAACTGCATGGATTCTGCGATGCGTCTGAAAAGGCATACTGCGCCAATATATATGTTCGAACCACCAACGGTACCAGTACGTCATCTCATCTTCTGGTCTCCAAAGGCAAGGTAGCTCCCCTTCGTACCACCAGCTTACCAAGGCTAGAACTATGCGCAGCTCTTCTTCTTGCCCGACTACTCGCCGTTGTCCAATCCCATCTTGATCTCTCTATTCAAAGACTGTACATGTGGTCTGACTCGGAAATCGTGTTAGCATGGCTCGGAAAACCCCCGCACTCTTGGAAAACATTCGTATCCAATCGCACAGCAGAAATCATGGATCTCGTCGGAAACGCGTCCTGGAAGCATGTAGGCAGTCGCGACAATCCCGCAGATAAAATTATGTTTCCTTCCTAACATTGAGAACCCACCACTCAGGGAAACCACTGATAATCCGCTTAATTAAAATCGAACCATCTCTTTCCACTAGTACCACATTTTACCTTCACTATGCCATACCTCGTAGCATACTACAATCTGAACCCCTCATTTAACACTTCTCTCCACTAAAATAGTGTTTACAACTGTCATTTCAGATTATCATGGCACCACGAAGTAACATGCGGTCGGAAATTGTCGCTGCGTCAAACGGCACCGAAGCCTCACGCACTCCGGCATTACGGGCAAATTATTTACGCTGCCGCATATGCACACGCAACCACGCTCTAAAAAATTGTATAGTGTTCCGGAAGATGAAAGCACCACAACGATTGATTCTCACACGCGAGTTATGTGGAATGCCCCCTATGCCGTTCGGGTTGAGGAAAAAGGGAAAATAAGTGTATTTTAAGATACACTTATTGGCCCAAAATAAATATAGTTATGCTCACTCAGCACTTCGCATAATATCACCCACACATTAACCAGCAAGATTAAGCCTTGCCTATGGTTCCACTTGAGAACCATACAAATACAATAATATATACAAATTAACATACTTATTGGTGTCCAAATCAGGAATCCAAAAGATTCTTGAATGAAATAAGAGAACCAACAAAGTACAATAAACAAATAACGATGGTACAACTATGTTGCAGCCAAGTAAATAAGTGGGAATGTGTGGGATGCTGAGTAGGGTAAATAGAATAGGTACATATGTACATTTTAAGATTTTGTATAAGCTTAGGTTAAGCGATAGATTTTAAGAAGTCGAAAAGACAGTTGTCACTTCGAGCCTGAAGCGGCAATTCATGCCTCTCGTAAACTAATAAAATTTAATAAAATGAAATAAAACTAAAAAGTCTAAAAAAAGATCATTTCGAATAAAAACTTAATTAACTAAATAAGAAAAAATAACGTAAGTACCCTGCCCAGCGTCTGGCTATCCGAGCAGACGTAACTGGCGCAGTCGGTTAGATATGAACGGAAAAGAACAAAAAATAACAAACTTAATGAAAAGAACATCAACTTGAAACGATCGTTTATAAAAGAAAAAAGAAAGAAAGAAGAAAGAACCTGCAACAAGTGAAGTGAAGAAGTTAAAAGAAGTAGAAGGGAAAGAAAGGAAAATACTTTTTTTTTGTGCGCGGTATTTGTAATACCGACGCTAAATCATCATCCGCATGGAAGTGGAATACCAACCTAGGAAGATCGAGGTAATTGGAAGCTAAAACGGGCGGAATTCATTGGCGAGTGTGATGGGAGTGGAATAGGAACGAGGCCACGATAATATAATATCCCCAAATGCAACAAAAACAACAAGTAAGGTGCATATAAAAACTGAAATCAACACAAGTAAGTAAGTAAGTAAGTCTGCCAGTTGTCCAAATATATATTGTTCCGCGGTGCACTAATGACAGGGCCAACACTGTAACATTAAAGCTCCTCGATGCAAAAGCTCCACGGAATCTACACCGAAGTCCAGAACCACATTTTCGGACAAATTTGATGTCCCAAATTTATAGCAAAGATCTTGAGATAACCAAAAGGAATTTTCCAGGGGCGGATTTTAATTTTATGCCAACAAGGCGTCAGCGCGGTCCAATAAATTTAAAGGTTAAAAGTTGTTAAAATTAATGTAGTAGAGCCTTGTAAAATGGTGCATGTCACTTTTATGTAGTTTTAGTGAGATATTTTATATTCTTTTACTTTGTACGCTACGGTGTAGTGCTACCAAAAATACACATTTGTACAAATGTTTGCACCTCGCACATACTACGCCCTTGAGTGATAACACACCAACGTCTTATATCAATAGTTTTATACATTGAATTATTGCGAAATTTATTTATTTTTTTTGGGTGTGTTTCTAATTTTTTTTTTTGTGAACTTCCTTTTCACCCAAAATGGCAAGCATGGAAGATTGTCTAGTGGCCATAACACAGCTGTTGCAGGAAAATGCTGCACAGCGTAGGACAACGTTGAGGCAAAAAATAGAAAGAGACCTCAAATATTTGCAACCCTTCGAGGGCAATACAAAAAAGTTACCCTCATTTATCCAAACGGTGGAGAGAATTTTACCCGATTACGTAGCACAGCAAGAAGAAGCATTTAGGGTGGTTTACGATCTGAAGATCGGAGGATCAGCAAAAAATTTTCTGTCTCTCAATCCACCAGAGAATTGGGACGATTGTAAAGTTAAGTTGAAACAGCATTTTCAATCAACAAAAGATCAGATGTCAATCACAAATGACATCATGAACTTAAGGGTTGCCTCGATTGGTGAACTGAGTCGGAGGACAAAGGACATAGTTGATAATATCACCGAGTTTAGCGCTCTGAGTGAAAATGGTAGTACGATGAAGGAGATCCTTACGGGGATGCTGCTTCAGCGAGTTAAACAATTAGCGGCAGGTACGTTTGCCTGCGCTACTAGAAATGTGGTGAAATGGCCGCAAATGGCGACATTCATATACAATTTCTTTTGACTGGATTCGGGGAATTTGAATCCGATGTTTTTGCCAAGCAGACAGAATAGGCAAACGCAAAATTATAACTCCCGACCACAGAATAGTGGGTATAGGCATGAGAATAATTTTCCACGACAGAACAATGATCACAATAACGGTGGTACGGCCGCAAATAATTCAGGTAGGTATAGCGGCCGTTCACAAAATAATTTTAATAACAATAGGAATGGACAGCCTAATAATTGGCAAGCAAACGGTAGGTATGGGTATGAGTCAGGTCGGTACAACAGGCAGAGTGGCCAACAGGTGAGTAACCGACATCCAAACGGCCAACAGGTAAGTAGCCGACCCCAAAGCGGTCAACAGGCAAGTGGCCGCCAACAAAACAATTATAATACCAACAGACAAAATACCTCCCAGCAGACAAGACGTTCAAATGGGCCTCAACCCATGGACGTTGATGCTGCAAGTCAAGTGGAAAACACCAACATAAATGAGGAGTTTTTTACAAACTAGCCTCGGGTGGTGAAAATAAAATTTTAATAACCTTAACATTGTTTAATAAAAGGTTTTTAACACTGGTGGATCCGGGATCCACCATCAGTATTATGAAAAAGGAAGCATTTGATAAATATAATTTGCCGGTCGTTGAGGGGAATAAAATAATAATAAGTACATTAAATGGGAATATTAAGGGCGCAAACGAGAGAGTTGGTTCCCCCTGTCCCTCGGAATTTCAATTTGTTGATAATGCAAGAATGAGATGGTTAAAAATGGATTTCGATAAACCATATGACCTGTTGCTGGGGAACGATTTTATATTCAAAAATGTCAAAACAATTGACATAGAGAGGGAGGAAATTGAACTTCTTAATGGTGTTAAAATACCATTTTATTCAAGGACGATCCAAGAGCAAGTTTACGCATTGGAATCGGCAAAATTGCAAAACATTCAACTCGATCATCTAAAATCAGATGAACGAAAAGGGGTCGAAAAGTTGCTCAAAAAGTATGAAAAGTTAATATATAAAGAGGGGGACACCCTAACAAACACAAAAACAGTGGTGCATGAAATTAAAACAACTACAAACCAGCAGATTAATTCAAAAATTTATCGGTTACCTCCGAAACATGAAGAGGAGGCTATTAAGCAAATAACAGACCTGGAAAAACAGGGTATAGGTCAAAAGAGTAGGAGTAGGTATAGCTCTCCTATTATAATAGTGCCGAAAAAAGATGACAAGTCGGGAAACAGGAAGTTTCGTTTGGTGGTTGATTACCGGAGGCTTAATCCAATAACTATCGACGACAAATATCCCTTGCCAAATATCGATGGAATCTTGGACAAGTTGGGCAAAGCACAATACTTTAGCACTCTTGATCTCGCAAAGGGTTACCATCAGATTTTAATGGCATCTAAGGATATCGAAAAAACAGCTTTCGTTTCCCCATTGGGTTTATATGAGTATGTTAGAATGCCGTTTGGGTTGAAAAATGCCCCGGCTACTTTTCAAAGACTTATGAATGACATACTG
The DNA here is from genome assembly GCA_964058755.1 of Campiglossa producta. NCBI lineage: Eukaryota > Metazoa > Arthropoda > Insecta > Diptera > Tephritidae > Campiglossa > Campiglossa producta. Next base: position 105,812,866 of record CAXKVI010000001.1, on the reverse strand, counting down.
AGGGATTACATTAACAAGATATGTGTTGTTTATTTGGATGACATTTTGATATTTTCCACTTCATTGGAGGAACATCTGAGTTCCATAGATAAAATTTTTTCAAAATTGCAGGAGCACAATTTGAAGATTCAGGCGGATAAATGCAGTTTCTTAAGGAAAGAAACAAAATTTTTGGGGCACACCTTAACTAAAGAAGGTATAAAGCCTAATAAAGAAAAAATTGCAGTGATTTTTGATTTGAAAGTACCTGGAACAGAGAGACAGCTCAAGAGCTTTCTGGGAGCTACAGGATACTATAGGAAGTTCATTAAGGAGTATGATAAGGAATTTACAATCACAACAGATGCAAGTGACTACGCCATTGGTGCAGTATTGTCACAACAGGGTCAGCCAGTGTGCTATATTTCCAGAACTTTAAATAATCACGAGCAAAAGTATGCCACTACCGATAAGGAGTTTCTGGCAATTATTTACGCAATTACATATTTCAGACCATACATATATGGTAATAAATTTAAAATAATCACAGACCACTGTCCGATTGTATACCTAGGTTAGGTTAGGTTCAAGTGGCTGCCGCAGAGGCACACTTAGGCCAGTTTTGAAAGGCCCGTTGTGATACCACCAACACAAGGAAAGTCAGTCCCGGGACCCAGCCAAATGGAAAATCCCTGAGTTGTTGGGATTTTCCACATAGCAGAATCCCGGGACTGACACTCCTAAACCGACACCGTTACTCCTCCTCGAACCACTTAGATGACTTTATGAAGGCCATCAAGTCCTTTATGTCCAGTTCCGCGATCTGGCTTAGGCTATCCAGGAACGGAACTCTCAAAAAGCGCGTTCTCGCGCCGCTTAAAGCCGGACAGTTGCAGATGAGGTGTTCCACTGTTTCCTCCTCCTCATCATCTTTGCAACTCCTGCAGCATCGTCGGTAGGGCACACTTAGCCTTTCTGTATGCCTACCAATGAGGCAGTGACCGGTTAATGCCCCTATCAATATGCAGATTTCCCTCCTAGTTGGGGCATAAATGCGTCTAGACCTTTTAAGATCCCATTTTGGCCAGGTTTGTTTCGATATCCGACACCCTGGGGATTGCAGCCATCTTTCGTTGGCTTGACGGAGTGTGTGCTCCTTCAGCATTAGTTTGCATGTGGCAAACGGCATACCTAAGCGCTCTTTATCCTGAAGAACCTGCTTGGTCGTGCCCTGCCTGGCAAGCTCGTCTGCCTTACAGTTTCCCTCAATGTCCCTATGTCCCGGGACCCATATGAGGTTTACGCGGTTCTGTTGGGCCATCTCCTGTAGAGATCGACGACAGCTGAGCGTCAGTTCAGAGTTGAACGTGTATGAGCCAAGGGATTTGATGGCCGCTTGGCTATCGCTGAAAATAGCGATATCTTCTCCGATAACACGTTTGCTTAACCAGGCCGCGGCGTCTAGGATTGCCGAGACTTCCGCCTGGAAGACGCTACAATGATCAGGTAGTCTGAAGGAGAGCTCAAGGTCCAAATCCCTTGAATAAACCCCTCCTCCAACTCTGCCGTCCAACTTCGAGCCGTCGGTGTATATGGAAGTGCCACTATTTGTTTCGGGACACCAATCCGTCCTCTGCCAGTCTTCTCTGCTGGGAATGTTTATTTTGAAACAGCTATCACCGACTGTAGTGGTCGCACAACGATCTGTGCTCAGACGGAGAAAGCTGTAAGATTACAGAATACTGGAGTGTCCAATAGTACCCGCCCCCCAACTGGAGGTATCTCTTAGGCGCAGAGATGATGCCGCTGCTGACCGAAACCCTTCCAGATCAAGTGGCAAAATGCCCAGAATGACCTGGAGGGCTTAGTTGGGCGTTGTCCTTAGCGCACCGCTTATACAGATCATATTGGATCTATGGACTTTCCGCAACAGATTCAAGTATGTTGCCTTGCTCAGCGCAGGCCACCATACGACGACTCCATATAGCATGATTGGACGAATGATGGCCGTGTAGATCCAACTGCATACTCTAGGGCTTAGCCCCCATTTTTTGCCAATGGCTCTTTTGCATGTGTAAAGAGCGATGCAAGCTTTCTTCTGGCGCTGAAGAACATTCTCCTTCCAATTCAGTTTCCTGTCCAGAACTATGCCTAGAAACTTGGCCTTATCCGACAAGCCCAGGCGCGTGCCATCTAGTTCTGGTAGGCTTAGTGGCGGTATTTTGTACCGGTTGGTGAAGAGGACAAGTTCCACTTTCCCCGGGTTGATACTAAGTCCGCAGCGAGAGGACCACGTCGAAACTTCTCGCAGTGCTACTTGCATCAGGTCACACAGAGTTTGTGGGAACTTGCCTCTGAATGCAATAGCTAAATCGTCTGCGTATGCCACTATCTTCCCGCCCCCCCAACTTGTGTCACGTAGCAACGAGTTGACTGTGAGGTTCTATAAAAGCGGGGAAAGAACACCACCCTGGGGTGTTCCCCTTGTGACATAGCGTGATAACTCAACCGTACCAAGTGAAGAAGCTATTTTCCTTCCCCTTAAAAGTTGGTCAATTAAACCAGTTAGAGGTCTATCTACGCCCAGATTAGTTAGAGCGGAGTTGATAGCCTCCGGGCTTATATTGTTGAAAGCCCCCTCAATGTCTAGGAAGGCCACGAGACAGTACTCCTTTTCACACAGCGATTTCTCAATGACCGATACTAGGCTGTGCAGGACGGTTTCTGTTGATTTACCCTTGGTGTATGCATGCTGATAGCTAGAAATAAGGTTGCTATCAATAGTCGTTGAGAGGTAGTCGCTTAGTATCCTGTCAAAGGTTTTGAGTACAAAGGACGAGAGACTGATCGGTCTGTAGTCTTTTGGCTCGTAGTGGGATGCCTTCCCAGCCTTAGGGATAAACACTACCGTGGCGCTTCTCCAGGAGCCCGGAATGTGGTTGAGAGCCAGGCAGGCTGTGAAGAGAAATACCAGCCATTTAGCTGATGTCTCCAACGTGTTTATAAGTTGCGCGGGGATAATCCCGTCCGGCCCGGCAGCCTTATACGGTTCAAAGCTCTTAACTGCCCACCTTACCCTTTCCTCAGTGATGGGTATTTTTACTGCCAGGTTTGTTGCAGGTACTAGTGGTTCGTCATGCAGATTCCCCGGAAAATGTGTATTCAAGAGCAGCTCAAGGGTTTCCTCTTCCGTGCTGGTCCAGGATCCGTCAGTTTTTCGCAAATAGCTGATGGCTGTTTGATTTTCCGAGAGGACTCGTCTAAGTCTCGCTGTGTCGCCGACCTTTTCGACGCCAGTGCAGAAATTTCTCCACGAAGTTCTCTTCGCCTGTCTCAGAGCTTTTTTGTAGGCCCTAAGTTTAGCTTTATATTCGTGCCAATGAGGCTCAGAGCCGAGGCTCTTGGCCTTGTTAAATTGTTTCCGGCATGATTTGCGGAACGAGTCCAAATCGTAGGACCACCAATGTGGCCTGTGTTTACCGCGTGGTTTTGGCACTGGACAAGCCTGTCCTAGAGCATTTGAGAGCGCCGATGTAAATGTAGTAACAAGATCCTCCAGCTCCTCTACTGATGAGGGGGCTTGTGAGGGCAGTACTGGGAGGTCTCTGCCTAATATTTCATTGTGTAACTGCCAATTTGTGTTACGTGGATTGCGCTTCATGATTGGTTGTTCTACAATAAAGTCTAAAACCATTTCTATGTAACGGTGGTCGGAGAATGAATGTTCTTCCAGAACCCGCCATTTTCTGACCCACCCATAAGCGCCTTCACTACAGATAGTGAGGTCTATGACCTCCCTACGGGTCTTAGTGATAAAAGTAGGCTCATTACCCACGTTGCAAATTACCAGGGTGGGTGTTAAGAGGTAATCAAACAGAGACTCGCCCCTGGCATTGATATCGGAACTCCCCCATTGGACATGGTGAGCATTAGCGTCCGCTCCAATAATAAGATTACCCGTGCAGAAATTTGACACCAGGTCTTTCACCTCCGTTTGTGGTGGGGGTTCTTCGGCGTCGTAGGGCATATAGACCGACGCCACCGTCAGGCGGATGCTGTCGACCGTTAAACTGATAGCGGTAATATCACCATTGGTGTAGTTAGGTAGGAGAAAGGAGTTCAACTCAGACTTGACCAAAATACGCGTTCGGACTTTGCTCTCCTCGCTGGCTCGAATGAGCTTGAAGCCCTTAGTCCCCAATCCGCAGATTCTCGAGCTATTGACCCAGGGTTCTTGGATGAGGACCACATCCACGTCGCCTTTAGAAAGACGACTACTTAAAGCAGCCGAAGCCACTTTAGATTTGTGCAGATTAATCTGGAATGTCCTTCCAGTCGACGACCTCTATCTTTGCGCCCTTGTAGACTTCACCCAGTTTAGCAGCTGCTGCCTTATACAGTGCTACGGTTTTTGCATCCTCGCATGCGAGTAATTTGATCTGACCCTGGTGCCAGCCCGCATCCGTTACTCGCGCCGAACTACCCGGAAACTCCGGAGCAACGTTGAGAAGAATGTTGCCGAGTTCATTTCGCACGTAACGCCACCGGTCCTTGGGGATGGCCAGACGGTCATTGCCTCGGTCAAGGACGCCTATAAGGATCCTGTCCTTGGTTACCTCAGCAAAGCTTAGTTTGCCCGCTCCAGAGGTATTCTGATGCCGCTTGGGAGGGGGATTTAACTCCAGGTCCGATCTCTGGCGCTTGAAAGGGTTAACTTTTAACCTCTTTGGCAAGTAAGATTTTTGGAAATCCGGTATCACAGCTTTCGCTAGCTCTACCGATTTACAGGAATTCGGCGACAGCGACTCCTGCGGTACCCCTTCATACCTCTTCAGGATCTTTGCAGCCAATCTTTTCTCGTGGTATGTGAAGCGGCGGGGAGATGTCTCCCGGGAGTGCGGACCCGTAGTTGCCATCGCGGTCGCTCCCCTTGCCGAAATCTCAGTTGCAGCTTCCTTCCCCTTCGAAACTCCGAGGCCAGGTCGTGAGACCGCTGCCACAGACGTAAAGCTACTTGTTTTCATATCAGAGGTTGATGGGAGTTTAGCATCCGCCGTTGTCCGCTTAGCTGCGTTGGCAACCGCACTGGTGCTAGCTCCCATCAAGTCAATCTTACTCGATAGAGGGTTGGTTGACCGACTCGTAGTTGCCATCGCTGTCGATCCCCCCTTGATTGTGGAACGGAGGTTGTCCTCCGGCGTTGTTGTTGCTTTCTCGCCTGCTCCTCCATAGCTCTCCTTTGCTGAGGAGTGAAATTTGGCGTTGTTTGCTTTTTGGGTTTTTCGTTTTTATTTGCGTTATTTGAGTTCATCATGTTCATACGACCCATCGCCGGACAAGGCCAGCTTAGGGTCAAGGGAAGAGTAGGGGAAAATGTGTCGTCCGCCGCGGCAGAGCCCCGTACCGCGGTAAGGCCATGCTTACTCTCTGAGGCGACCCGGTATCAGAGAGGCTCCGTTCAAATACAGCCACGATTTGCCTCCCGGCTGCAAACGTCCAATGGGCACGTGGTCGCATAACACCCTGGATTGGGAGGGGGAAGATCTTTGTCGTCGCGCCAGAGAGGCTAGGCTGCTCTCGTGATGAAGTGCCGTACGGAGCTATGATCACAAGGGCAGCGTAGCCCTGTGGCTATCGACTTAAGCCCTCGTACCGCGGCAAGGTATCCACCCTTCACGAGGGATATACCTAAATAATAAATATAAAGGAAAAGAGTTCTCGCAACGTCACCAGAGGTGGCTTTTGAAATTACAGGAGTATAATTACGAAATAGAATATGTAAAGGGAAGGAATAATGTGGTCGCAGATTTTTTAAGCCGAATCGAGAATTCGCCAAAGATAAATGAAAAAAATGATAAGGAATCGAATTTGGAAATGTCGGATACGATACATTCGGCCGAGGAAGAATTGTTGGAACATTTTGCTATAAAGGAGGAGATTGTCAATAAGTATAAGACTCAAATCATAGTGACATATAGCCCTCAAGCTAAAGGCCAGACAATACATGGAAGGAAAATAATAGAGATCGATCCTATGAATGAGGAAATAATTTTGAAAAGAATTTTGGAAAGGCACATTAAAAGTGGTAAGGTTGGAATTTTTTCCGAAGTCGAAGATCGAGATTATCATAAAATTCAATTGTTGCTGATATCTATGTTTTCCTGTAATAGCAAGCTGGAATTCGTAAAGTGCACAAAGAGAGCAACAGATGTCATGCAGGAAGAAGAACTGCATAGGCAAATCTCTTTGTATCACAATAATGAATCGATGCACAGCGGCATTGGAGAAACGTATAATACACTGAAAGACAAAATTTTTTATCCAAAGCTAAGGGATCATATTCAATTGATAATAAATAACTACGAAAAGTGCCAACAGATCAAATACGATAGGAAGCCTATAAAACCAAAATTTAGCCTAACAGAAACCCCAACAGATAAAAATGAAATTGTTCATATAGATATTTTTCACTTTAACAAACATTCGTTTGTTACCACAATAGATAAATTAACAAAGTTTGCAGCAGCATATAGGATTACTGACAGGAATTTGAGGTCAAAGAAGACCATATTAATGGAACAATTCGCGAAATTCGGAAAACCTAAGAAAGCTATAATGGATAATGAACTTAGAGCAGAACAATTAATACAGTATCTAAATGCCGAAAATATTGAGGTCCACCTAACAAAACCCAACAACCACACTGGTAATGCAGACATTGAGAGACTTCACTCAACCCTGTTGGAAAAACTAACAGGAATTGAGGATACGAGTCTTTCAACAGAAATGAGGATGCAGATCGTTATAGCCAACTATAATGATCGATATCACTCAACCATCAAGTGCTCTCCAAGGTTCGCTAAAGAAAGCATTTGTCCATCCATATTACAAGAAAGAATTAAAGCAGCAAAAGAAAAAACAATAGCCAAGCATAATATAAAAAGAGAAGACTACATTGAAAATAGAGAAACAGGGCCAATTAAAAACTACAAGAGAGTAAGGCATAAGGATCAACCATATTTCCGAATTAACCCTTTGCAGAATGTCCACCCTTCCAATATAAAAAGACCACAAAAATTTGCGAATTTACCCAACTTAAATTCTGATGATAACGATGATGATGATAGATTTAGTACAGCAGGCCATAATGGAGATGCCTGAGAAAAAAAAGAGGAAGAAAAACAGAGGTAATAATATATAAAACACTATAGGACACACCCTTTGGTAAGTATGAAGAAATCACCATGCGACGCAACCCTCAAACATGTTGAAGGAAACAACTGTAAGACACACCCTTTACAATCTCTAAGATTTAATACACTATCCCAAAGACCATGGCAGTGCACAGTAGACTGTGCCGTGGTCGATAAAATTTTTTTTTACAAGTTTTTTTTTTATATGTCCTTTGGAAATCTGACTGATTTCACGACTGGGGCAACCTATGAAATGAGATTCGTTTTTTATAAAATCCGTATGAATGTTATAATACAACCCTTAAAACCCCACTCCGACCTTAAAGGTCATAACCAATAGATGGTGTAAATAAAGAAGCATTTTTCCAATTTGTTTTCAGACAATGTGGCGTGCCGTGGTTATTCTCATGATAGCAAACATGGGAACGGCAAGGGGATTTTTACAAGTAACCCCAATACTGGATGAGGCAGGGTACACTATTGTACGAGTAGGTGAGGTGGAAGTGGTTAATGAAACCACCACAATTTTACATATAATACAACCACAAGAAATTTTGGAGGTCGTCGACGGAATAAAGCAAGATATTGGGGGCACAGTCATGGCAGGCAAGCGATTTTTGATAAGCGAAGTGGAGAGGTTGGAGGCAAAAATCAAAACAATTCGTCCCGAAGGGATTGGTAGACATAAGAGAGGTTTGGTTAACATAGTAGGAACAACATATAATTGGTTATTTGGATTGATGGATGACGAAGATAGACAGGAAATTTTAGGATATTTAGAGGTACAAAAGGCAAATGATCATAATATAATAAAAACAGTAAACCAACAGATATCAATTAATAGTCATTTTAATGATAGTATAAATTTGATAAGGGAAACAATACGGGAAGACAGGGAAAAGATAAAAAAATTTATAACAGGAGTTAATGAACAAAATAGACATTTTTATGAGCAATTTGTGTTTAATGATTTTATCACTAAATTAAGATATTTGGAAAGCAGAATTGATGATATACAAAATAACATAGCGGCAGCCAAGTATAATTTGGTTCACCCAGGAATTTTAACTAAAGAAGAAATAGATCGTTTTCAGATAGATTTTTATAAATTAAAAATGTCAAAAATGGGAGTTTTGGCATATAAAAATCAATCGTTGGTAATAGCAATTAAAATACCAAAAACTTGTATCTCAACAAATTTGAAACTAATTACCCCATTGCCAAACAAAGAAAAATTTGAAATTGAAATAGAAAAGGAATACTTTATTACAGTAAATAACAAACATTTAAATTATAGAAAAGATACTCACTTAAAAGATTTGAAACCCAGTAAAAATTGTATATTCAAAAATAATTGTTTATTTAAGAAAAATAACAAAACACAAATTTTTAACATAGACGATGATACATTATTGATTGTAAATGCACATGAAAGGGCCTTAAGCCAAAATTGAGATAACCGAGAAATTGTATTGAGAAATAACTTTTTAATAACATTCACAAATTGTAAAATCGAAATAGATAACGAGGTTTTTGAAAATAATAAAGTAGAGTTCGCAGAAAAATTTCATTATCCTGTAAAAATGTTGAATCAAAGTTACAAAGAAGATGTATTGTTCAAAGAAATAAATATTAAAAATTTACAGAACTTAGAGGAAATTGAAGAATTAAAATACCACAAAAATGTATCTTATGGTATAAATGTAACAATAGCCATATGCTTGCTAATGTTGATGGCTGTGCTGATTGTATTTTGCAAAAAAAGGAATGTCGAAGTAAAAATCGTTAATAAGCAAAATAAAGAAAGATTGAGTTCTAACGCTGGGGGAATTATGTTAGTAGAAAAAACCCCCAAGCAAATGTTAAATTTAGAAAAAAGAACTCAGGAGAGTCCTAACTCTAACGGTGGGGGAGTTATGTGGAATGCCCCCTATGCCGTTCGGGTTGAGGAAAAAGGGAAAATAAGTGTATTTTAAGATACACTTATTGGCCCAAAATAAATATAGTTATGCTCACTCAGCACTTCGCATAATATCACCCACACATTAACCAGCAAGATTAAGCCTTGCCTATGGTTCCACTTGAGAACCATACAAATACAATAATATATACAAATTAACATACTTATTGGTGTCCAATTCAGAAATCCAAAAGATTCTTGAATGAAATAAGAGAACCAACAAAGTACAATAAACAAATAACGATGGTACAACTATGTTGCAGCCAAGTAAATAAGTGGGAATGTGTGGGATGCTGAGTAGGGTAAATAGAATAGGTACATATGTACATTTTAAGATTTTGTATAAGCTTAGGTTAAGCGATAGATTTTAAGAAGTCGTAAAGACAGTTGTCACTTCGAGCCTGAAGCGGCAATTCATGCCTCTCGTAAACTAATAAAATTTAATAAAATGAAATAAAACTAAAAAGTCTAAAAAAAGACCATTTCGAATAAAAACTTAATTAATTAAATAAGAAAAAATAACGTAAGTACCCTGCCCAGCGTCTGGCTATCCGAGCAGACGTAACTCGCGCGCATAAATTTTGTTTGAATTGCTTGGCGCTGTCGCACGCCACTAGTGAGTGAACCTCATATGATCGGTGCCGAATGTGCGGCGCACGACACCACTCTTTACTAGTGCCATGCGGGTTAGGGGTTTAGAATATGCCCGAGGTAGGCATACCGGTCGTAAGAGGCGACTAATATGCACATAGGTAATGACGTGCTACTCGATGGTTGATCTACGGATATGATTCCTCTCACCTCTCATTACCCATCTTCTTCTTCCTCACGGATGGAGGGATGACATGACCTTGAAGGTTCCACTGGTCATACCAAATCGCTACCACGACAGTCGGGCAGTACCGCAAGGGAGTACCGCAGCGTACCGGGGTCATATCCGGCCAAGCACTGTCAACTTCGGCATCACTCCTCAAAACCTTCGGGGAGTGTTTTGCTGTTAACAACAACAACAACAACAACAACAACAACAACAACAACAACAGCCACTCTTTACTACATCGGCGGGACGCAACCCCGAGCGCCCCGCGCCCCGTCCAGGCACCCCGGCCTGGCCTACCAGCAAGGTCGGATCGGGCACCTTCAACCTCCACCGCGCGACCTCGTCACCGTCCGTCCATCAACACACAGTCACGAGCGCCGGCCATCTCGCAGCGCATTCTTCAACGTACCGGTCAAGGGCTACAGACGGCCAACTTTAGAGGAAATATGGCCGAACTTCTTGTGCGCAATGCCATGCACAACCTGCAAGAGGCTCTAGCCGCTGAACGCGCCTAGGGCGGGGACGATGTTCACGCGACCGTGATATGAATTTTATATTTATGTATATATGTACATACTAGCATTAGTGTAAGGCTCTTTAAAATAATTTATATATTTATTCACGCTCCCTGAATAGCAGTACGATGCGTTGGCAACGCCAGCAACCGTCTGACAGGTGTGCACACACACATACACACACTTGTCAGCCGGTCGCTCGTTCTGCTTTGTCTCGCTATTCAGTTTGCTTTTGATTACACAGTACAACAAAATTTGAATTTTTGTTTGCAACAGAGTCACCATGGTACTTCGCATAGATCATTTTTGCCGAACAAACTTATAGTCCAGCTCGTCTGACTTTTTTTTAATTTGCACTTAAAGGTTAAGGGGGTCATATTGGATATTTGTACCATAACCACATAAACTTGAAGAGCTACAGCTTCGGTGTCTAAGGAAAGGTTGTTGGCAATAAAAAGACTAACATTTTCCTCCTAGACGTTGTCCTGCTACGATTCATGGTTATATCATTTTTTCTTAGGTTTTTGTAAAATTTCTCGAAAAAATATCTCCCCTGAGTCTACTGTTAACAATATCTTTACGACACCTTCGGGAAAAGTATTCCTCATAAAAAAATAGGGGGGGGGGGGGGAGGGTTGTCCAAATAACGAAATTTCCGTCGAGGACTCCTTTAACCATAAACTAGCAAAAATTAGAGTTCATCCAAGAAACAACTAAAATACATGAGACATTCCATATGAAAACGTCTAATTCAAAAAGCTGGCTAGTCTCGGATTTCGCTGAACTTTGAGGGACACTTCTTTAGGGTCCTAACGGATCAAATTTACACACAATTAATTTTTATAACCACTGGTTTCGGACTGGTCGAATTTTAAAGTTTGAAAAACGTCGTTTTTAGGCTTACCCTATTATAGCTGTACACTTGTTTCTATCAGAGATATCCTTGCATTCGATACGGCTTTTTAAAGTTAAAAGAGAGTAGTTTGGTAAAGGTTGCTTGACAAAAAGTCTCAAAAATTATACGAAAATTTACTTTGGAAATAAGTTTATATTGGTTTAGGAGATCCATCAGCAGAGACCCTTAAGGGCCAGTTACATAAAGCTTTATTTTGACTTTACCTCAAACTTTGACTTTGACAGAAAAGTTCAGTATACGTATTTAAAAGAAGCATGGCAAATTGGAGACCTCAAAGTTGAAGCAAGGTTAAAATTTGGCAAACTCTGAAATTTTGCTTGCTTTGACAATCAGATGTTGATGACTTTGCTTTAATTAAAGAATAAAAAGTTGAAGGAAATAATAATTAATTAATTTTTTCTCTATTAAATTAATAAATTAACCAAAACACTTTGAATACAAAGAAATAAATAACGAAAACAAATGTATAAAAGAGAAGCGTCAAGGTGTTCATTGTAGCATACCGCTGAAGTTGGACGCAAAGTTTTGAGGTAGCAAATGTCAGGCGAGATTAACAAAGCTTTATGTATTTGACCCTTTAAGCGAGCTACTTACCTGCCAAGAAATGTCAAACTCCATATAAAAAAACGTCCAAGAAATGGTCAAGAACTGTTTTCACGCGTCAAATTTTCTTGGGCCAATTCTCAACTCATAAGAAAAAATACTACAATTTTCGAAGGCTGGCAACGCCGGTTTACCTCAAGGAATAAATATGCTCGTATATATTTCTTGAGGTAAGTAAACGTGCAGATTTACGGCAAAGATGAGTATATACTTCGCTGCACATGTTTTATACATTTTTGTAATAACAATCTGCAATAAAATGGAAAATACCGTAAACGTCAAAATTTCCTGACCAGAAATATATGCTCGTTTTTTTTCTAGAGGCATTTCTTGGCAGGTGGGTAGCCCGCTTTAGTATGAATATAACAGAACAAAATGTTGAGGTATTACAAGCTAAGGGTCAGGACTGGAGTCCATAACACATTCGTATTTTTATCTCTTGAGACATATGTTGGTTTTAGAGCCTGAAAACACGATTTTTGAAAACTTACAAAATCCGAGATAATAATTTACCTATAAGGAGTGAGTTTTTTTGGCCGATGATTGGGGTAGTTTCTTCTAGGATAAGTACCCTTAATTTCTGAACAAAATTGAATGGCTACTTAAAACAGTGAAGACGCCAGAGCCAGCTAAATTTGACAAAAAAGGATAAAAATGATGAATTTTAACTTCCAGGTTTATAATACCAGGTACTCGCTATATGATTTATTATTTACTTTTGAACAAACTACTCTCTTTTTCCATTAAAAGCCGTATCGAATGAAAGGATATCTGTAAGCCAAAAACGATGTTTTTCAAACTTTGAAATTCCACCAATCCGAAACCAGTGGTTATAAAAATTAAATGTGTGTAAATTTGATCCGTTAGGACCCTAAAGAAGTGTCCCTCAAAGTTTGAGCGAAATCCGAGACTAGCCAGCTTTTTGAATTAGACGTTTTCATATGGAATTTTTTTATGAGGAATATTTTTCCCGAAGGTGTCGTAAAGATATTGTTAATAGTAGACTTAGGGGAGAAATTTTTTCGAGAAATTTTACAAAAACTCAAGAAAAAATGACTTAACCATGAATCGTAGCGGGACAATGTCTAGGATGGAAATGTTAGTCTTTTTATTGCCAACAACCTTCCCTTAGACACCGAAGCTGTAGCTCTTCAAGTTTATGTGATTATGGTACAAATACCCAATATGACCCCCTTAACCTTTAAGTGCAAATTAAAAATAACTCAGACGAGCTGGACTATAAGTTTGTTCGGCAAAAATGATCTATGCGATGCCGCCTTTCAGAACAGTACCATGGTGACTCTGTTGCAAAATGGCTGTTGTACAGTGTTATTATTCTCGCTATACTCGAAAAGAAAAGTTGCAACCACTGATCTCGCGCTCAATTCGAAAAATAAAAAATTGTATTTAATATTTTGTTATTAAACTAAAGAACGTTTAAGGTGAAAAGTGTGTTGTTTTTATTGAATACTATTCGTGCGCCGATATAATTACCCGCCACGAAAAGATAGCACAGGCACCCATTTAACCATCAATAGCTGCAGAGTTCATCACCAGTGACACTGCATTCTGTGCACAATCACACAAAGATATTTAATTTTACTAGCCGCGATCACCAGCATCTGGAACATTCCCCAGCCACTGCAACCACAAAGACCCTAGTGCAGCAACAATAAGGACACTGCAATATTCAAACAGGATTATTTGTTCAACTATATTAATTAAAAAAGTATTAAGTAAAACTTAACTGCATAAATGGAAACTCGCTTTTTATCAGATTGGGTATTTGTTTTGCATAATTGGCATCTCTGAATAAATATTTCAATGAGAGCATGTGGATTCCATTTCGATCCACTCCGTTCAGTTTGAGAAAAGTTTGAAAATTCTGCCGTTCTCAATTTGAAAATCAGGGAAAATCCCATATTAAAAATGAGCCTTTTAGGTTGAGAACGCTATCAAGGGTTATTTCGCCTCAAATTGAAAACGAACGTTTGAGATTTGAGAAGATGATTGGTTCTCAAATGCATCTCAAATTGAGATTAGCTAAAAATGTTTGTTGGGTAGGCATTAAAATTTTAACCAATACTGCTTCATTTAACTGTAATAAGCGAATGAAGTTTTCTCATGTAGCTTGAATTGGTTATCTGACAATCAATTTGTACATAGAGCAATAGACCAGTGGGAAGCGTCACGGGTAGTGGTCGAGCGGTTGATGGTTCGAGCACGGCTACAGCTTTCGGCAATTTATTTTTGTCATTGAAAATAGTTTTTGTTTTTTTAATATATAAATATTTCTTATCTTAACTTTATACATTTTTTTTGTATGCATGCTGATAGCTAGAGATACGGTTGCTATCAATAGTAGTGGAGAGGTAGTCGTTTATTATCCTCTCGAAGTTTTTGAGTACAAAGGACGAGAGACTGATCTGCTTGTAGTCCTTGGGCTCGTAATGGGACGCCAGGTTTGTTCTAGGTGCTAAGGGTTTCTCATGCAAGTTCCCTGGAAAGTGCGTATTCAAGAGCAGCTATAGGATTCCTCCTCCATGCTGGTCCAGGAGCCGTCAGGTTTGCGCAAATAGCTTGTGGCTGTTTGAGTTTTTGAGAGCACTCGTCCAAGTCTCGCTGTATCGTCGACATTTTCGACCCCAGTGCAGAAATTTCTCCACGATACTCTCTTTGCCTGCCTCAGAGCTTTTTTGTAGGCCCTAAGTTTAACTTTTTGGCGGCTGTCGTGGTGTAGCGGTTAAGTGTTCGGCCTTCTACACCAAGTCGTGGCGGTTCGATGCCCGGCAAAAGTAACATCAAAAATTATTTAGAAAAAGAATTTTTCTAAACGGGGTCGCCCCTCGGCAGTAGTTTGGCAAACTCTCCGGGTGTATTTCTGCCATGAGAAGCTTCTCAGCAAAAAATTCATTTGCTTTGCAAGTGCCGTTCGGAGTGGGCAAAAAACTGTAGGTCCCACCAACTTGTAGGAAAACTCAAAAGCAACACACCACAAATTGGAAAGATAAGCTCGGCTAAAAATCTCGTTAGAGGTTATGATAACCGGTTGGTATATCGCCGCCATTATTTTTTTTATTAAGTTTAACTTTATATTCGAGCCATTGAGTCTCCGTGCCGATGCTCTTGGCCTTATTAAATTGTGTCTGACATGGGCATTTGAGAGCGCCGTTGTAAAGGTCTTCACCAGATCCTCCAACTCCCCTACTGACTAGTTCTATGTACCGGTGGTCGGAGCATGAATGTTCATCAAGAACACGCCATTTTCTGACCCACTCATAAGCGCCTTCGCTTGAAATAGTGAGATCTATGACCTCCCTGCGAGTTTTAGTGATAAACGTAGGTTTGTTACCCACGTTGTAAATTACAAGGTTAGTTGTTAATAAATAGTTAAACAACGACTCTCCCCTAGCATTGATATCGGAGCTTCCCCACTGGACTTAGTCCCCAGACCGTAAATCCTTGAGCTATTGACCCAGGGTTCTTGGATGAGGACCACATCTACGTCGCCTTTAGAAAGACGACTGATTAAAGCAGCCGAGGCTGCTTTAGATTTGTGCAGGTTTATCTGAAGCAATACCAACATGATAGCGCTCAAACTTCCCTGCCCCCGCGTATCCTCCAGTTCTACCTCGTCTGGAGGCTTTTTTTTCAGCGACGAGTTATTCAGAACACGATTTGGCGTGGCGGAAACCCTACTAACTGTGGCGGTATCAACATTGGTGCGCTCATGACTATCTGCTATCACCGTGACGTTGACGTCTTCCCCGTCTAGCAGGCTGTCTCCCATCTCCAAGTGGCAGATAACATACATTCCGAGTCGGACACCTCCGACTCCTCTTCCTGCACTGCGATGTCCGAGTCCTCCGGAGCAGCCGAAATAGCAGCGCGTTGTGCATCGCCGCAGTATACGTGGATCACGATCTGACCCATGTCATAGTTCACTCGTCCATTGCACCGCTTAAGGAGCTCGAGGTCCTCCTTATTCAAGGTGAAGACCACCTGCCTATCAGGCCCTACCGCATGATCAACCAGATTAACACTCTAGTCTTGCGTTATTGTTGTTGTTGTAACGAGGTGTAGCCCTGACCAAAGTCAGACCTGGTCATCCCGCGTGTATTGCTCTTGGCCGGGTCGATATAAAAAAAACGGCCCGGGTCGTTTCGGCACGATGGGTACAGCACAAGTACAGGTACGGTTCTCGTAGAACCGGCAATACGAGAAACTAGCCGTGTATACCATATAGGTCATTTAGCGTTACCCAGGCTGCACCAACGGGGAGACGACCTACTCTTACACCCCTGCCAGTCCTGCGTCGGGAGAGACGGGTTCATGATCCGCAGCATCCTGAGAATTCTCTCAGGTTGAGCAGGGATGACAGGAGTCCATGCCCTTGCCCTTGTCCTCGATTCTTGCCCCAGTCTTGCAGCTGCTACCTTGTACAGTGCAACAGTATTTGCATCCTCGCAAGTGAATACCTTAATTCGACCCTGGTGCTATCCCGCATCAGAACCTACCGCCGTGGCACCCGGAGAATCATCCATAATGTCAAGAAGGGCATTACCGATCGCTTTCCAGACGTACCGCCACTGGTCCTTAGGGATGGCCCAGCTTTCGTTACCTCGGTTAATGACGACTATGAGATTCCGATACTTGGTCACTTCAGCAAAGCTAAGTTTACCCACTCCAGGGGTGTTCTGCTGCCGCTTCGGATGAGGTTTTAAATCCTTCAGGATCCTTGCGGCCGCTCTTTTGTCCAAGTACTCAGAGCGACTGGGAGATGTCTTTTGGGAGGAATTTCGACGCGTAGTTGTCATCGCGGTCGTTCCCTTTTTTGGATCTCTGAGGTCAGGTCGAGAGACCACTGCCACAGACGTTATTGGTTTCGGTACCGGCACTTAAAGGAGGGTTAGCATCAGCCGTTGTTGGCTTCACTGTGTTTGTACCGGTGCTTTATTTGGGGATTGCCCCCTTATTATCCAGAGTTGATCGACCCGTAGTTGCCATCGCTGTCAATCTCTCAGCTGATATTGAAATGGAGGTTGTCCTCCGACCTTGCGTTCTCGCTTGCTCCAGCATTGTCCTCCTCTGCTGTGCAGTATACGCAGTTGCTGTATCTTTGGTTTTGGTGGTTTTATTGTTTTTATTATTCATCTTGTTCGTATAACCCCCCGCCGGGCAAGGCCAGCTTAGGGTCAAGAGAAGAGTAAGGGGATTGTGTCGTCCGCCGCGGCAGAGCCCCATACCGCGGTAAGGCCATGGTTACTCTCCGAGGCGGCCCGGTACCAGAGAGGCTCAGTTCGATTACAGTCACGATTTGCCTCCCGGCTGCAAACGTCGCATAACACGCTGGATTGGGAGGGGGAACATCTTTGTCGTCGCGCCAGAAAGGCTAGGCTTCTCTCATGATGTAGTACCGGGCGGCGCTATGATCACAAGGGCAGCGTAGCCCTGTGGCTATCGACTTAAGCCCTCGCACCTCGGCAAAATGTCCACCCTTCACGTGGGTAGAAATGCGATAACAGCTTATACAATTTGGGTTTTGTGGTAAATTTTTCCAGTAATTACCATTTATATAGGTCAGACCTCTAATTTTTAATGATATAAGACCGAAGTTGCGAAATTTTCTCAAACATAGTGGTCTGTTTATCGAACTTCGGTAGATTACTTCTATAAATTTTTGTGCTTTCTACCGTTTGAGACAAAGTAGCTGATATACTCCCTATTTAAAATATAAAAATCGTATTTAATTTTGTACTAAACGAAGTCGTTAGCGGTCGTCTTAAATTTGACTGAAGGCAACAACTAATTTCTATTCATATGTATATATTAATTTTTAAAAGGGCAGATTTACAACCCGACAAAATTGAATAGATTTTTTTTTTGCAATCAATTCACATTTTTTGTAATCAAATAAAAAATCAATATATAGTGTATTTTAAATATTGCTAAGTTATCATCATCATCATTTCCTTATCTCCTATTGGAGCATAGGCCTCGACCACCGACTTGAATCGTATTCTATTTGGCGCTGTTCTCGTGATATCATTCCAATTGTATCCCGCGTCTTCGAGCTCTTTATCCACAGTTCTACGCCAAGTCTTCGCTGGTGCACCAGGTCGTCGACTTCCCTGTGGATTCCATCTCAATGCTTGTCTGGCTATATTTACTGGAGGTCTTCTGAGTGTGTGGCCAATCCACGACCATTTCGCTGTGTTATTTCTGTGGCAGCCTCAGGTTGATTTGTTTGAGACCATAAATCGTCATTTGAAATTCTCTCGGACCGGCGAATTTTCGGGATTCGGCGAAGACATTTATTAATAAAAACTTGTAGGCGTTTCTGAATTATAGTTGAGCTTTTCCACGTCTCGCAAGCATTAAACAGCACTGATTTAACATTTGAATTAAACAGTCGTAGTTTCGTTTTTAAAGATATTTGGGTGGACTTCCACAAGTTTGACAATTGTCCAAATGCCATTCTTGCTTTATTTATGCGAGACTGATCGTCCTCATCTGCACCGCTTTTGTTTGAGACAATATTACCAAGATAAACAACGGACTCTACATTTTCAATTTCATTTTCGTCGACGGTAAGCCTTGCTGGTCTTAGTGAAATATTGTAGCCGCGTCTTATGACTTTCGTTTCTGCTGTATTAATGCTTAGTCCGGCCTTCTTTGCATGTATGTTAAGTGCTTCTATATTATGTTGCAGGTCAGTGCTTCTGTGACTCAACAGACAGATATCGTCTGCATATTCTAAATCCTCCAACTGACTGAAGGGCGTCCCTGTACATCGTGTCCACCATTTGCTGCGTTTCTCATAATATCATCTACTGCCAAGATGAACAAAAGGGGCGATAGTATACAGCCCTGTCGTACACTACTTTTAACTTCGAAGGGTTCGGATAGGCACCCATCGTGACTGACCCGGCACTTAAATTCGGCATACATTGCCTTTATAATGTTAATTATTTTAATAGGCATCCCTCGCCCTTGTAGTATTGCCCAAATGTATTTCCTCTGGAGGCTATCGAAAGCTTTTTTAAAGTCAATAAAAACTAAAAAGCGGATGTTCTGTATTCACAGCATTGCTCAACAATGATTGGGACGGTATTTATTAGTTATGGTTAAGGAAAAAAGCTAGAAAATCCTCAAACTGTTTTTGCCCTAACCATAGTCTGTTTATTGGATTTCGGTAGATTATTTCGGTAAATTTCGTGATACCTATCAATTGAGGCAGAGTTGCTGAAACGACCCCCTATTTAAAATATAAAAATTGACAACATATTTAATAGGTATTTAAATTTTGAACTATACCAAGTGCTTAGCGGTCGTATTAAATTTTACTGAAGGCAACCACTAATTTCTATTCATATGTATATTAAGCTGGTCCTTATATCAACTTTTTTGCAAATATTTTGTTCGCCGGGCGGAATATGATAAATTTTGCTGTAAAAATAAGCTGTGGAAAATTTCACTCGAATTGGACAACTTTTAGAACTTGCACGTTGCATTTGAACATTTTAAAAACTACATGCATTCAAGGTGCAGCAGATTATATAAAACATTGATAGCCGTAAACTTGGTACATATTTATTACGTGAGAAAACGTGCAGATTCCGATTCTGATGCGAAAAATAAAAAATTGGCTATAGGTTTTGAGATTTCGCAAAGTTATCGTTTTTAAAAAAAGTGATAAAACACCATTTTTGTATTTTACGAAAAATCTCCAGCTTTGCTTATCCGCTTGAACCCCACTATTCACCGCATAAAAGATCTTTGATAGCTCTAAAAATCCGCCATATGATGGGTTTCAATCAGATGCCCAGTTTAAGAGCTATTAAAGTGTACCCAATAAAATCAATTGTTTTTAGTCTCTGCCGCAATGTAGGCAGAATAACAATTGTTTTTATTCAATCAAATTTCGGCTTATTTATAGTAATTCTTACCTCTTAAAGTCTTATTTACTAAAATACATATTTACTCTAATTCTATGTGTTCATACAGTGCAGCTCAGTGCAGTCACCAACATTCATAAACATATAGGGCATGTAGCTGCGAGTAATGCAGTCACATACATAAATACATATGTGGCCAGAGTCTGGCTGCAAGCTATGCAGTCACACGCGCACACACTTATATGACAAACATATGCAAACTGATATGCGACGTCATAGCTTGTACTGCTCACATATTTGGCAGCGTGAGAAAGTGAACGCTATTTGAGATATGTTGACTTAGCAAAATGTATACATTCCACAACCGGACATTTAGGTGTCGGCGTGTGGCTTTGTTGTTGTTAGTGACATGCTCTGATATACTACACCTCCTTTCCAAAAAAATCGTGAATACATATGAACGATTTTATAGCTATGATATATTTAAGTGTTTTTTTTTGTTTTTCATTTCTACAATTACATAATTTATGAGTGTTTGGTTTGATACTTTTCAGATTTGATTGTAATTTTTTTACAAAATTTTTCTGTTATGCCTTCTAATTACTTATGTTACAATTTTTTCGGCTTGTTTATTTAATTTTCAAGTGGACAATACATAACTCATGTTTGTAGATGTTTGTTTACTTGTTCATTCATTCATCTGATACATTTTACTTTATTGTGAGTTTGTTTATCTTGGGACACTTTACATAAGTGTCGGTTTTTTGTTTATGATATTAAATAACTTAAACGTTTTGTGGAAAAGATTTTCTAATGGTCGAAAAAATTTTATTTTGTCAATTTACGAGCTAACATTTTAGTCAAAATGAAATTAACTTATTCGAATAGCTTAAGTCTATTTTTATGAATTATGATATTCTTATTGTCATTATTTAAACCTATGTTTTCTATGTTATAGTGAGTTAAAGTATATTTATTCTTATTATCAATATTTACTACTCTATAGGGGGTTAAAGTATAATTATTTTTACTATCAATATTTACTACTACATAGGGCCCTTTCTATCTACTATATACCAACAGGTTATCATAACCTCTAACGAGATTTTTAGCCAAGCTTCTCTTTCCAACTTGTGGTGTGTGTTTTTTTTTAGTTTTCCTACAAGTTGGCGGGACCTACAGTTTTTTGCCGACTCCGAACGGCACTTGCAAAGCAAATGAATTTTTTGCTAAGAAGCTTCTCATGGCAGAAATACACTCGGAGAGTTTACCAAACTACTGCCGAGGGCGACCCCGTTTAGAAACATTGTTTTTCTAAATAATTTTTGATGTTACTTTTGCCGGGCATCGAACCGCCACGACTTGGTGTAGAAGGCCGAAACCCTTAACCGCTACACCACGGCGGTTACCTGCTTCATTCTTAACTAATACTAAATCTCCTAAATTTATTTCCTTATATTGTAGATTTTTATCAAAATAAAACTTTTGTCTCTCTTTAGCTTCTTTTACTAGTTTATTGGTTCTTTGTTGAGATATTTGTAATCTAAATTTAATTTCTTTTTCGTAAGCCTCATAATTGTATAATGGGCTTACGGTATTTTCTTTTAAAAATTCGTACGTCAGGGGTATTTTCCCAAACACTAGCTCGAATGGGCAATAACCATGAACTGTGGATGGTGTTGTATTATAACAATATGCAAAATACTACAATATACTCATCCCAATCATCTTTGCTAGTGGATATATAAGACCGAATGTATTCGTTAAAAGTTCTGTGACTACGTTCAACAGTGCCCAAAGTTTGATGGTGATATGGGGTAGAAGTCTTGTGTTCAATTTTTAAAAGTTTACACAATTCTTCGAATACGTTGTTTTTGTATTCAGTTCCCATATCAGTTATGATTGTTTTCATACAACCATAAATTAAGATAAAGTTTTCAAAAATTGCTTTGGCCACTGCTATCGCGTGTTTGCTCGCAATTGGAATTGCGATCAGATACTTTGTTAAATCACATACAATTGTGACTGCGTATTCATTTCCATTTGTTGATCTTGGTTATGGACCGATTGTATCAATTTGCACTATATCGAACGCTTTCGTTGGCGTTTCTGTTATAGTCTTTGGTTCTTTTAAATTTTTATTTATTTTATTTTTACTACATTTTACGCATTTTTTAATATGATTTCTTATGTCATTTATCATATTTTTCCAATAATATTTCTGTTTTATTTTGTTCGTTGTTCGATTGATTCCTGGCTGGCCACCATTAACAGGATCATCGTGATATTGTAGCAAGATATTTTTAATTATTTCTTTATTAGTCACATGCATAACCTCCGGAGTTAATGCAATTGTTAAGTTTTTGAGAACTTTGGTACCAATTTCTTTAAATGTGCTTACTCGAGTATATTTATCTTTAAACAATTTGTCTCCTAAGGACAACTGTATTTTACTTATTTTCAAATTGTCGGCTTCTTTCATTAGCCTGGCAAAGAATTGACCTAAATCAATTTTCGCCTCAACAATTGAATTATTAATATTTGAATTGCCGGCTTCTTTTGGAAGCCTGGCAAAGGATTGACCTGAGTCAACCTTCGCCTCAACAATCACATTATCAATATTTATTTCGCTACAAATTTTCTTTCCTTTCCTGAAATATAATTTCGGAGGATCGAAAACGAGCTGGGCTAGCCTTTTAACTTCACATTTATTTAGCGCTTCATATATTTTTGGGTTCTCATTTTGACATTTTTCTTTATTATTAATATTTGTAACATTGGAATTTTTATTGGTTTCCGATCGAGTCGTAACCTTCATTATTTGGCATGCTTTTACTGATAAGTCTTTTAAATCATTTATATTTATTCCTGATAGTGCATCTGCAACATAATTTTCCAGCTTTGTACTCCACCTCAAAGTCATATTCCTCCAACTCCAGTCTAACTCGAGTTAATTTTGATGAAGGGTTTTCCGTCGAAAACAAGTATGTTAGTGGGCGATGGTCTGTTTTAAGTAAAAATTTTCTGCCATAAACGCATGGTCTGAAATAAGTGATTGCCCAATGGATTGCCGCCAATTCTTTTTCAATTGTTGCTTTATTGCTTTCACCTTTCGTGAATGCTCTTGACGCATAGGCAATTGGTAATTGTTTGCCTTCATATTCTTGACTAAGAACTGCGCCACAGGCGAATCCACTTGCATCTGTTGTTATACAAAATTCTTTACTGAAATCTGGATATTGCAAAATATTTGGGTTAATTAATGCCTCCTTCAAGTAGACAAAAGCTTTTTGACATTCTTCTGTCCAATCGAAGGAAACATTTTTCTTACATAACCTTGTTAAAATTCTGGAATGTTCTGCAAAATTTGGAACAAATCTCCGGTAGTAGTTACAAAATGCTACAAATCTTTTAACTTCATCTGCATTTTTTGGGGTTGGATAATTTAAAACAACTTCAAATTTACTAGGATCTGGGAAAATGCCTTTATTTGTGCACTTGTGGCCAAGATAAGTAACTTCTTGGTTAAAAAATAAACATTTATCCGGATGCAATTTTAAATTGTATTTTCTGCAGGTTGAAAATACATCTCTCAAATTTGTTATCATATGTTTTCCGGAGCAACCTAACACCACTAAATTATCCATATACAGAAATGCTTGTGATGGTTTGAGACCTGCAAATGCCAGAGTCATCATTCTTTGAAATAAGTTGGGGGCTACCTTTAAGCCGTATGGCAATCTTTTAAACGATATGTGCCATCGTCTGCCGTAAAAGATGTGATGTCTCTAGAGTCTTTATGTAACTCAATTTGATGAAAGCCGGACATCAAGTCCAAGCATGAAAAATATTTAGCTCTACGCAATTGATACAGTATATAATCTATCCGAGGCAATGGTTATTTATCTGCGGTTAATCGACCACTAATCTCCATCTTTTATCATTTTTTCCCGGTAGAGATTTTTTGGGTACCAACAAAATTGGGCTATTATATTCTGACATAGACGGCTCTATTATGTCATCTTTAATTAGTTTATCACCTTGTTTACTAATTTCCTTTTTATGAGCTTGTGGGAGTCGGTAATTTTTTACATAAACGGGATTATCATCTTTCATACGTAATTTTTGCTTGTAAAAATTATTAGTGGTAATGGGTTCTGATTCTAGTGAAAATATGTCTATATATTCTGCACATAGTGCATTAAGCTGTTGGGAAACAAATTTTGCAAAATTTTTATTTAATCTTTCTAATTTTTCTTTATTATTTTCTACTATTTCGGTTTTGTTATTTATTATTGTGTAATCATCTAAATTTTCTGTGTTAATTTTGAATGGTTGCATTTTTATCTGTTGTATTTATGACTCTAATAAAGGTTTGGTTTGTATTTACTAAGGTATTTGCAATAAAAATGCCTTCAGATAATTTTGCATGAGGGATTAAAAATTCAGAACTTCCATTTTCAATATGGATTTGTCGGATTACTTCCGATCTTGCAGGAATTGTTATGCAATTAACGGCTGGTCTATTAGTCATTTCTATTTTTATGTTTTCTGGGTAATCATATGCAATTATATTTTTTAATAAAATCAAGTCCCAAAATTCCGTCAAATGGGATTGGGAAATTATCTTCTACTATGCCGTTTAAATCGGTTTTTTGAGAATAATTAATTGTGACATAATTGTCAATTTGACCTTTTTTTATAATTGAAATATCCGCTCCTGTATCGATCAGGAGGGTTGAAATAGAATTATTCAGAGTTGTTTTGGAGGATATATAGCTGTTGAGGTGTAGATTAAAAACATATAATTTTTTGTTTATTGAGGTGGAGCTTGCTGCTTTTCCTGTTGGTTAACATTTCTGACATTTCTAGTATTATTGCGATTAGAACTGCGCGGTTGACTTCCGAAATTCCTTCCGGATCTTTGGTTATTATTTCTATCATTATTATTGTTGTTATTATTAAAATTATTGAAACGTGATGGGAATGTACGCCTTTGGTTACCTCTGTAAGAGCTATTTTGATAGCTTCTGCGGAAATTACCGCGAAAATAGTTTTGTTGGCGTATATGCAATAGTGAATTAGGGTTACCCGTAATTTCTGTGCAGCTATTTGTAAATTTATATACAGCCTCGTTCATTGAGTCGAACGTTCCAGCTTGCATAATTGTCTTCACCTTATCATTGGAACAATTTTTATACCCAGTGTACTAGTACTAGTACAAGGGTATATTAACTTTGTTCACACTACGGCTGTTTGTAACGGCACAAAATAATCGAGATAGATATAGAGTTCCATATATGAAAATTCTTAAAATTAAAAGAGGAGTTGATTAAGGCATGTCCGTCCGTCTGTCCTTGCGTGTACACGATAACTTGAGTAAAAATTGAGATATTTGCATAAAATTTTGTACACAGGTTACTTTCTGGCCAAGGTAGGTTGCTATTGAAAATGGGCGAAATCGGATGATAACCAAGATCCCTTTTTCGATATCGAAAATTTCGAAAATCACATAAATTGACAAATCTCGGTACCTTACATGGCTAAAATGATATAATTTTATAGGTGAATCCACCTGGTCATTCTCTTATGATTTTTCCATAAATTTTTTATAGCGGATGTGGCACCGCCCATTTTTAAGGGAGGCATTTTTGAAAATTTGACTGGTCGTAACTTTTAAACTGATTACGATAGAACGACGGAATTTGGCACAAAGCATACTAGTATCGTTGGGAGTATACCTGATGAAACTGGATAAAATCGCCCTTCAACCACGCCAACTTTCGATATCGAAAATTTCGAAAATCACACAAATTGACATATCTTGGCAGCTGAAATGGCTAAAATGATATAATTTTATAGGTGAATCCCCCTGGTAATTCTCTTATGATTTTTCCATAAATTTTTTATAGGGGGCGTGGCACCGCCCTCTTTTAAGGAAGGCATTTTTGAAAATTTGACTGGTCGTAACTTTTAAACTGATTACGATAGAACGATGGAATTTGGCAAAAAGCATAGTAGTATCGTTGGGAGTATACCTGATGAAAATGGATAAAATCGCCCTCCAACCATGCCCACTTTCGATATCGAAAATTTCGAAAATCACATAAATTGACATAATTCGCTAACGGAAATGGGTAAAATTATATAATTTTATAGGTGAATCCCCATGGTCATTATATAATGATTTTTTGATAAATTTTCTAAAGTGGGCGTGGCCCCGCCCACTTTTAAGGGAGGCATTTTTTTACCAAGCGTACTAGTACAGGGGTATTATAATTTTGTCCACATAACTGTACTATGTACCGGCGCAAAATAATCAAGATCCATGTATGAAAGTTCTTAGGTTGAAAAGAGGAGTCTATTCAGGCATGTCCGTCCGTCCGTCTTTGTAAACGATAACTTGAGTAAAAATTAAGATATTTGCATGCAATTTTATATACAGGTTACTTTTTGGCCCAGGTAGGTTGCTATTGAAAATGGGCGAAATCGGATGATAACCACGCCCCCTTTTTCGAGATCGAAAATTTCGAAAATCATACAAATTAACATAACTTGAGTAAAAATTGAGGAATTTGCATGAAATTTGGTATACAGATTACTCGGATTATAACCACATCCCTTTTGTCGGTATCGAAAATTTCGAAAATCACATAAACTGACATATATCGGTAGCTGAAATTGATAAAATGATATAATTTCATAGGTGAATCTC
The DNA here is from genome assembly GCA_964058755.1 of Campiglossa producta. NCBI lineage: Eukaryota > Metazoa > Arthropoda > Insecta > Diptera > Tephritidae > Campiglossa > Campiglossa producta. The sequence goes on along the minus strand of CAXKVI010000001.1, from coordinate 105,786,267 downwards.
TCTTATCATTCTATTATGATTTTCTTTTAAATTTTAAAAAGTGGGCGTGGTACCGCCCACTTTCAAGGGAGGCATTTTTGAAAATTCGACTGGTCGTAACTTTTAAGCAAATTATGGTAGAACGATGAAATTTGGCACAAATCATATTAGTACTGTTGGGAGTATACGTGATGAAATTGGATAAAATCCCCGTCCAACCACGGCTACTCTCGATATCGAAAATTTAGAAAATCATCTAAAAGACTGGTCGTAAGTTTTAAACTGATTACGGTAGAATCGTGAAATTCGGCACAAGGTATACTAGAGTTATAGGAAGTATACCTGTTGAAATTAAACGAAATCGCTTCCCAATCACGTCCACTTTCAATATGGAAAATTTCGAAAATCACATAAATTGACATAATTCGGTAAGGTAAATAACAAAAATAGTGTAATTATAGTATAATTTTGTAGTTAAATTTGTAAGGAATTGTCTACTATTAACGAGTCTTAAAACATGGGTTAATTTTGTTAACTGAGCCACCTATAATTTTACGACGGCCATGTATTTTATTGAAAGTGGGTAGTATGGCTCAGAACGATTAAACAAAAATACGTATACAATTTTTCAAAATTCGAATTATTTTGAAAGTTATATCTATCAACAGTTTTCGAAATTCCTCACTTTTTGATGATTTTCTCACGATTGGTCAAACCGATTTTCTAATTTTTTAAATATATATAAAAGATGGTATCTTCTACAAAAGGACATTTCCAATTTTTCCAAAAAATTTTTTTTACAAACATTATTCGCAATTTTTAACTTCTTCATCGTGGCGAGATGGCGCTTTTGTATGATGTTGTTGGGCATTGCATTAGTAACTATTAGCAAAAAAAAATTTGTTTGGCACTTTAAGGGAGCGGAAGTTATTTACATCAAAATGTAAGGAATTTCGAAAAGTGGTGATAGCTATAACTTAATAATAATTTGAATTTCGAAAAACTGGCCCAAACATATTTTTTTCAATTTAAAACTTTGTCACAAATTGGGCGTAAGTATATTAGAAGTAAGAAATGCATTCAACTATAAGTAATATTTTGAGGGCACACGAACAATGTACATATATGTTATACCCAGTGGCGTGCCTACGTGTTTCAATCAAGGCAAGCCCCAGTCCTTATAACCCCAACAAAAGCACATACTGCTGCCAAAGAACATTTCAGACGAAGAAGAAGAGTTCAGGATAGATATTTATCGACTTTTGCACACGGGGAAAAACTTAAACATTTAGGTTTCTTCAATAGGCAAGTTATTGTTTTGCAGATTTTTTAAGCTTTTCCAATCCAAGGGAAAAGGTTTACTTGCACTATTTCCCATTTACATACATACATCGCAGAAGCCAAGGCTCACTTGCACAACGAAAATTTATATTTTTAACTCAGAGTTAATGTCAAATTAACTCTGAGCTAAAAAGATAACTCGGCGTCGTGCAAGTGGACCTAAGAAACCTAAAAAATATTTTTTATATTTTATAATGCCTAGCAAAAAAAAAAAATATTACAGCAATCACCACTATTGAATTCTTTTTTTCTACTTTAAAATATGCGGCAATAATTTTTGAGTAGAGCTCTTTGCACATTAACATTGTAGATATGTATATACATATCCAGTTTGGCTTTAAAGCTTATAGTAACAACAGCACGAAGCTGGCTTCGTAGTTGCATACAAAATTTCTTCTAAATTCAAAAAAACTGTAGCTTCAAAAAGACATTTTAGTAAGGGATTTGAAAGCCAGGTAAAAGCCAATAAGTAAAAGCGAGATGGCAATCATCGCCTAGGCGGTTAAAGGCTATTTTAAGTAAGCAAGTAAGAGATGCCATCATATGCGCTGAAACAATTTTATGTTAATTGTTTTGCTATCAGCCGACAGATGGCAGGAAGAGCTTTATTTATATGTTTATGCTATTGGCAGTCAGTGAAACCAAATGTAAACGTTTAAGAAATTGTTACGATACATTTTTGAAACATATTGTAGCTCATAGAGGATTAGCTAGGCAAGCCGGGCTTTTCGGCTTATATGGAAGGCACGCCACTGGTTATACCGTAGCATAAATAAATATTAATTTTATAAACTAACCAATAAATTTATTGAGTTCGTTTTTCCCAAATTATAATATATATAAAAAATATATACCTTATAGGTACTACTATTGTTTCCATACACTGGGTATTTAATGTTCGGCTTACCCGAACTTAGACTTCCTTACTTGTTACACATAGCTTTTACAGCTGTTTGTATAGCATATTTGGTGGCTAGATCTGTTGTTAAACCATCAGATATGTATGCTCCCTCTAGTGATTTAGTTAATTTTTCAATTTCTGCAGTATACTGATTAGCATCTTACTGCGTTGTTGGATGTTCAGGAGTTTTGCTGTCAAAACTTCTACTGACTCACCCTTTATCGCACTTCTTAAAATGTTTTTATTAGGTCGCTTTCGTCGTTCTTGTGCCCGGATTTTTGCATTCGATTTTGAACCAACTTCCTGTTGTGCTAGGGTCTTGAAATTTTCACTACGATGACAATGCAATATTATGAAAAAAAATTTCGATAGGTGGCGCGTGGGTCGCTATATTTTCAAAAATCGCATTTATGGTCCGATTTGGCTGAAATTCGGAACATGTATTACTACTATGAAAAGAAATATTTTCCTAAAAAAAAATTCCGCTAGGTGGAGCTGAGGTCGGGGTAATAACAGCTGAAAATCCTAATTATGGACCGATTTAGCTGATATTTAGCGTGTGTATTACTTAATCAATTTCCAAATGTTCAAAAAAAAATTGGACCCGCTAGGTGGCGCGTGAGTCGTTCTATTTAAGAAATGCGAAGGTCTGTTTTCGGTGTCGATTAATTCGTTTTTCAACGAACTTCCCGTTGAGGTAGAATCTTGAAATTTTCATCATCGTTTAGTTTTCTGCCCCCATGCAATATAACAAAAAAATAATTCCGATAGGTGCCGCACGGGTAGAGATATTTGAAAAGTTTCATTTCCAGAGATTTTGCTTTGGATTTTGAACTAACTTCCCCTTCAGCTGGGGTTTTGAAATTTTCACCATCGTTCAGGTTTCGCTGACAATGCATTATACAAAAAAAAATCCAAAATATTGCTTTAATTGCAAAAGTCCCATTTATCGGCCTATCTTCCTTATTGCTATCTGAATATTTCGTACATATGCTATAATGCGCATGCTATAATGTGTTTTCAGCGCCATAAACAGCATCGAAATTTCGATAATTCATCTGCATACATTTAGGCGCAGCCACTGTTGCACAAAGGAAAGATAATGTGCTTTATAAGACTTAAAAAAGAATAATTTTATTCATGTAACCATAGGCACACCGCGTAATGCGTGTAAACGTAGAAAATTGCCGAAGGCGTAAATGAACTGTCAAAATTTTTATGGAACGAAGTTTACATAGATTCGGTAAACTTCCACGAGGAGTTTAGTGTGTAAACACCTCCAAAAATTACCCAATTCGATTACGCTGTTCGACATGCAGTTTTTCAAAGCAGTCAATGCACACTAGACAAAAATAGAAGAATAGCTAAAAAATGGGTCAAAAATTAAATTAATAAGAATTTCATAATAAAAAGTATTGACATAAATTTATCTATATCGTTCATCTAACTGAGCTGTTAAATGTATATATTTACGCTTTCGTTAAGTTATATGGTTACATGAGTACCACTAATATGACACAGAATATCCAATTACAATCTTAGAAATTTTCACAGACTCACAACTAAAAAGTATAAAATAAAAAATAGAATAAAAAAATATTTTTAATTTAAAATGTTTTTAAAATGAACTAAAAACTGGAAAATAATTTCCCCTCTGCCTACATAGATTCTTCACCACGTAAAGCTTATCTGGAACATTTGTGAGTGGGAATTCTTATAGGTATTAAATAGTACTTGGAGTTTGAAATGTATAAAAACATTTGGCGCTTGCTATATTGTGAAAAGATGTTTTTTTTAGAAAAGCTCATATCGGTAATAAGATTGTTAGAAATTAATGCGAACCATCTTTAGCGTGCGCCAATGTTTTTATACCTTTCAAACTCCAAGTACTATTTAATACCTATAAGAATTCACACTCACAAATGTTCCAGATAAGCTTTACGTGGTGAAGAATCTATGTAGGCAGAGGGGAAATTATTTTCCAGTTTTTAGTTCATTTTAAAAACATTTTAAATTAAAAATATTTTTTTATTCTATTTTTTATTAGTTTTTCTTTTATCTCTTGTATCGACGCTTCAGAGCTAATAAAATTTCTAGCTGTGCCTTTTAGCTTTGTTTTTATAATGGATACTGCTATTGCCACATGTTCCCCCTTAATTTGTTCGAGGATATCAAGGGCATCCAAAAAACTAGACAAGTTTTTAGGTTTGCCATCGAACTCTGGTAAGATCGATGACGCAGTTTTGATGAATGCTACCATTGGTTGCGCCATTTTGGGGTTTGTTTGAGAATTTTGTGCAACTTGTGTGACGATATTGCTTTGGGAAAATATTTCGTGTCTTTCAACACTTTCAGTTTGAACGTTTTTATCAGTATTTGCATGAACTTCGTCTTTTGTTTCTGGTTCTTCTTCAACATCCGAAATACCTTCTAACAACTTGGTGTCGAAGTCTATCTCTATATCTTGGATATAAGATGTTGGTATTTTAAATTCAAAGTTATACCGTGATAACGAATATACTAACCTGTCTCTAACGCTCAAAAATATTTGGGAAGCTTCCGCCAGGTGAGCTTTTGATAGGATGTGCTTTACCCTTTGTAATATTTTTCCCGAATTATTCAATGACAGTAGTATAATATTGATGTGTTTCTTTATTGATTCTAATTTTATTTTTGCGTTTTTGCTTATGCATTTGTATGATTTTTCTGCGTTTATTTTCTCGTTAGTAAGTGCCTTTAAAATATCCTCCCACTTATCCATTTGTAAAAAAATAATTTATTTATACTTTTTCCAGACCATCTGCACTGCTCTGGTACTTCTTCTTCAAAAACTTATTGTGGGCTGAATATATTTTCAGGAACAAACTAAGGCAAGTGCAAACCGTTACAATCAGTAGCAAAATCTTTATAAAATCCAATGCTTCACTACGGTCAACCACTTTAATAGTATTGACAACATTCGCATTTGGGGTATCTATTTTAGACGTTTTTTCGCCCATACTGAACTTTTGATAAATATTTTTAATCTTCAGGGAAATATTTTCTAGTTGTCTCATAATTTCCTCTTCTCTAGTGGTTGGGTTGAGCACATCTTCCATAGTTGGCTCTCTGGTCATTCCGATATCTTTCCATTGCTCATTAGTAAATTCTTCATCCAATTCATGGTTAGATAGTGTTTTGGAAAAATCCCTGCGGGGTCTAGAAAAATTCCTTGGCATTGCGAATTCAAAATTTCGAGAAGAAAAAAAAATCTTTTTTTCTACCTTAAGCAGATATAAATCTGCTACTTGTCCGGCGCCGGTATGACGCCGAAGAGTTCTAGGTTTTACACATTTTATTAATTAATCATATACTTATATTTATGGTTGCTGATTCTGGCAAGGAAAGCTGATTTGGGATTATCCAATAATTCGGTTGACGAGGCAAAATTCAGTGACATCAGCCTTATCCTGTTTGTTCTGGCAAAGAAAGCTGATTTAGCATTATCCAATAATTCGGTTGATGAGGCAAAAATCAGTGACATTAGGTTTATCCTGTTTGTTATCCAATAATTCGGTTGGCTTAGCTGCACTGCTGGGTTCTCATCAGTCCGCTTCCTTTTGATTAGCGGTCTGGTGAATAACACCACAGCAGGATCAGGCCAGTCTGCTTCCTTTTCTAATATAGCAGATTGGCAGGATCGCCATAAAGTGTACCCAATAAAATATAATTGTTTTTAGTCTCTGCCGCAATGAAGGCAGAATAAGAATTGTTTTTATTCAATCAAATTTCGGCTTATTTATAGTAATTCTTAACTCTAAAAGTCCTATTTACTAAAATACATATTTACTCTAATTCTATGTGTTCATACAGTGCAGCTCAGTGCAGTCACCAACATTCATAAACATATAAGGCATGTAGCTGCGAGTAATGCAGTCACATACATAAATACATATGTGGCCAGAGTGTGGCTGCAAGCCATGCAGTATCACGCGTACACACTTATATGACAAACATATGCAAACTGATATGCGACGTCATAGCTTGTACTGCTCACATATTTTTGGCAGCGTGAGAAAGTGAACGCTATTTGAGATATGTTGACTTAGCAAAATGTATACATTCCACAACCGGACATTTAGGTGTCGGCGTGTGGCTTTGTTGTTGTTAGTGACATGCTCTGATATACTACACTATTAGTAGATTACTGAGAAAAATAGAGCACAATTTCAAGTCACCTCGTAGTATGTATTGATATACAGCAAAAACTAATAACTTTTTTAATTTTATTTTGATACGATGTCAAAGCTCAATCAATTCCAAATCATATTGGTCACAGCTGTTTGCAAATCAGATCAGAAATACAAAAGTTATAACCATTTTAGTATCACTGTATAGCTACATTTGGTATATCGATATTTATAATCGAGAAAATTATTCGGTCACTGTACGTCAAATAAAACACTCAGATTCTGCTTAATAAATAGTACGCTTTATTCACTACTAAAAACCGTAGTACAATATCGCGGGTTAATTCACTGTTAAGTACTTCACTGTACAACACTTCTGATTGATGTGCGTTGTCTTTGCGCCTTTATATACCCTAGCATACTGTAGCTTCATAACCCAGAAATGTGTAGACATTGCAACAGTGTTTTCGAAACGTTTATCTATCGTTATCTCCTCTTTGTGTCACATTCGCAAATATGAGAGCTGCCTCTCCCTCTCTCGCTCTCGCGTCATGTACCTAAACAGCTGTAGTAGTCGTAGTGACGCTAGTGGTGGAAATACGCTAGTGTTGGTAGATGAGCGATTCTTGAGAACATTCGCCACACTGCCCTCCATCTAAGTCTGATCGTCCCGATCAGACACATTTCCCGATCCAAACGTTGCTAGCCTCTCCAGGTGAACCACCTTCATTTTGTTTCGTGGCCTTCCAACAGTTTGTATGCGGTAGACAATATCGTTTACCCGCTTTATGACTTTATATGGGCCTTCCCAGTTACATTGCAGTTTTGGGGACAAACCTTTCTTTCGTTGTGGGTTGTATAGCAGCACTAAATCTCCTTCTTTAAAACCTTCCGAATTGATTGCTTTGTCGTATCTGGTTTTCATCTAATCGCTCATGATCTTCGTCCGTTGTCTTACAAGGTCATGTACTTCTCTCATTTCTTCTTCCAAGATGCTAGTGTATTTCCTGGCATTTATTCCTTCATCAGCATTTATCCCAAACTTCAAGTCATGAATTGCCGAGCGATATGCCATCAGGAACAAGAAGATGTGCGTGTCCCAGTCTTTCTGGAACTTGTCCACTACTTTCCTCATGTGCTCTTCCAAGGTTCGATTGAAACGTTCCATCATGCCATCTGACTGAGGATGCAATGCAGTTGTTCGAGTTTTCCGAATACCCAATGTCTTGCACATTTCTCGGAATACAGCCGATTCGAAATTCCTGCCTTGTTCAGTATGTAACTCCATTGGTACACCAAACCTCGCTACCCAATTGTTAATAAACACCTCTGCAATGGTTTCTGCCTATTGATTTGGAATCGGGTAAACTTCTGGCCATTTGCTGAAATCAGGGACCGAAAATAATTGTTATTCAGACGAAAAGGTTACGCGAAAATTCCCTTTATATGTTTTAGGGATTAATTATCGTAAGAGGTATTTTGTTTTGGACATCGTAACCAATATAAATGAGAGATTTTTTTTGGTTACGAATAACCATTAAGTCTACCAAAAATTTGTTTGGTTATTAATAACCATTAAGTCAACCAAAATAACCATTATCGCAAGTAATATAATTTTTTGGTTATAGGTGATCCATAAACATTTATGTTCGGATAATAGTTATATTTTAATAATAACATAGCAACATAATTTTTTATTAGTAACTTTTATTGGCAACCAAAAAAATTTTTGGTTGACTTAATGGTTATTCGTAACCAAAAAATGTTTTTCTCATTTATAATGGTTATGGTGACCAACATAAAGTATATCTTACGGTAATGGTTAATTATAACCAATATTTTAATACATCAGTACTAATGGTTAAATGGGACCTTTTTATCATATTTCTTATAACAGTTACGTCCCTGGCTGAAATAGTCCATAACAACTAATACGTACTTGTTCCCGAGTTTGCTAGTAGGAAATGGACCAGCTACATCTATGGCAATCCTCTCAAAGGTGCACCTGTGTTGTACTGCTTCATCAGTCCATGGCTTCTCGACTTCGGACCCTTTGCTTTGATGCACACCTCACAGTTGGCAATCCACTCCGCGATCGACTGCCGGCAACCAACCCAATAGAATCTCTGCTTGACTTTTTCCAACGTTTTCGTGACTCCGAGATGACCTCCACTTGGACCATTATGTAGCTCATTCAAAACATCAGAGATTTTCTTCCTTGGGACAACTACCAGCTTTCGAGCGCATTAACCAGCTTCGCTTCCCCACACTCTATGTAAGCAACCGGATACCAATTTCAGACTGTTCCACTGTGCCCAATATGACTTGGCAACAGGACTCTATGCTGACATCTCCTCTCTTGTTGGTCGTTCCTTTTGCTCGATTCCTTGCATCACACGTACCAAATTTGGGTCCTCCAGCTGATGCTTCCTTAGTTGATCTATGTTCCATTTGTCCGTAGATGTTATAGTCATCAGCCGCACATCTATAACATCTTCCTTGGCTTCAGCTTTCGAACAATGCTTGCATTCTAGGTTACATGGTCGCCGGGACATTGCATCAGCATTACCGTGGTTGCTGCCTTTTCGGTGCTCTATGGAAAAGTCATAACTTTGTAGTCGCTCTATCCAGCGGGCCAATTGACCTTCCAGATTACGGAACTGCAAGAGCCATTTCAACGCTGCATGGTGTGTCCTCACGAGGAATCGCTGTCCATAGAGATATTTGTGGAAATGTTTGATGCACTCCACCAATGCCAGTAGTTCTCTTCGGGCTTCCCAATTGTACGGCTATAGTACGCCACTACCTTCTCCTGCCCATCGACAATCTGTGACAAAACTGCTCCAATCGCATAACCGCTCGCGTCTGTATCCAAAATAAATGTTGAACCTGGGATTGGATGCGCTAACATTGGCGCTGTGCACAGTCGTTCCTTTAAGGTTTGGAAAGCCACTTCATGTTCCTGCTTCCAATCAAATGACATATTCTTCCTGGTCAACTCATGAAGGCAACTGGCTATGCTGGCGAAATTCGGTACAAATCGGCGATAATACGTGAACACTGAACAGTCCAAGGAAACTTCGTTACTCATGTAAATTTTTCCGTCTTGGCCAATCCTTTACTGCTTCGATCTTCTCTTTAGCAGTGCAAATTCCCTCCGTAGTAACCTTGTGACCCAAGTAAGTTACTTCCTTCTTGAAGAATGCACACTTTTTGGGACTTAATTTCAGACCGGCGCCAGCTATCCTTTGGAAAACTTCCTCCAAGTTCTTAAGGTGTTCCTCAAAGCTTTTTCCCAGCACCATGATGTCGTTTTTCAATGCAGCCCTTTAAATACTTGATCAATAAGTCTCTCAAAAGTAGCTGGAGCGTTACAAAGTCCAAAGGGCATTACCGTAAATTGCCACAGCCCCTCTCCAACGCTGAAGGCTGTCTTTTCCTTATCCTCATCTTTAACCTGCAGTTGCCAATAGCCGCTTTTCAAGTCCAGTGTAGAGAACCATTTCGTGACAGATATTGACTCCAGAGTATCGTCAATTCTAGGTAATGGATAGCTGCCCTTTTTCGTTAATCCACACAGAACCGTATTTTCCCATCCTTTTTCTTCACTAGCACTACCGGTGAGCTCCATGGACTAGCTGATGGTTCGATCACGCCGCTGTCACTCTATTCCTGTATAATTTCTCTTATCACTTGGCGTTTGGCCAATGGAGCACTTCGAGGAGCTTGGCGGATTGGTCTCGCGTCACCGGTATCAATGTGATGCTTTACTACATTGGTATGTATGTATGTATTTATTTATTACAGCTCTATTGAGCCTAGATTTTAACAACGATAATAAAGCTTAATCTAATACTTAAGCCTATAGGAACTCTTTGTTTATTCATTCATTAAAGTAAATTCATTCATTAAATTAAAAACTTACCTAAAAAATAAATAAATAAGAATATGGAACAAAAAAGTAAAGTTAAAAAAAAAAGTTAATAAAGAGGCAGAGCAATTCATTTTGTATGTACATCCAGATGTATTTAGATTCCAACTTATTAGAGCTAACTGACCTGAGTCTTCCAGATCATACCATTACAATGATAGTCCCAGCTGGCTACAGATTACAGGCCGCCTACGCATATAAAGCGAGAAAACAACATGTGTGAGAGTGAGGCGTGCCAGTATGCGTTTCTGCAACTTTTTGTACTTGACGTCTGGCGCTGTATCGTACTTTGCATGGTTCATGTGCACTGTGAATGGTTTTTCAGAAAGGCCGACCATGTAGCCCTAAATAGGAAGGGATTTACAATAATTATACAATTTGCGTTTGAACTCATTTTTATTGCACGATTTAACACCTGTTGGAAGTTCATTAAAACATTTTAAACCTTTGTAATATAAGTTACATTTATCAGCTTCTGTTCTGTACGCGGGCAGAGTGAAATCAATTATATTTCTAGTGTTTACGGAATGCACATATCTTACATATTTAACGTTACTTTTCAATTAATCCGGCAAATTGCCGACTATTATATTCTTAATAAACTTCATCGTATAATAAAAAAAAGATGTTGTTTGACACTTAACCAATTTAGAGCGGAGAGCATATCTCTGATGGGTGTATCGTATCGCTTTCGAACAATAAACCTCATGGCTCGGTTCTGTTGTTTTTGAAGCTTATAGATTTGACTGTCTCTCATTATAAAGAATATGGTTGGACAACAGATAAAGTGAGGCTCGATTAAAGATCGGTAGACCATAGTTTTATAGCTTTTCTTTAGATTTTTACAGGTTCTTTGCGTAAAGTATAGTTTCTTTGCTATTTTTCCCACCGTGTAATCAATGTGCTCATTAAAGTTCAGGTTGTTGTCTATTTTTAAGCCCAGGTATTCAAAGGTGTTTATTATATCAATTGGCTCGTTTTTTATTCGTAGAGGTTGCAACTCATTGTTTCTAAAGTTTCGTCTTGAAATAATCATAAATTTTGTTTTATTGACGTTTAATTTTAGTTTGTTAGAACTTAACCAACCGTTGACTCTATTTAGGTCATCTTGCAATTTATCATGAATGTCAGTGATGTAATCCCCATAATCATCAGGAGTGTGTCATCAGCAAAAAGTTTAATGTCACAATTCTGTATACTTTTAATAATATCATTTATATATATATTAAACAGTATAGGAGCTAGTACGGAGACTTGTGGGAGTCTAACAGGTACAAGTCTCTCATCGGACAGTGAAGATCCAATTACCGTTCATTGATATATGTTCATAATGAATTTTCAAACCATTTAAGTTCTGTACCAGAAATACCTATCATGTATAACTTTTCCAACAACAGGTTTTGGTCAATTGTCTCAAAAGCTCGCTTAAGGTCTAAAAATACGGCTATTATATGTTTCTTTCTGCTCAAGTCTTCTTTCCAGTTAGCAATAACTAAGTTCAGAGCACTTTCGCAGGAGTGCTTTTTACGGAATCCAGATTGCGGTGGTATAATAATTTTATTGGCTTCTAAATACTGTAGTAGTTGGTTTTTGACCACTGTTTCAAGAATTTTTTCGTCACATGGTAGCGTATTGATCGGCCTAATTTTATCAGCTCTGACGGTGTTTTTGACTTTCTCAATAGGTACTACTATTGAAGTCTTCCAGAGGTCTGGGACTTTACCTGTTTCAAGGCTCTCGTTAACAATTTGAGATTAAAACAAGTAAGGAAGTCTAAGTTCGGGTAAGCCGAATATTAAATACCCAGTGTATGGAAACAATAGTAGTACTTATAAGGTATATATTTTCTATATATATTATAATTTGGGAAAAACGAACTCAATAAATTTATTAGTTAGTTTATAAAATTAATATTTATTTATGCTACGGTATAACATATATGTACATTGTTCGTGTGCCCTCAAAATATTATTTATAGTTGAATGCATTTCTTACTTCTAATATACTTACGCCCAATTTGTGACAAAGTTTTAAATTGAAAAAAATATGTTTGGGCCAGTTTTTCGAAATTCAAATTATTTTCAAAGTTATAGCTATCACCACTTTTCGAAATTCCTTACTTTTTGATGTAAATAACTTCCGCTCCCTTAAAGTGCCAAAAAATTTTTTTTTTTTGCTAATAGTTACTAATGCAATGCCCAACAACATCATACAAAAGCGCCATCTCGCCACGATGGAGAAGTTAAAAATTGCGAATAATGTTTGTAAAAAAATTTTTTTGCAAAAATTGGAAATGTCCTTTTGTAGAAGATACCATATTTTATATATATTTAAAAAATTAGCAAAATCGGTTTGACCAATCGTGGGAAAATCATCAAAAAGTGAGGAATTTCGAAAACTGTTGATAGATATAACTTTCAAAATAATTCGAATTTTGAAAAATTGTATACGTATTTTTATTTAATCGTTCTGAGCCATACTACCCACTTTCAATAAAATACATGGCCGTCGAAAAAATTATAGGTGGCTCAGTTAACAAAATTAACCCATCTTTTAAGACTCGTTAATAGTAGACAATTCCTTACAAATTTAACTACCAAATTAAACTATAATTATACTATTTTAGTTATTTACCTTAACGAATTATGTCAATTTATGAGATTTTCGGAATTTTCCATATTGAAAGTGGACGTGATTGGGAAGCGATTTCGTTTAATTTCAACAGGTATACTTCCTATAACTCACGATTCTACCGTAATCAGTTTAAAACTTACGACCAGTCTTTTAGATGATTTTCTAAATTTTCGATATCGAGAGTAGCCGTGGTTGGACGGGGATTTTATCCAATTTCATCACGTATACTCCCAACAGTACTAATATGATTTGTGCCAAATTTCATCGTTCTACCATAATTTGGTTAAATGTTACGACCAGTCGAATTTTCAAAAATGCCACCCTTGAAAGTGGGCGGTACCACGCCCACTTTTTAAAATTTAACAGAAAATCATAATAGAACAAGTAAGGAAAGCTGTCTTCGGCTGTGCCGAAGGCTATATACCTTTCATGAATAAGCGTCACGATTTTCACTGTTCGATCCCCAGTACAGCCTGTTTCAATTTAACTATATTTACTATACACATTACACATCTTTGTTATAATTTAAAAAAACTTACAAAATAATAGGATCCGAGTTATCGGGACGATGGATTGTATGGAGGCTATATATTATACGTGTTCAATTGTACTGACTTACACTATACACATTACATATGTAGAAAGTACTAAAGGTGCAATATTTTACGTTCCTAACTTTTTAAATGCGGAAGTATTGGCCAAAAAACCTTATATCGGAACAACCGGTTGTATGGGGCTATATGTTATATTTACCCGATCTTCTTGATTTTCCTCTACACACTACATAAATTGAAAGTACTCAAGTTGCAAAATTTTATGTTCCTAACTTTTTAATTGCAGAAGTTTTGGCCAAAAAACCTTATATCTGCACAATCGGTTGTATGGGGGCTATATGTTACATGTGCCCGATCTTGTTGATTTTCACTATATACACTACATAAATAGAAAGTACTCGAGATGCAAAATTTTACGTTCCTAACTTTTTAATTGCAGAAGTTTTGGCCAAAAAACCTTATATCTGAACAATCGGTTGTATGGGGGCTATATGTTACATTTTCCCTTGTTGATTTTCACTATATACACTACAGAAATAGAAAGTAGTCGAGTTGCAAAATTTTACGTTCCTAACTTTTTAATTGCAGAAGTTTTGGTCAAAAAACCTTATATCTGAACAATCGGTTGTATGGGGGCTATATGTTACATTTGCCCGATCTTTTGATTTTCACTATATACACTACATAAATAGAAAGTACTCGAGATGCAAAATTTTACGTTCCTAACTTTTTAATTGCAGAAGTTTTGGCCAAAAAACCTTATATCTGAACAATCGGTTGTATGGGGGCTATATGTTACATTTGCCCGATCTTGTTTATTTTCACTATATACACTACATAAATAGAAACTAGTCGAGTTGCAAAATTTTACGTTCCTAACTTTTTAATTGCAGAAGTTTTGGTCAAAAAACCTTATATCTGAACAATCGGTTGTATGGGGGATATATGTTACATTTGCCCGATCTCGTTGATTTTCACTATATACACTACATAAATAGAAAGTAGTCGAGTTGCAAAATTTTACGTTCCTAACTTTTTACTTGCAGAAGTTTTGGTCAAAAAACCTTATATCTGAACAATCGATTGTATGGGGGCTATATGTTATACTGGTCCGATCTTGTCAGTTCCGACAAATGATTCCTATATTACAAAATGGTGGCCACATACAAAATTTCAGCCAGATATCTCAAAAATTGAGGGACTAGTTTGCGTTCAAACAGACAGACGGACAGACGGACATGGCTAAATCAACTCAGCTTGTCATCCTGATCATTTCGGTATACTTATTGATGGGTCTATCTCTTCTTCTTCTCATACTTACAAACATCGGACCAAAGTTATAATACCATTTCATGTTCATGAAAGGTATAACGATAATAGAGATTCACCTATGAAATTATATCATTTTATCAATTTCAGCTACCGATATATGTCCGTTTATGTGATTTTCGAAATTTTCGATACCGACAAAAGGGACGCGGTTATAATCCGAGTAATCTGTATGCCAAATTTCATGCAAATTCCTAAATTTTTACTCAAGTTATGTTAATTTGTATGATTTTCGAAATTTTCGATCTCGAAAAAGGGGGCGTGGTTATCATCCGATTTCGCCCATTTTCAATAGCAACCTACCTGGGCCAAAAAGTAACCTGTATATAAAATTTCATGCAAATATCTTAATTTTTACTCAAGTTATCGTTTACAAAGACGGACGGACGGACATGCCTGAATAGACTCCTCTTTTCAACCTAAGAACTTTCATACATGGATCTTGATTATACCCCTGTACTAGTACGCTTGGTATAAAAATGCCTCCCTTTAAAGTGGGCGGGGCCACGCCCACTTTAGAAAATTTATCAAAAAATCATTATATAATGACCATGGGGATTCACCTATAAAATTATATAATTTTACCCATTTCCGTTAGCG
Organism: Campiglossa producta; assembly: GCA_964058755.1. Taxonomy (NCBI): domain Eukaryota; kingdom Metazoa; phylum Arthropoda; class Insecta; order Diptera; family Tephritidae; genus Campiglossa; species Campiglossa producta. The sequence continues at coordinate 105,770,829 of CAXKVI010000001.1, read as the reverse complement.
AATTATGTCAATTTATGTGATTTTCGAAATTTTCGATATCGAAAGTGGGCATGGTTGGAGGGCGATTTTATCCATTTTCATCAGGTATACTCCCAACGATACTAGTATGCTTTTTGCCAAATTCCATCGTTCTATCGTAATCAGTTTAAAAGTTACGACCAGTCAAATTTTCAAAAATGCCTTCCTTAAAAGTGGGCGGTGCCACGCCCACTATAAAAAATTTATGAAAAAACCATAAGAGAATGACCAGGGGGATTCACCTACAAAATTATATCATTTTAGCCATTTCAGCTACCGAGATATGTCGATTTATGTGATTTTCGAAATTTTCGATATCGAAAGTGGGCGTCGTTGAAGGGCGATTTTATCCACTTTCATCAGGTATACTCCCAACGATACTAGTATGCTTTGTACCAAATTCCATCGTTCTATCGTAATCTGTTTAAGAGTTACGACCAGTCAAATATTCAAAAACGCCTCCCTTAAAAGTGGGCGGTGCCACGCCCTCTATAAAAAATTTATGGAAAAATCATAAGAGAATGACCAGGGGGATTCACCTATAAAATTATATCATTTTAGCCATTTCAGCTGCCGAGATAAGTCAATTTGTGTGATTTTCGAAATTTTCGATATCGAAAAAGGGGGCGTGGTTATCATCCGATTTCGCCCATTTTCAATAGCAACCTACCTTGGCCAGAAAGTAACCTGTGTACAAAATTTCATGCAAATATCTCAATTTTTACTCAAGTTATCGTGTACACGGACGGACAGACGGACGGACATGCCTTAATCAACTCCTCTTTTAATCCTAAGAACTTTCATATATGAAACTCTATATCTATCTCGATTATTTTGTGCCGTTAGAAGCAGCCGTTATCTGAACAAAGTTAATATACCCTTGTACTAGTACTAGTACACTGTGTATAATAAAAGATCAGTAGCGTAGCAGATAGATGGCAGCAGCGTAGCAAAACGGCAGTGAAAAAGTTGATTGTTGTGCTCACCCGCGCCCAACAGGTTGACTTTTGTGCTCTCCCGCCTCTCAACATGTTGACTGTGCACTTGCTTGTTCAGAAACGCGAGCAGGTGCGACGGTAGCAGTAAAGCAAATTAGGGTATTTGTTTTCAACCAAGTTAGCACCAATATGACCACAAGAACGTTGTTTTTCCTCCGTCGATTGGTTTTAACCACCTTATTGGTTTCACTTCAGCGTTTGCACGATTTATTACATTTGTTTATCGAAATGGCGGCCGCCGTGGTGTAGCGGTTAAGTGTTCGGCCTTCTACACCAAGTCGTGGCGGTTCGATGCCCGGCAAAAGTAACATCAAAAATTATTTAGAAAAAGGATTTTTCTAAACGGGGTCGCCCCTCGGCAGTAGTTTGGCAAACTCTCCGGGTGTATTTCTGCCATGAGAAGCATCTCAGCAAAAAATTCATTTGCTTTGCAAGTGCCGTTCGGAGTCGACAAAAAACTGTAGGTCCCGCCAACTTGTAGGAAAAACTCAAAAAGCAACACACCACAAGTTGAAAAGAGAAGCTCGGCTAAAAATCTCGTTAGAGGTTATGATAACCTGTTGGTATATCGCCGCCATTAGTTTTATCGAATGCAAACGACGAAAAACGTGGAGCAAAAATGGTTCGAGCTGGTTTGGAGCCATCCTTGTCAAATATGCTAGAGTGCTTTAGTAGAAGTTGTTTTGCCTTATTCTGGTGGTCTTCTTCGAGCTCTTGCGTCCACGCCGTGATATCATCTGATAGATTAATGTTGCTGGTAGAGACATTTTCCTGGAGCTGTTCACAATTTATAATCACCTCTACCTCCTGACATTGTCCGAATATAGCTCCTTTGGAAAGCTTGATCGGCGATCTGAACTCATTTAGTACTCTTACCGGTATACATCCATCTTGTTTTCTCATAGCCAGTGTTTTTCCTACTAGTATATCCGTCTTTGATTTGTTTGCTGCCTCTACAACTCACAATTTGTTTGTCCCATAATCTCCATCAATCCTTGCCCAAACGACTGCCTCCGACTTCGGTGGAATTTGTTGGCTATCTTCCACGAGTACCCGCTTACTGATGTATATGTTCTCGTAACCAAAATTGAGTGGCACATCCATGTTCTTATAGCTCATAATCCTGTTTTTCATGTCGATATTGATGTCTTGGTGGCTTAAGAAATCCACACCAACTATGATCTCATCAACAATATCTGCCACTATAAAATTGTGCCGTACGGTGACATTCCCAATTGCAATTTCACATGTTACTTCGCCTTGGACTTGGGTGTCCTCACCGGTGCCTCCCATAAATTCAGAAATTCTGTTTTTCAGAAAAATTTTTTTCAGAAAACACAGAAACAAAAAGTCAGAATGAAAAAGTCGGAAAAAACTTTTCAGAAACAAAAAGTCAGAATGAAAAATTCAGAAAACTTTTTTCAAAAACAACAAATCAGAATGAAAAATTCAGAAATCACTTTTCAGAAACAAAAAATCAGAATAAAAATTCAGAAAACACTTAACAGAAAAATGAATGAAAAATTCACAAACTTTTATTTTTTGTCAAGATATATACATTGTACATACATATATACATATGTATAAAAAATAATTTGCAACAGTAATAGCACTCGAAATGGATGAAACAGACTAGGTGAGAATAATGCGAAGACGAATTAGAAAAAAAATCTACAAAGCTTTGTCCTCATCTTTTCCACTCTTTAATAATTTTTGTATCAAAACGTGGTACCTACATCCCATTCATGATAATTGCTGGTTGTGCTAGCGTATATACATACCCACATACTTATTTATGAGCACAAGTGATAAGAGAACAGTTGCAAACAGGTTTTATGCATTGATAATATTGAAAACAAGAAAATGCTTAAAATCATATTTGTGTACGCGAGAATGTACATATGTACATTAGGGTGATTCAAATAAAAAAAATTTGGTTTTTTTTCGGTCTTACCCCCTGAAACTTTAGGTATTGACGAGAAAATAAGCCTTGCAAAAAATTAGCGCTCTAACTTAACCCTTAGGGGTGGCTATTTTTTTCGCCCTTTCCCATACATTTTGTATGGGGAAAAATGGTATTTTTTACAAAGTGAATTTTCTTTCAATTTTTGAAACTTTTTTGAAAATATTTTTACATACTCTTAAAGTTGAAGCTTTGAAGCTTCCAAAATGGTAAGCCGTGTGCGAATATTTCAACTATTAAAATAATTACAGCCTTTTAAAATTTACTAAATTTTATACGTGTCACTGTGTATGTGTGTGCTATAGTACAAAACTCAGCCATTTTCAAATGGCTGTAATTATCTTAAAAGTTAAGATAATCGCACATGCTTTACCATTTTGGAAGCTTCAAAGCTTCAACTTTAAGAGTATGTAAAAATATTTTAAAAAAAATTTCAAAAATTGAACGAAAATTCACTTTGTAAAAAATGCCATTTTTTCCCATACAAAATGTATGGGAAAGGGCGAAAAAAATAGCCACCCCTAAGGGTTAAGTTCTACTACTATCTAGGGACTTGCCAGCACTGCCCCCACAAGTCCCCTCATCAGTAGGGGAGTTGGAGGATCTGGTAAAGACCTTTACAACGGCGCTCTCGAATGCCCTAGAGCAGGCTTGCCCAGTGCCAAAACCACGCGGTAAACATAGGCCGCATTGGTGGTCCTACGACCTGGACTCGCTCCGTAAATCATGTAGGACACAATTCAATAAGGCCAAGAGCCTTGGCACGGATAATCAATGGCTCGAATATAAAGTTAAACTCAGGGCCTACAAAAAAGCTCTGAGGCAGCCGAAGAAAGTATCGTGGAGAAATTTCTGCACTGGGGTCGAAAATGTCGAGGATACAGCGAGACTTAGACGAGTGCTCTCAAAAACTCAAACAGCCACAAGCTATTTGCGCAAACCTGACGGATCCTGGACCAGCACCTAGAGCTGCTCTTGAATACGCACTTCCCAGGGGACTTGCATGAGGAACCCCTAGCACCTACAACAAACCTGGCTGTACACATACCCATCACGGATGAAAAGGTTAGGTGGGCGGTTAAAGCTTCGAACCGTTCAAGGCTGCCGTGCCAGACGGGATTATTCCCGCACAACTCATAAACACGCTGGAGACATCAGCCAAATGGCTGGTATTTCTCTATACAGCCTGCCTGGCTCTTAGCTACATTCCGTGCTCCTGGAGAAGTGCCACGGTAGTGTTTATTCCTAAGGCGGGGAAGGCGTCTCATTACGAGCCCAAGGACTATAGGCCGATCAGTCTCTCATCCTTTGTGCTCAAGACCTTCGAGAGGATAATAAATGACTACCTCTCCTCTACTATTGATAGCAACCTGATCCGTAGCTATCAGCATGCATACACCAAAGGGAAATCTACAGAAACTGCGCTTCACAGCCTAGTTTCTGTTATTGAAAAATCGCTGTATGAAAAGGAGTACTGTCTTGTGGCCTTTTTAGATATTGAAGGAGCCTTCAACAACATAAGCCCTGATGCTATAAACACCGCTTTAACAAGTCTGGGCATAAGCAGGTCTCTTATTGGACTTATTGATCAACTGCTAAGGGGTAGACGAATAGTTTCATCACTGGACTCGGTTGACTTATCACGCTATGTCACAAGGGGAACGCCTCAGGGTGGTGTTCTCTCCCCGCTTCTATGGAACCTCACTGTCAACTCGAAGCTGCGAGACACAAGCTGGGGGGGCGGGAAGGTAGTGGCATATGCAGATGACTTAGCTATAGCATACAGGGACAAATTCCCACAAACCCTGTGCGACTTGATGCAAGTAGCACTGAGAGAGGTTTCCTCATGGTGCTCGCGCTGCGGACTGAGCATCAACCCGGGAAAAGTGGAACTGGTCCTTTTCACCAACCGCTATAAGATACCACCGCTAATACTACCAAAACTGAATAACGTGCACCTGAACTTGGCTGACAAAGCCAAGTTCTTGGGCACAGTTCTGGATAGGAAACTAACCTGGAAGGAGAATGTTCTTCAGCGCCAGAAGAAAGCGTGTACTGCACTCTACACGTGCAAAAGAGCCATTGGAAAGAAATGGGGGCTTAGCCCCAAAATATGCAAATGGATCTACACTGCAATCATTCGACCAATCATGCTCTATGGAGTTGTGGTATGGTGGCCCGCGCTGAGCAAGGCAACAAACCTTAATCTGCTAGGTAAAGTACACAGATCTTGCATGATCTGTATAAGCGGTGCGTTAAGAACAACGCCCAATGAAGCACTCCAGGCCATTCTTGGCATTTTGCCACTCGATCTGGAAGGGCACCGAGTAGCAGCAGCATCGGCTCTGCGTCTAAGGGAAACGTCCGGCTGGGACGCAAGCACTACTGAACACGCCTGTATTTTGGGATCCTATATATTTATAGATCCCTAGATCGCTGTGCGACCACAACAGTCGGAGATAGCGGTTTTAAAATCAACATTCCCAGCAGGGAAGAATGGGAGAGCACGGATCGGAGTCCCGTCACTCATGGCGGCACTTCCATTTATACTGATGGCTCGAAGTTAGACGGCAGAGTTGGGGGCGGGGTTTATTCAAAGGATCTGAACCTTGAGCTCTCCTTCAGACTACCTGATCACTGCAGTGTCTTCCAGGCTGAAGTATCAGCAATCATGGACGCCGCGGCTTGGATAGGCCAACACACTATCAGACAGGACATTTTTATATTCAGCGACAGCCAGGCGGCTATCAAATCCCTTGGCTCTTACTCGTTCAACTCTGAACTGACGCTCAGCTGTCGTCGATCTCTACAAGAGATGGCCCAACAGAATCGCGTTAACCTCACATGGGTCCCGGGGCATAGGGACATTGAGGGAAATTGTAGGGCAGACGAACTTGCGAGGCAGGGCACGACCAAGCAGGTTCTTCGCGATAAATAGCGCTTAGGTATGCCGTTTGCAACATGCAAGCTTATGCTGAAGGAATACACACTCCGCCAAGCCAACGAAAGATGGCTGCAATCTCCAGGATGCCGGATATCCAAAGAAACCTGGACGAAATGGGATCATAAAAGATCAAGACAAATTTATGCCCTACGGAGAAGATAAATCTCCATATTAATAGGCGTATTAACTGGGCACTGCCTCATTGGTAGGCACGCAGAAAGACTTGGTGTGCCCTACCGACGATGCTGTAGGAGTTGTAAGGATGATGAGGAGGAGGAAACGGTGGAGCACCTCATCTGCAACTGCCCGGCTTTAAGTGGCGCGAGAATGCGCTTTTTGGGAGTTCCCTTCCTGGTCGGCCTACGCCAGGTCACGGAGCTGGACATAAAGGACCTGATGGCCTTCATCAAGTCATCTAAATGGTACGAGGAGGAGTAACGGTGTCGGTATAGGAAAGTCAGTCCCGGGATTCTGCTATGTGGAGAATTCCGTTAATACCGGGATTTTCCATATGGCAGGGTCCCGGAACTGACTTTCCTAGTGTTGGTGGTATCACAACGGGCCTTTTAATACTGGCCTAGGTGTGCCTCTGCGGCAGCCACTTGAACGTAAGGGTTAAGTTAGAGCGCTAATTTTTTGCAAGGCTTATTTTCTCATCAATACCTAACTTTTTAGGGGGTAGTCGACATTTTTTTTGAATCACCCTAATGTACATATATTAATATGAGCATGAAAAATTGCAATAAGCGTAACCACGAAAATTAATAATAAGAAAATAAAATTTTCAGTGATAAACAATGGATTGAAATGAGGAGTTAGTAACTTATACTACTATATATGAACAATGCGTTTTTAGAAAGCTATCAGACGGCTGAAAAAAAGAATGTAGAAGTAAAAATTCCGAAGTAAAAATTCAGAATTTTGACTTCTGAATTTTTGATTTCTGAATTTTTACGTCGGAGTTTTGACTTCCGAATTTTGGCTTTCTGAAAAGAGGGCTCTGACTAATTTTTTCTGAAAAAATGTGTTTCTGAATTTTTGTTTTCTGTATTCTTGGGGGGAACCGTCTTCACCAGTCACCGTACGCAACTTTGCTCCATGTAATGGCCTCACTTCTTTGTCGACTAAATCAGATCGAATGATGAAATGAGATGCGCCCGTATCAACAGTCAGTAAACGCTCCTTTCCGTCCACTATTCCTCCAACTGTAACATTATTCGACTTTCTTCCGATTTGTGAGACAGAGATTATGGGGCATCCAATTGCGGGAGCCAGCCTACGACCCTTGCGGCTGACTCTATTTAGTTTAACGGTTGGATGTGGAGACTTCATCTCCTTCAGCTTTGCGCTTACGCCCACCTGCATTGCTAGAATTATTAGATCCCGATCCGCAATAACGTGCAATGTGACCAGAATTTCCGCACTTGAAGCATTTAATGGCTGCTTCATTTTTCTGTTGCTTTCCGTTCAATGCTTCTAGGATTGCGTCCACCCATTCTGGTAGTTCTACTTCCACGCGATGAGCTTTGTACGTTGGTTTGCACAAAAGTGATGCTGTTCCTTGAGTTAGAGCATATGATGACTGTCTCCGCAAATGATCTCTTTGGATTTGCATAGGTGGCCCGCTTCGTCTCCACATCACGTATTCCATTTATGAAACTTTGTATCTTTACCCTCTCCGTGTACTCTACAGGTGCATCCGCGTTTGCTAGGTGCGCTAACCTCTCGATGTACGATGCAAATTCTTGTAAGGTCTCATTGGGCTTCTGGCATCAATTTTGTAGCTCTATTTGGTAAATCTGCTTCCGATGCTCGCTACCATAACGTCTCTCCACAGCACCCATCACTGCTTCATAGTTGTTACGTTCGCCATCAGGAATAGTCTGTAAGATTTCGGCAACCGGTCCTTTCAATGCTACGAAGAGTGCAGCGACTTTGTCTTCACCGCTCCAGTTATTCACAGATGCGGTCTTCTCAAATTGTAGCTTAAACACCTGGAAAGGAACAGAACCGTCAAAAGATGGAGTTTTTACCTTGGGCGTGCTTGTGGAAGCACTTGGACGATTCAGCTGCAACTCCTGGATACAAGATTTTAACGCATACACCTCGGCCTCGATCTTATCCTGTCGTCCACTGAAAACTGTGATGAGACTCTTTGCTCTTGTGCCTCTAGTTTTAACGTTATGCGTGTTTCCTGTTCCATCAACTCTTCCTTGATCTGTGACGCCATATATGCCTTCTGTTCTTCTAACTGAGATGCCAACTTTGCTCCAACTGAAATGAAATGTGTGTCTTGCTCTTCTATTTTCGCTACCTCATCGACAAGCTGAAAAACGTGGTCGTCAACGTTGATTCCCTCTGCTTCCATAGCCTCTCGCAAACGTGATTGTAGCTCTGCTTTATTGCCCGTTGTTGCCAATCCACGTCGTTCCAACTCATTTTTGAGTTGCTGGATCTTCAATTCATTCAACTTTCCCATGTCGTTGTTACCTTTATAATGTCCTTGTTATCCTTTTCAATGTCCTTGTTATCCTTTTAAATGTCCTTGTTATCCTTTTAAATGTCCTTGTTATCCTTTTCAACGTCCTTGTATTTATTCAACAATACCGCTTCTGACGCTAATTGCGACGAACTCGATTATTTTCCTTGAGTTCGATCACTGTACATCAAATATAACACTCAGATTCTGCTTAATAAATAGTACGCTTTATTCACTACTAAAAACCGTAGTACAATATCGCGGGTTAATTCACTATTCAGTACTTCACTGTACAACACTTCAAAATAAACTGATTGATGTGCTTTGTCTTTGCGCCTTTATATACCCTAGCAACAGTGTTCTCGAAACGTTTATCTATCGTCATCTCCTCTTTGTGTCACATTCGCAAATATGCGAGCTGCCTCTCCCTCTCTCGCGTCATGTACCTAAACAGCTGTAGTAGGCGTTGTGACGCTAGTGGTGGAAATACGCTAGTGTTGGGAGATGAGCGATTCTTGAGAACATTCGCTACAATATTTTTAAATTGGATTAAGCTTTAAAAGGACATAAAAATCAAGGCAAAATAATTATTCCTTTTCGATGTATTTAACCATTAATGACGATGTGACTTGGAATTTGTAATATTTCTCGACTAAACCTGCCAATAGCTCTTAAACTGGGCATTTGATTAAACCCATTATTTGGCGGATTTTTAGAGCTATCGAAGACCTTTCATGCGGGGAATAGTCGGGTTCGATCGGATAAGCAAAGCTAGAGATTTTTCTTAAAATACACAAATGGTGTTTTCTCACTTTTTTAAAAACGATAAATTTGCGATATCTGAAAACATATAGCGAATTTTTGATTTTTCTCTTCAGAATCGCAATCTGCACGTTTTTTCTTGTAATAACTGTGTACCAAGTTTACGGCTATTAATGTTTTTATATAATCTGCTGCACCTTGAATGCATGTAGCTTTTAAAATTTTCAAATGCAACGTGCAAGTTCTAAAAGTTATCCTATTCGAGTGAAGTTTTGCGCAGCTTATTTTTACAGCAAAATCTTTCATATTCAGCCCAGCGAACACAATATTTTCAAAAAAATTAATATAAGGAACAGCTTAATGATATATGTAATAATTTTTAAAAGGGCAGATTTTCAACCCGAACCCCAATCAAGTCTAGACAAAATTCAATAAAAAATTTTTAAAACTCAATATAGATTTTTCTTTAAATCAAATAAAAAATCAATATAAAGTGTCTTTTAAATATTGCTAAGTTATGGTTAAGGAAAAAAGATGGAAACCCCTCAAACAGTTTTTGCAAAAGACTAGATTTTGCCCTAACCAGAATTTGTAATTTACCAACACTAAAAAGATTTAAAAAAATCCATGTATAATAAATTTAAAAAAATATAGTTTAAAAAAACTAAAACTCACGCTTTTAGAGTGTAATGAACTAAAAAGTTGAAAATAATTTTGAAACCCCTACACAGTAGTCTTGTGGAAAAAGCGTGGTCCGCTTTGTTCCATAATCTTCGTTTTTTATTAAATTTATTTTTAACTTTTTAGTGCTATATTCTTTAAAAGCGTGTGTTTTCGCTTTTTAACCAATATTTATTTTTTCGTTTTAGTTAAATGTGTTATGAAGTAATCGATAAATATATCGAAGTATACCGCAGTGCAATCGAAACCTCTGGGCCTCCACTTTCGTTTGATACCCACATTGTAGGCAATTTTCAATATTATTGTACAATCTTATTTTGACCGATAACTCAGTTATCGATAAATATGAATGTACATATGTACAAGAAAAGCTAATGAAAGCGTAGTAAAAAAACTAGCATTATGTGGGAAAAGCGTCTTGCGCTCGATATACCAAAATTATGGCACAAAGCGGGCCACGCTTTTTCCACAAGACTACTGTGTAGGGGTTTTAAAATTATTTTCAACTTTTTAGTTCATTACACTCTAAAAGCGTGAGTTTTAGTTTTTTTAAACTATATTTATTTTTTACTTTTTAGTCAAATGTCCCTTTCGTTTGATACTCATATTGTAGGGAATTTTAAGTTATTTGGGCCTCACATTTTGACGAAAACTCAGTTATCGATAAATTTATCAAAATATATCGATGTCCAAATTAAACCTGGGACCTTCCCCTTTCGTTTGGTACCCATATTGTAGGGAAATTTTAAGGTTTTTGGGCAATCATATTTTAACCGATAACTCAGTTATCGATAAATTTATCGAAGTCCAAATGAAACCTGGGGTCTTCCCCTTTCGTTTGGTACCCATATTGTAGGGAAATTTTGAGGTTTTCGGGCAACCACATTTTGACCGATAACTCAGTTATCGATAAATTTATCGAAATATATCGAAGTCCAAATGAAACCTGGGGCCTTCGCCTTTCGTTTGATACCCATATTGTAGGGAAATTTTAAGGTTTTCGGGCAACCACATTTTGACCGATAACTCAGTTATCGATAAATTTGTCGAAATATATCGAAGTCCAAATGAAACCTGGGGTCTTCCCCTTTCGTTTGATACTCATATTGTAGGGAAATTTTAAGGTTTTCGGGCAACCACATTTTGACCGATAACTCAGTTATCGATAAATTTATCGAAATATATCGAGGTCCAAATGAAACCTGGGGTCTTCCCCTTTCGTTTGATACCCGTATTGTAGGGACATTTTACGGTTTTTGGGCCACTGGGGCTTAGACCGAACGAGAGTTTACATACATACAAACAACCAAACATACAAGTGAACCTAATAAAAGCGTGGTAAAAATAGAACTCATGTTTTTGCAAAATGAACTTCTCATTATTTTCATTTTCTCACTCATAAATTAGTCCTATTGTGAGAGAGAAATTATTTTGATACAACTTGAATTGTTGATTTGTCAATGAATTTGTAGATAAAGCGGTAGAGTAGTGGTTAGCGTCTCGGATAGCGAGCGAGCGGTTGATGGTTCGAGAACAGCTCCGGGCAACAACTTTTTTTTTTCATATGAATATTTCTTATCTTGACCTTTTACAAGCTCATTAAATTTTTATAAGACATATTTTTATGTTTGTGATCTTTTTTTCGAGAAAAAAAAATTGCTTCGAATATTTTTAGTTAACGGGCAGCTATAGGTCATAAATATACATACATACCACCCATTATAGAAATGAGATAACCGCTTATACAATTTGGGTTTTTTGGTACATTTTTCCAGAAATTATGATTTATATAGGTCTGAATGCTCTCATTTTTTATGTATAAGCTGGAAGTTGCTAAATTTTTTCAAACATAGTGGTCTGTTTATCGGACTTCGGTAGTTTATTTCTATAAATTTTAGTGATTTTCCTATTAAATTATAAAAATCGCCAATATATTTTATAGGTCCTTAAATTTTGTACTAAACGAAGTTGTTAGCGGTTGTCTTAAATTTTACAAAAGGCAACAACTTATTTCTATTCTTTTATATTAATTTGTAAAAGGGCAGATTTACAACCCGAACCCCAAACAAGTCTAAACCAAATTTCAAAAATCAAATACTGATCGATATAAAATAACTTTTTAAATATTTCTAATTTATGGTTAAGGAAAAAAGCTAGAAACCCCCAAACTGTTTTTGCAAAAGGCTAGATTTTGTAAATTACCAACACTAAAAGGATTAAAAAAAATCATGTATAATAAATTTATATAAATAGACCTCCTATTTCATCACTCAATTAGCCCCTCCTATTATGAGAGAATCGACACACACCATCTCTTTGTCGATTTCAAAGCCGCTTTTGACAGCGCAAAAAGGAGTTGCCTGTATGCCGCCATGTCTGAATTTGACTTCCCTGCAAAGCTTATACGGCTTTGCCAAATGACGTTGAGCAATACCAACAGCTCCGTCAGAATCGGGAAGGATTCCTCTGAGCCATTTGAAACCAAACGAGGCTTCAGACAGGGCGACTCCCTTTCGTGCGATTTCTTCAATCTGATGCTGGAGAAGATAATTCGAGCAGCAGAGCTAAACCGCAATGGTACAATCTTTTACAAGAGCGTGCAATTGCTGGCGTATGCCGATGATATTGATATCATTGGCCTTAACAACCGCGCCGTAAGCGCTGCCTTCTCTGGACTGGATAAGGAAGCGAAAAAAGTGGGTCTTGCCGTGAACGAGGACAAGACGAAGTATTTGCTGTCATCAAAGAAAGAATCGGCGCACCTGCGCCTTGGCAGCCATGTCACTGTTGATAGTTACAAATTTGAAACTGTGAGGGACTTCGTCTATTTGGGAACCAGTATCAACACCGAAAATAATATCAGTCTAGAAATCCAGCGGAGAATCACTCTTGCCAACAAGTGCTACTTTGGACTGAGTAGGCAATTAAGAAGTAAAGTCCTCTCTCGAAGAACAAAGATCACGCTCTATAAGTCTCTCATCATACCTGTCCTGATGTATGGCTCAGATTCATGGACAATGTCAAGAGAAGATGAGATGGCCCTTGGAGTATTTGAGAGAAAAGTTCTCCGGAAGATTTATGGTCCTTCCCGTGATGCCAACGGCGAGTATCGAAGGAAATTTAACGATGAGCTGTACGAGCTCTACGCAGATCTGACCATAGTCCAGCGAATTAAAGCCCAAAGACTCCGCTGGCTGGGCCATGTTATGCGAATGGACAAAGAAGCTCCAGCACAGAAGGTTTTCCTATCGTCGCCTGAATTCGGCAGCAGAGGAAGGGGGAGGCCTCGACTGAGATGGAAACAACAGGTGGAGGATGACTTGAACTCCCTTGGGGTTTCCAATTGGCGTCAGTTATCGCTAAAAAGGAATGACTGGCGTGCTTTGATATGCAACGGCCAAAATCGCTTAGGCGGTTAAGCGCCAATAAATGATGATGATGATTATGAGAGAAATTCTTTTTATTTCCTCGCGCATTGAGTCCATTTTCTATATATTAATACGCTAACACTCTCCGCATACAAACTTTTGCAACCCAATTTCGTATAGTATTTATAGATAGATCCCTATAAAAGTTATATTGGAAACTTAGAATGGACTATTATGCTGTCTCGCCAAAAAAAAATTTTGAAAATGATGCTTAGTTTAGTTATTATTAAACGAAAAAGAGGTCTCCAAACTCTTCAGCTATTTTGTTATCTCCACATTCTGTTATACCCGCACTATACATCACTATTCTGCACTCTTATAAAACTCCCAAAGCCACACCCATCCGATCATTGCCTTACACACACATGTACATATCTATGCAAAGATCCAACAGCTGCCATTGCTTTATTTTTGTGCCAAAAAAAAAAAACAACAAAATGTACCAAATCACCAAATATAAATCTGGCTTTATATATTTAATTTTTTGCCTATTGGCAAAGTTTATTTTTTTAACGATATGATTTTGTAAGAAAATTTCACAATGTTAAGATCGAAATTTAAATAACGTACGGACTTTAACTAAAGAACAATTTTACATGACACTAATGTTGATTTCGTTGAACATGTTTACACCCTTGCACAGAATACAGTAAAAGTGTGATAAAGTGTACCCGTTCTCTTATATCGATAAAACGAACAAAAAACACTGCCCGCTTGCTTTGCTATGTGCATGAATAATTAGGTTTCGCTTATCAACCATATATAATTGTTATTGCAAAATCCAATTTTTTTCACCAAATTTATCTGTCAAATACAATTTTCGTCACCTGATTTTCAACCGTCAAAGCTTCTAGCTTTTTTTTACAAAAAACACATTTTTACTTTAGATTATTTGATGTTCTAAGCTTTTCTCGATTTTTTAAAAGTTTAATTCACTTATGAAATTTTTAGGGGTTTAAATATTAGAAAAGTATGTTTTCTAAGCAGAAAATATATTTTTCATACAGTTGAAGTATGGCCAGAAAAATATCCCCAATTTGTCTCATTTAGAGCAAAGCTGTAATTAGACGCTGACAAGTATAAGTAGTTGCTGGCGTCATGGTAGACACCTCGATTGTCAGAACTCTGATTTTTTTAGTTTTCCTTGCTTTAAAACATAAAATTAAAAAAAAAAAAATTAAATTTTTGCTTTCGCCGAGAATCGAAGTCAGGTGTCGTGCAAGTAGTATACATTTATACCCATTCTGATATAAAAAGGGTATAATTAGTCTCTTCATAGGACATGATTGAACAAATGCGACCTATCTATTGCATCTAAAAGAGACTAAAAAAATAGTAGTATACTATTCCTTTGAGATTAATCCCGGACTAATCGCATTTTTTTCCCCTCGTGAAGGGTGGATACCTTGCCGCGGTACGAGGGCTTAAGTCGATAGCCACAGGGCTACGCTGCCCTTGTGATCATAGCGCCACCCGGTACTACACCACGAGAGAATCCTAGCCTCTCTGGCGCGATGATAAAGATGTTCCCCCTCCCAATCCAGGGTGTTATGCGACCACGTGCCCATTGGACGTTTGCAGCCGGGAGGCAAATCGTGGCTGTAATCGAACGGAGCCTCTCTGATACCGGGCCGCCTCGGATAGTAACTATGGCCTTACCGCGGTATGGGGCTCTGCCGCGGCGGCCGACACACTTTCCCCCAGTCTCTCCTTTACCCTAAGCTGGCCTTGTCCGGCGATGGGTCGTACGAACAAGATGAAAAACACAAAACAAAACTGTAAACAACCAACAACTACGTTCACTCCTCAGCAGAGGAGAGCTAAGCTTGATCAAACGAAAGCACAGCGTCGGAGGACAACCTCCACTTCAAAATCAACCGGGGGACTGACAGCAATGGCATACGGGTCGGTCAATCTATAAATCTTCAAGTAAGATTGACTTGATGGGAGCCAGCAGAAGTGCGGCTGCTTACGTAGCTAAGCGGACAACGGCGCATGCCGAACTTCCATCAACTCCACATCAAGTGTGTGGAGTTAGCACAATCTCTGATACCGGATTTCCACAGCAGTTATGTGCCAAAGAGGGTAAACGTTAACCCTTTCAAACGCCAGATATCGGACGTGGAGTTAAAATCCCATCCCAAGCGGGATCAAAACATCCCCGGAGTGGACAAACCAAGCTTTGCTGATATAACCAAGGACAGGATCCTTATAGGCATTCCTGACCGAGGCAACGACCTTTTGGCCATCCCAAGGGACCAGTGGCGGCACGTCCGGAATGCACTCGGAAACGCTGTTATCGACGTTTATTTGGCGTCTCCAAGTGGTTCGGCGGCGGCCACGGATGCGGGCTGGCACCAGGGACAGATCAAACTTGTCGCGTGCGATGACGCAAGAACTGTTGCACTGTACAAGGCAGCAGCTGCAAGACTGGGTGAAGTCTACGAAGGTGCAAAAATTGAGGTCGTGGACTGCAAGGATATTTCGTCTCGGCCAAGGGCAAGGCCATGGTTCCTGCCATCCCTGCAGAGCCTGAGAGAATTCTCACGATGATGCGGATAATTAATCTGTCCCTCCCGACGGAGGACTGGAGTGTCACTTTGGTCGGGGATGCGGTAGGGCCTGATAGACAAGTGGTCTTCACCATGAATAAGGGGGCACTCGAGCCCCTTAAAAGGTGTAATAGGCTAGTGCACTACAGTGTAGCCCAGATCGTCATCCTGGTATACCGTGGCGATGCACAGCGCTCTGCCATCGTGGCTGCTCCGGGAGACTCGGAAATCGAAGTACCGCAAGAGGAAACCGAGGAGTCCGACGCGGAATGCATGTTATCCGCCAACTCGGAGTGGACAGCTGCTAGACGGGGAAGGCCTCGACGTCACGGTGGTAGCAGCCCATCCTGAGCGAAATATCTCTAAAGCCTCGGACAGCAGGGCTCCCGCTACGCCAAATCGCGCAGTTGCTCTGAACTCGTCGTAGAGAGACAGCATTCGGGACAGGGCAGACCTCGACGATATGGGGACGGAAGGAAAGTCTGATCACTCTCATGTTGGTGGTGCTTCAGATAAACCTGTACAAATCTAAAAAAGCCTCGGCTGCTTTAAGTAGTCGTTTTTCTAAAGAAAGACCCTGGGTCAACATCTCGAGGATATGCGGATTGGGGACTAAGGGCTTCAAGCTCATTCGAACCAGCGAGGAGGGCAAAGTCAGAACCTGTATTTTGGTTAAATCTGACCTCAACACCTTTCTTCTACCTAACTATACCATGGTTACAATACCGCTGCCAGTTTAACAGTCGGCAGCACCACCCTGACGATGGCGTCGGTCTATATGCCATACGACGCCGAAGAACCTCCACCACAAAGGGAGGTGAGAGATCTGGTGTCAAATTTTTGTACGGGTCATCTTATTATAGGAGCGGACGCTAATGCCCATCACGTCCAATGGGGAAGCTCCGATATCAATGTCAGGGGCGAGTCTCTGTTTGACTACCTATTAACAACCAAACTGGTAGTTTGCAACGTGGGCAGCAAGCCTAATTTCATCACTAAAACCAGTAGGGACGTCTCACTATTTGTAGTGAAGGCGCTTATGAGTGGGTCGTCAGAAAATGGCGTGTTCTTGAAGAACACTCATTCTCCGACCACCGATATATAGAAAAAGTGTTGGACTTTCGTGTAGAGCAACCTATTATGAAACGCAATCCACGCAATACCAACTGGCAGGTACACAATGAAATTCTAGCCAGAGAACTATCAGTATTACCCCCACAAGCCCCCTCACCGGTTCAGGAGCTGGAAGACCTGGTAAGGACATACACCACGGCGCTCTCAAATGCCCTAGAACAAGCTTGTCCAGTGCCAAACCCACGCGGTAAACATAGGCCACATTGGTGGACCTACGACCTGGACCTGCTCCGCAAAACCTGCAGGAAGCAATTGAATAAGGCTAAACAACTTGACACAGAGCCTAAATGGCTCGAATACAAAGTTAAACTAAGGGCCTACAAAAAAGGTCTGAGACAGGCAAAGATAACTTCGTGGAGGAATTTCTGCACTGGGGTCGAAAAGGTCGACGACACAGCGAGACTTAGACGAGTTCTCTCGAAAGCTCAAACAGCCATTAGCTATTTGCAGAAGTTTGACGGATCCTGGACCAGCACGGAAGGGGAAACCCTTGAGCTGCCCTTGAACACACATTTTCCGGGTAACTTGCATAAAGCACCGTCAGCACCTGCAACAAGCCTGGCAGTAAATATACCCATCACGGAGGAAAGGGTAAGGCGGGCAGTTAAGAGTTTTGAACCGTTTAAGGCTACCGGACCGGACGGGATTATCCCCGCGCAACTCATTAACACACTGGAGACATCAGCCAAATGGCTAGTATTTCTCTATACAGCCTGCCTGGCTCCCAACTACATTCCGTGCCCCTGGAGACACGCCAGGGTAGTGTTTATTCCTAAGGCTGGAAAGGCCTCCCACTACGAGCCAAAGGACTACAGACCCATCAGCCTCTACTCCCTCGCATCAAAACTTTCGAGAGGATAATCAGCGACTACCTCTCCACTACTATTGATAGCAACCTTATCTCCAGCTATCAGCATGCTTACACCAAGGGTAAATCAACAGAAACTGCGCCTAGTCTCTATCATTGAAAAATCGTTGGGTGAAAAGGATTACTGTCTCGTGGCCTTCTTTGACAATGAAGGGGCTTTTAACAATATAATTCCGGAGGCTATTAACACCGCTCTTACTAATCTGGGCATAAGCAGATCCCTAACTGGACTAATCGATCAACTACTAAGGGGGAGGAACCCTCGTGAAGGGTGGAGACCTTGCCGCGGTACGAGGGCTTAAGTCGATAGCCACAGGGCTACGCTGCCCTTGTGATCATCATTATAATAATAAAAACACTAAAACTAAAGATACAACTACTTATTCAGCACAGCAGAGGAGGACAATGCTGGAGCAAGCGAGAACGCAACGTCGGAGGACAAACTCCATTTCAATATCAGCCGAGAGATCGACAGCGATGGCAACTACGGGTCTGTATAAGCGGTGCGAAAAGAACAACGCCCAATGAAGGACTCCAGGCCATTCTTTGCATTTTGCCACTCGATCTGGAAAGACAACGGGTTACAGCAGCATCGGCTCTGCGTCTAAGGGAAACGTCCGGCTGGGGCGCAAGCACTACTGGACACGCCAGTTATTTGGGATCCTATAGCTTTCTTCCGCTGAGCACAGATCGTTGTGCGACCACAACAGTCGGAGATAGCGGTTTAAAATAAACATTCCCAGCAGGGAAGATTGGAAGAGAACGCCACTCATGGCGGCACTTGCATTTATACCGATGGCTCGAAGTTAGACGGCAGAGTTGGAGGAGGGGTTTATTCAAAGGATCTGAACCTTGAGCTCTCCTTCAGGCTACCTGATCACTGCAGTGTCTTCCAGGGTAAAGTTTCAGCAATCATGGACGCAGCGGCTTGGATAGGCCAACACACTATCGGTCAGGATACTTTTATTCTCAGCGACAGCCAACCACTCCCTACCCTTTTCGGGCTCATTAATCTCACATGAACGTACAACTATACAGCGATCCAGGCACCTGCCACTTGCCTTCATTTTTGTGTCAAAGAAAAAACAAATTGTACCAATGTCTTCACACCATCATCATTCACATAATCACATAATTCACATAATCCAAGGTTTATATTTTTAACGATATGATTTTTTAAAAGTAAATTTCCACAAGGTTACGATAAAAAAGTTCCATTATATATCGAAATAATAAGCCCGTACCGGGTTTTTGTGCATATAAGGCCCGGTTTTTCAGTGCAAGTTTAAACCACAGACAAAGTTGACTAGAGTTTGTCTCACACAAATCGCCCGTTTAAACCAAGTTTAAACTCGCATTGAAGTTTAAACTTGCACTGAAAAACCGGGCCTAAATCTGTTGTAGATATATCCTAATGTATTGTCGTCAGCTATTCTGTTGTACTCATTTGCTGCAGCACCCTAATGTGAAGATTGTTTGTATGGTATCACTTAATCCAAATTTGCATTTGTCACGGGGGAGCCACTTACTTGGTTTTGTTGTGAACGGGAGATATGTATATTAAGAGAGAGTTGGGTATGGGGTACGGTGTGCACAGGTGCAAGACCCGGCTGCGGAATATTCTTTTTTTTTCTTAAATTATGTTTTTTCAATATTTAAAAACCTTTAATATTAACTATTTTAATTTATTTAATTTTCAACCTAATATTTTTTTGCTCTTGACCTGCTCAAAACGATCGCCCAAATTAGTGGCTATTTATGAATAAGCACAATCTCATCATTCGGTTATTCAAGTGCAACATAAAATCTCGAAAACAGAATATTTGCATGGCATATGCCATAAATAATTTTGAAAAGGGCTGCTATAATTTAATATTTTTATTATATAATAAGAGCTACTATTTTTTAAATTCTATGATGGTCTCATTTTGACTATAGGTGAGTTTTTACGGTATACCTTTACGTTGGTCGAGTTTCGGCCACGGGCCTAAAGGCAGCTATTGACAAAAAGATGATCAGTTGTTTGTATAAGTTCAACTATTTTAAGTTGGTCGAATTTCGAACACAGGATATACTATGTAGTAATAGTAATTAATTTACCCTTTCGTCGTCAAAACGCCATAATACACACAAAGAAGCTTTTTTGAAAATCCAAAGCGGTGTAAATCCGATGCTCTGCAAATATAAACCCATTGATATGCGTGAGTTTGCTTTTTGCACCAACTCAACTATTTTCTGAGTGGCAACCCTTTAAAGATGTAATTTCTTTGTTTTGCGGGATATCAGCTCTTTTCCTCAAGTAGTTTTGGTATCACTTTTATAGCAAATAATTCCATTGCCCTTAAGCGTTGCAAAAAATTATTATGGATCCAAATTCTAGCGGTAACACTATGCCTCAAGATTCTACGTAATTAATGAAACCAATTGGAGATTAAACTTTAACTTTGTCTTATTTTTCATAGTTTTTCAGGCAAATGAAACAATTTTATATGGGTTTTTTCTGTATAACGCAATTTTTTGCATCGAGGAACTCATTTTCGACATTAAGTTTTACCCAAGACTTACGAAGGGTGGCGCTGTCATTCAATTTATCTTATTTTTAAAAGTTTTTCATGCATTAATAGCAGGATTTAGTAGCAGCAAAAAGCAACTAAAGTTGAGAAATCAGATGAAATGCGTGTGTGTGTGTTGTTTGCGTGTGCGATTGGTGATGTGTGTTAAGTGAATATAGTACATTATTACATTTTGGTGCAGAAATAAGACATAGACCAATTTTGCACGGATAAAAGATTTCTGAAAACATTTTACATAGACCAGTTTAGATCCAGACTAGCCAACTGATACATATAAAATAAGTACCATACTTAGTAGTGGGGCTGGGTTCAAATATTTATATTTCACTTTTAAAAGCAATTTTAATACTATTTTTGCATGAAAAACTATCAAAAATAAGACAAATTGTATGACAACGCCACCTATCGTAAGACATAGGTAAAAATTAATGTCAAAAATTAGTTCCTCGACCAAAAAATAGGGATATACAAAAAAAAAAAAATCTGAAATTTCTTCATTTGCATGAAAAAGTATCAAAAATAAGATAAATTGTGTGTCAGCACCACCTATCATAAGACTTACACACAGAAAAATTGCATACACTTTTAGTCAACATGATTAATTTTAAATCAACATGAACAACTCTTGTACATAAAGCAAAAACAATATTGGAAAATCAACACGAACATTTTAACATGTAGCGTATGGTTGAAATAACATGAAATATTTCTGCATTAGAATTAGTGTGTATCCCTCAACGTAAACTCGGTTGGATTTAACATGTGTTGTTTTCGACCACCATCTGTTCCCCATAAAAGCTTGTGAACAGAACTTTGTTTTCAAAAGAACAAAGTTAATACGGCTGATACATTAGCGCAGCGAATTAACTCCGCTTTGGGGAGTTAACTTGAGCATAATCTTCATTATAAACTCCCAAAGATGAAGAAGATTTTAGAAGCCACAGCAAAATGTTCGCTGGCAACACTCTTCAGATAAGATAACAAAAACTGCAAGAAATAGATGTCGCTGATAATTGTTTATTTTCCAGCGACATCTAACAAGAAATACAACGAAATTCAATTTTGTGTGTCAGTGTAAAATTTGGATCTGATTAAAGAAGATTTATTGGAGGTAATCTCCGTGTGTGTATCCATAGCATAAATCGTGGTAAAGCGCATTTCTACGTGGTGAAAAATTTTGTAATTATTAATTATATTAAATATTAAATTAAGTGTAAAGTTTATATGTTAAGAAATAGATTGAGATAAGCCTCATTTCGACTAAGAGTTGCGGTTTTTTATTGAGTCTACCCAAGAACCAATTACTACAGATCACGCATTCCCACAAGCGTGTATTTGTAATTTAATTTGAGAAAAAAGTTTGTTGTCAAATGACGTCACGGTTCTGGAAGTTTCACTGACTTTTTTCTTCACACTTTTATTGAGGTTTTTTTTTTTGAAATTTCTTAATAACAATTTTGTAAACATTGAAAGTTTTCGTCGCGATTTCTAAAATGTGTTTAAATTGTTGTTAAAATAATATTAGAAGATGAAGTGTTTCGTGTGTGGGTGTAAGGATCCTTATCTAAAGGATATGTCGGAAAAGTGGGTGCAGTTCTGAAGCCAAAACATCAGCCAGCACGCCGAAATATGCTGCGACCACTTTCTTCCTGAAGATTTTTATAATCTTTTAATATTAAACTTGCCAGCACTGCCCCCACAAGTCCCCTCATCAGTAGGGGAGTTGGAGGATCTGGTAAAGACCTTTACAACGGCGCTCTCGAATGCCCTAGAGCAGGCTTGCCCAGTGCCAAAATCACGCGGTAAACATAGGCCGTATTGGTGGTCCTACGACCTGGACTCGCTCCGTAAATCATGTAGGACACAATTCAATAAGGCCAAGTGCCTTGGCACGGAGAATCAATGGCTCGGATATAAAGTTAAACTCAGGGCCTACAAAAAAGCTCTGAGGCAGGCGAAGAGAGTATCGTGGAGAAATTTCTGCACTGGGGTCGAAAATGTCGACGATACAGCGAGACTTAGACGAGTGCTCTCAAAAACTCAAACAGCCACAAGCTATTTGCGCAAACCTGACGGATCCTGGACCAGCACGGAGAGGGAAACCCTAGAGCTGCTCTTGAATACGCACTTCCCAGGGAACTTGCATGAGGAACCCCTAGCACCTACAACAAACCTGGCTGTACACATACCCATCACGGAGCAAAAGGTTAGGTGGGCGGTTAAAAGCTTCGAACCGTTCAAGGCTGCCGGGCCAGACGGGATTATTCCCGCACAACTCATAAACACGCTGGGACATCAGCCAAATGGCTGGTATTTCTCTATACAGCCTGCCTGGCTCTTAGCTACATTCTGTGCTCCTGGAGAAGTGCCACGGTAGTGTTTATTCCTAAGGCGGGGAAGGCGTCTCATTACGAGCCCAAGGACTATAGGCCGATCAGTCTCTCATCCTTTGTGCTCAAGACCTTCGAGAGGATAAATGACTACCTCTCCTCTACTATTGATAGCAACCTGATCTGTAGCTATCAGCATGCATACACCAAAGGGAAATCTACAGAAACTGCGCTTCACAGCCTAGTTTCTGTTATCGAAAAATCGCTGTATGAAAAGGAGTACTGTCTTGTGGCCTTTTTAGATATTGAAGGAGCCTTCAACAACATAAGCCCTGATGCTATAAACACCGCTTTAACAAGTCTGGGCATAAGCAGGTCTCTTATTGGACTTATTGATCAACTGCTAAGGGGTAGACGAATAGTTTCATCACTGGGCTCGGTTGACTTATCACGCTATGTCACAAGGGGAACGCCTCAGGGTGGTGTTCTCTCCCCGCTTCTATGGAACCTCACTGTCAACTCGATGCTGCGAGACACAAGCTGGCGGGAAGGTAGTGGCATATGCAGATGACTTAGCTATAGTATACAGGGGCAAATTCCCACAAACCCTGTGCGACTTGATGCAAGTAGCACTGAGAGAGGTTTCCTCATGGTGCTCGCGCTGCGGACTGAGCATCAACCCTACTACCAAAACTGAATAACGTGCACCTGAACTTGGCTGACAAAGCCAAGTTCTTGGGCACAGTTCTGGATAGGAAACTAACCTGGAAGGAGAATGTTCTTCAGCGCCAGAAGAAAGCGTGTATTGCACTCTACACGTGCAAAAGAGCCATTGGAAAGAAATGGGGGCTTAGCCCCAAAATATGCAAATGGATCTACACTGCAATCATTCGACCAATCATGCTCTATGGAGTTGTGGTATGGTGGCCTGCGCTGAGCAAGGCAACAAACCTTAATCTGCTAGGTAAAGTACACAGATCTTGCATGATCTGTATAAGCGGTGCGTTAAGAACAACGCCCAATGAAGCACTCCAGGCCATTCTTGGCATTTTGCCACTCGATCTGCAAGGGCACCGAGTAGCAGCAGCATCGGCTCTGCGTCTAAGGGAAACGTCCGGCTGGGGCGCAAGCACTACTGGACACGCCTGCATTTTGGGATCCTATAGCTTTCTTCCGCTGAGCACAGTTCGCTGTGCGACCACAACAGTCGGAGATAGCGGTTTTAAAATCAACATACCCAGCAGGGAAGAATGGGAGAGCACGGATCGGAGTCCCGTCACACATGGCGGCACTTCCATTTATACTGATGGCTCGAAGTTAGACGGCAGAGTTGGGGGAGGGGTTTATTCAAAGGATCTGAACCTTGAGCTCTCCTTCAGACTACCTGATCACTGCAGTGTCTTCCAGGCTGAAGTATCAGCAATCATGGACGCCGCGGCTTGGATAGGCCAACACACTATCAGACAGGACATTTTTATATTCAGCGACAGCCAGGCGGCCATCAAATCCCTTGGCTCTTACTCGTTCAACTCTGAACTGACGCTCAGCTGTCGTCGATCTCTACAAGAGATGGCCCAACAGAATCGCGTTAACCTCACATGGGTCCCGGGGCATAGGGACATTGAGGGAAATTGTAGGGCAGACGAACTTGCGAGGCAGGGCACGACCAAGCAGGTTCTTCGCGATAAAGAGCGCTTAGGTATGCCCTTTGCCACATGCAAGCTTATGCTGAAGGAATACACACTCCGCCAAGCCAACGTAAGATGGCTGCAATCTCCAGGATGCCGGATATCCAAAGAAACCTGGCCGAAATGGGATCATAAAAGATCAAGACAAATTTATGCCCTAAGGAGAAGAGAATAATATTAATAGGCGTATTAACTGGGCACTGCCTCATTGGTAGGCACGCAGAAAGACTTGGTGTGCCCTACCGACGATGCTGTACGAGTTGTAAGGATGATGAGGAGGAGGAAACGGTGGAGCACCTCATCTGCAACTGCCCGGCTTTAAGTGGCGCGAGAATGCGCTTTTTGGGAGTTCCCTTCCTGGTCAGCCTACGCCAGGTTACGGAGCTGGACATAAAGGACCTGATGGCCTTCATCAAGTCATCTAAATGGTTCGAGGAGGAATAACGGCGTCGGTATAGGAGGGTCAGTCCCGGGATTCTGCTATGTGGAGAACTCCGTTAATACCGGGATTTTCCATATGGCAGGGTCCTGGAACTGACTTTCCTAGTGTTGGTGGTATCACAACTGGCCTTTTAATACTGGCCTAGGTGTGCCTCTGCGGCAGCCACTTGAACCTAACCTAACCTAATATTAAACGGTGACCGAGCCTGCTATTTAGTATCCAATGCTGATATACTATCGCCTACAACACGGCTTCTAGAACACAACGTGAAATTAGCACTTTATAAGGAGATTTTCACTAATTTTTTTCGTTTTTATTTTTTCATAACATTTCAGACATTTAGGTTAGGTTAGGTTCAAGTGGCTGCCGCAGAGGCACACTTAGGCCAGTTTTGAAAGGCCCGTTGTGATACCACCAACACAAGGAAAGTCAGTTCCGGGACCCAGCCATATGGAAAATCCCTGAGTTTTTGGGATTTTCCACATAGCAGAATCCCGGGACTGACACTCCTAAACCGACACCGTTACTCCTCCTCGAACCACTTAGATGACT